>JABTXL010008166.1:15572502-15707302 GCA_025134845.1 Neodon shergylaensis
ATAGATAGATAGATAGATAGATAGATAGATAGATAGATAGATAGATATGGTATCAGGTATGTGTTCACACACACACACACACATACATGTTATAATGGCTCTATGAATAAAATGAAATCTTTCTTACTTATCCCTTCTGGTAAACATGCCCCATCCTCCCCCGTAATCTCACATTACCAGAATCTGGAGGTGCTTTTCTCAGTGGACTCTCTTGCTATAGATTGTAACTTAGGCCTTAAACTTAGTGTTTTAGACAAAGAAGAGGTCCATGTCTTTTTTGCTCATTTTCCCCCAAGTCAGCAGCAGTGATTCTAGCAGAGCAACTTCTCCCTCAAGATTCCATAGTTGAAAATACTTGTGGATTATTCATATATATGTGCCATAAATACCCCTCTGCAGCTCCTCTTGCTTCTCCCCGACCCTTTTCCATACTCCTGCAAGTCCTTGTGAAGCTTTTACAGGGAAGCGTGTCTGTCTCACCGCCCCCCATCCTCCACCTGTTCCTGTTCCTATTCCTCCCTACTTTCCCTCTCTTTCAAGTATATTAAACATTTAAATTAAAAGGGCAGTTTGCTTTTAAACATTTAAAATGCAAAACAAAATATCCGCTGTAGAGATGAATTTGAGAGAATCAGCTAATCAGACAGAGATCATACAAGCAGGAGGAAGCTAGGAGGAGGAAAAGGGAGGGCAAGGGAGGCAGAGGCAGAAACAAGATTGGATGGGGAAAGGCGAAGCTGTCTTGTCCTTCCCATTTGTACAAGTCTCTGAATCTCAGTCCCTTCTCCTCTTAGAATTTCACCTTTAGAATCACATTTAGAATGTGACCACAGCAATTTAGCATATCTGATACAAGGTAAACTCTTTCTTTTAAGTATGATCTGTATTTTCTGTATTTGACTATTAGGAAGAGAAACAATAGCAAAACAATTATTAGTTAATTAAACCTTTAAAAGTATGCACAGTTAGGACTTGCAAATTCTGATGTAAATTTTTGCAAGATATAGTAAAATATAAGCTGCTTTAGTTTGGGGATGATAAAATCTCTCCTCTTATAATAAGTCACCACACTTCCTCCACCAACTCTGCTGGAAGATCAACATGCCAAACATTGTCTCTTTCTAGGGCTTCCCCTTGGAATTCCTGTCACTCTTATTTAGCATACCTTATTTCTACAAAGAAATAGCACTGTTTAATTTATTAAAAATTCATGGAACACAATTTTCTCTTGAGTACATAAGGCCTAAGGCTTTCAACCATGTCTATATTATTGCCTAAAAACCTACCTATATTTAAAAGATTCATGAATTTAGCATTACTATTGGCAGAATGTCGGCAATAACTTTTTTGAGTTATAGAAACATGGGATTAGGAGCAACCAGAAAAGGTCATTTATCCTCTCTATTTGTGGCAGGACTTGCCTTATATAAATAAAAAAATTAAATAATTTATCTTATTCTTAAAAAAATAAAATGTCACTACCCACTCCTGTGCATAGATATTTCAGTAAAGAGATTTAACACGTGTGGAACAGTGCCTTTTGTTTCGATGGTACTCTGTTCTTTCTCACTAGATGATAGATCTTAAATTGCTTCCATGCCCAAAATTCAGATTTTGCAACTGCTCATGACTACACGTTTCCTAACTCCTCTGTGAAATGTCTGCCTCTCACGTAGATCCAGAACCTGCATAGTAGTTCATCCTAAAACTTTGTTTCATAAAGTTTCCTCTACTTCCTATTGTTTATTATATATCCTTACCATGAACTAAAGGGTTGCAAGTCCCAAAATATCAAAGGTCAAGTACTTTAACAAGTTGAAGATACACACACACACACAAATCTCATTAACATTTAGAACCTGGAAGCTTATAACGTGGGAAGGAGGAACCAAACTGCTCCATCAAGAGTAACAATATATATTGCTCTCATCTGATGTTGCTACAGTCCAATTCCCAAGTATTTCATTTGGTGAGTTCTGCTCAATAGTTCTTAATATCATTATTGACAATGATCTGCTTATCATTGCATCTATCATGACAGAGTGTGTCAAAATCATTCATTTAAATTATTTTCTCATTCATCTCCTCAGAACTATAAGATATCTAGAGGAGATTATATTAACACAGAGGAGATTTTATGTAGTTATGAAGCTATGAAAAGTATTATGCATTAACACCTTGACTCATCTAATATTAATAATAGCAGTATTTTTGTCAGAAAAACCCTGTTTTCTCAGGGTTGTCCTGGAAATCCCCTTGTAGATGTTGTCTTATTTCTTCCTAAGAGTGTCATCAGGCAGTGTTAGCATGTCCATTCACCTCTGAGAAAGCCTTAGCAAAGCCAAATGGTTTATTCACAGTTTCAGAGCAAGAGACTGAAGTAAACAAGATTGAGTATAGGCTACCCAATTTCCAAACTTTGCTTATTCTATTCTGTCAATATTTCCTATATGAAAGACCTGGAATTATTAATTCTATAAAAACTAAAGCTTTATGAAGGCATGCCAGTGAAAGCTAGAAATTCCTTTTCAAACAAAATATAAGTACATAAAGATATTGGATATATTACAATCAATCTTTTGATTGGTAGAAATACTACAGCCTAATGGCCACCCTCAGGGATACAGAGGACCAATATAAAAGAAACTAAATAGTTTTGATTTTTGTGATCGGCATATTTCACTTAGCATAAACTCCTCAAGGTTTATATACAGCCCAACATGTGCCCAAATTTATTCCCTTTCTTTATTCTCCTTTCTTCTTCCTCTCCTTCCTTCCTTTTCTCCTCTTTTTAGTTACTTCCTTTCCTCCTCCTACACATCCTCCTTCTTTTCTTTGTGTGACACTTAAATTCAAAGAACACAGGTGCACAGAGGACCTCTCCAAAAAAAAATGTTACCAGTCATTTTGTGGTTAATACTCAGAAGTGGACTTGCTGGATAATGAGTTAATGGTATTTTTAATTTTTGAGAAATCATCATAACACCATTCAGTGCAGCTATACTTCCTCAGCACAATGTACTTGGTTTCTCCCATTTTTCATAATTATGCCAATACTTGTTATTTTCTATTTTGTTGTCACTTTTAAACAGTAGTATCCCAATGGGCATGAGCTCATAACTTATTTTTACACTTGACTTAGGTTTACTCAATGGTTAGTTATGTTGGGCACCTTTTCATTTGGTTGTTGGTGTATGTATGCTCTCTGTAGAAAAATGTCTAGTCATAGTCTTTGCCTACTTTAAGCTAAGTTAATTATTTACTTTTAGGTTCACTAACTGGGTTACAGAGCCCACCTTCATCCTTGCTGCATCTTCCATTCCAGCCTCTAACCATCTCTCAACAGACAAGAGCCACAATACAATCGCACCCAAAATACCAAAGCACAGACCAGAGCTGCAAGTCAATTTGTTTGCCCTTCCCATACAAAATCCGAACACAAGGAAGGTCTAAATTTGCTAATATTACTTAAAAAACATTCTAAGATTACAAAATAGTTTTACCTTTGTTGGACTCTGACTTGTAACATATTCCGAAGTCGCACGACTTAATGTTAGTAAGACTGATATTCAAGCTAGATGAGAGTATAGATTCCACCTCATCCAATTCCCTCCTTTTGTAGATAAAAGAACATCAAAGGAGTGAAGGTATCTGTTTCTCAGATAAGCGTGGACCAGCATGGCCTGGAAATCATGCTCCAGGGGCCTCCAGCCAGCATTTGTTTTTCACCTTCTGCAGTTTTCCCCAAGTCAAATAAAGCTGAAGATATTGCTTCAACATTTACTGAAATAGGAACTGAAACACCAACGTTTTCTTCCTACTCTGCCACTCATAGATGTAAGATTTTTAGTAAGTCACCTCGGCTCTGTGACGTCCACAATTCTGTATCAATAAACAGATATAAAAGTGAATATGAGGTTTATAGGAAACATGACAGGTTTAAGCAATTTGAAAATGTGTAGATTTCTGCAAGCATAAGGTGGAATTTATTGCTAGCAGCATGTAATCTTTGTAAAGATATACATAAGAACATCAGAAGTGTCTGATAATAAGTACAGCCTTGATTCTAAGCTCTGAAGCTTATACAGTAGCTCATTGTCAAGTCTTCAACAATTCTTCCCTTGTTTTTTTTTTTTTCTGGTTTTCACTTATCTCCGTAGTGTGGAGAGCTACGCTAGAAGGATACTCCAATCCTGTCTAAATTCTTGTGATGTTGGGGTATGTGTGACCTGTTTTGCCAGGTTGCATTCCTAACTAAAAGAATCTTCTAAGCTAGTACGTGCTGCTCTGCACCATATTGCCACGGCTTGCACCATGGTTTCAGATCTGTGCAAACAGGTGAACAACGCCCTATTTTAGGTCACTCCGTGGTTAAGAACCCCTGTTGTTCCCACAGAGGACCTGAGTTTGGTTCTCAGAACCCATGTGGTGGCTAATCACCATCCCTCTTCTGGATTTTTCCAAGCACTCTACTTATGTGGTGCAACAAACATGCAGAAAAAAAAACACCCATGCACATAAGATAAAAATAAATAAATCTCTGAAGGAAAAAATAATCTTTTTAATATATCCCTGAATACTTTGGTTTTTGGTTATCAATCTCATTTTTTTTCCTCAAAGACCAGCTCCTAAATGTAATAAGAGTTGGTCATCTTCTCCCACAACAGTGAAGTGCCATATTAAGGATTATCCACTGTGGAGATCATTTGCCAAGTATGGGTGTGCATGGGTTAATCCTTTAAGATCTCAGTTCTAAAGACGAATAAAGCAGGTAGATCAGTTCCTATTTTATATAACCACACACAGGATGTAATAATCTATATAAATGCCCAAATACATTCAGTTAGTCCTAAACTAATACTAGTTACTAATAATTCAACAGTTAACACTTGATGCAATTTATAAATATATAAGATGAAGTATCATTCTCTCCTGCCGCGCACCGCACCCCCGTGTCTGCGTTTGGTGCGCTGGCACCCAGTTCGGGAGCTTCGGGCAAGGGGGCTGGAGGTTAAAATACACAGACACACACAGACAGAGAGACAGCGACACGGGCCATCCTTGAATTCCCCAAGAATGCCCCCTTTATTGTGTTCAGGGGCAGATTATATAGAGATAGCCATGCCCCAGCCAAACCCACCAGAAACCACTCTCCTGCCATCAGGAACTCCTGAAGGTCTCGTGCTCAGAGCAGCTGTAGGCACTCAGATCAGGGGATTACAAGAAATTCAGGACCTGGGGTCTCACTGCTCCCAACACTCTCCTCCTCTAGTCATGGTTAGGAACTTTTGGTTCACCTGTTTGCACATGCTAAGTACAAGGACGGTGTGGTGTATAACTGACCTCAGGAAAAAATCTCAGGGCTGTGTTCAGGAGCCCATTTTCTGTCTTCCTATTCACTGGGGTCTAAGTGTGTAGCTCAGACTGCTTTATAATGAGAAAATAAATCATTCTAAAGTCTGCTTGAATTGAACCTTGTTCAAGATACTTGAACTTGTGACTAATTCTTACGACCCTGGACATGGCAAAACAGGGGTGCTGAGCACTTTCGCTCTCTGCTGTAGTGGGGACTTTCAAATCCACTTTTCTATCTCAAGGCAGTAATCATTTTCACTGTAAATGAGGGTTTCTCAACCTCAAATGGGCAAGATTTGGGGATGTGTAAATTTTTTAGGGGGGAATGCCATATCAACTTTTAGATGTTTAGTAGTAGCGTCTCTGATCTGGACCTATGAGATGTCAGTAGTACCCTGTCCCCTACTTGAGACAACAAAACTGTCTATAGACATTGTCACATATGCCCTGGAAACAAAATCATCCCAAATGGATACTAGTGATCTAGCAAAAATGAAAAGAGAAAATACTCATCCCATAATTAAAAAAAAAACAAAAACAAAAAAATCCATACTGATACATAGACAGAGGCACATACAGAAAGCCCCCAAAAAATAAAAAGAGGAGGAGGGAAAATGCCCAGATAAAGAATTGTGAGGTTAAAAAAAACTTCCAAAACACACTGAGTTTAGTTCGTTTTTTGTTTACTATCTACTTCTGGATTCAGGACCTGCCTTTAAATGTGGTTTGCTTATTCAGTGAGACTCAGTAGAATAAAAATATTTTTTTTTGGCGAGCAGTCGTTAAAATAGCTTCTGAGTTAGGAATGGGGGATCCAGGTATCTCTCTTAGGGTTCTCTTGGCTACCTAGTTTCTCTGGGGTTGTGGAACATAGGCTAGTTATCCTTTGCTTTAAGTTTAATATCCACTTATGAGTTAGTACATATCATATTTTGTCTATCTGGGTCTGGGTTACATTATTGAGGATGTTTTTTTTTCCCTACTTCCATCCATTTGCATGCAAAATTTCAAGATGTCATTGTTTTTTACTGCTGAATTTTACTCTATTGTATAAATGTATCACATTTTCTTTATCCATTCTTCAGTTGAGGGGCATCTAGGCTGCTTCCAGGTTCTGGCTGTTATAAATAATGGTGCTATGAAGACAGTTGAGCAAATGTCCTTGGGTTTGAGTGTGCATCCTTTGGGATACCAAGAGAGGTATTGCTGGATCTTGAGGGTAGATTGATTTCCAATTTTCTGAGAAACTGCCATACTGATTTTCAAAGTGACTGTACAAGAGTGCATTCCCACCGGAATGGAGAAGTGTTCCCCTTACTCCACATTTTCTCAAGCTATCCTTGGTGTTTCTAATTTTATCCATTCTGACCCTGTAAGGTGGTGTCTCAGAGTAATTTTGATTTGCATTTCCCTGATGGCTAAGTATGCTGAACATTTCCTAGTGTCTTTTGGACATTTGAGAGTCTTCTGTTGAGAATTCTCTGTTTAGATCTGTACCCTATTTTTTGATTGGATTATTTGGTAATTTAATGTATAGTTTCTTGAGTTCTTTATATATTTTAAAGATCAGTTCTCTGTCTGATGTGGGGTTAGTGAAGATCTTTTTCCATATAATAGGCTGCAGTTTTGTCTTGAATTTTTTTAATGATGTAAGATGGTGACCATTTCTTTGAGTGTTTTTCAACCCTTTGTGTTTCCTTGAAGAACTCTGTTTATATCTGTACATCATTTTAGATCACAGCCTTTTATGTCAAGTTTTTTTACATATTTTTATATTAGGCCTCTATCTGATAAGTAGTTGAAAAAAAACAACCCTTGCCATTCTGTAACCTACCATCTGTCCAAATGATGGTTTCCTTTGCCACACAGAAACTCTTAAGTTTCAGGAGGTAATATTCATTAAATGTTGATTTTAGCGATTGTGATAATGATAGTCTCTTCAGTAAGTCTTCCTATACCAATAATTTCAAGGCTATTTCTTACTTTCTCTTCTACCAGGTTCAGTGTATCCTGTTTTAAGCTAGTCCCTTGATCCACTTGGACTTGAGTTTTGTGCAAAGTAATAAGTATGGGTCTATTTGGATTCATCTACATGCAACCATCCAACTTGACCAGCACCATTTGTTGAAGATACTGTCTTTTCATAAGTGTATTTCTAGCTTCTTAAAATTACAGGTGCTAATAAGTGTGCTAAGTTATACCTGAGTCTCCAACTGATTCTCTCTCTGGTTAATTTATTCTCTATGAGGTTAATCATTCTCTAACAGTATTTTTAATTTTGTCAGTAATGTGTTTTGGTTTTTATTGTGATTTTTGTTCAATTCTAAGCTTCCTAAATCAAAGTGTTCTTTGAATCTTGAATAAATTTAAAGCAGGGGAGAAGAACTGACCATATTCATCAAGGGACAAAAAATGTCCTAATGGTTTGCTTATGATAATTAGGCAACAGAGGCAAGAACAGAGAGCATAATGAACGAAAGTGAAACTGGTGGGTTGCTTTGCCCTGTGGCTCATAACACCAAGGTCTTGGATGAAATCATGCCAAGGAAAATTATGGTGAGCCTGGTGCCTTGGATTCATTTTTCTGGTGTAGATCAAATCCTTATCTCCTCCTTCCTCTGTGCTTCTCTCTGTGTATTTAGTATAGTTCTGGGGTAGCTCAAACCCGGCCCTTGTCTTGAAGTGTTTGCTCACAGTCACTATTTAATAAATGGAATCTAGGAATAAATTCTTCAACCCATATTTTCAGAATGTGACATTTCATGCTTTTATTGACTAAAGTCGAACTTGTAGTTATTTAATATCTTACACTGTAATTTTCCCTGGGATGATTCCATGGTCAATTAACTACATCTACTCTTTTGTAAGTGCTTTAAAATATATGGAGCTGTGATGTTAATTCTTTTTCATAACTGACGTACTTTATCATCATCACTGTCGTCATCTACTTTTTTCTATTTTCAAAAAGACTTAGGAGATACGAGAGACAGATGTTCTTAGTCATCCTCTGGTTTTGCTATTACATGAAATTTCTGTCCTTTGATTATTGTTCCAAGCATTACTGTCAATCTAGACAGTACCTTGGAGAGCTTTTATAAAATACTAATGTCTGAGCCTCAGTCCAAAGGATGATGATTTATTTAGGCTATAATGGAACCTGGACCACAGGACTCTTTAAGACTCCCTGCATGGTTATAACGTGGCATCAGTTTGCAATGATTCTTCTGTGAAAAATATATTTCTACTTAAGCAGAGGAGCCAACTCTCAGATCTCAATGTCTCTAAAAGTTCTCTAAGAAGATCCTGAACCTTCCCTAGCAATGTGTAGGAGAACTCAGAAAGTCAAGAATCTTGCTGCAAGCCTGGTAGCCTGAGTTCTATCCCCAGGACTCAAATGGTTGAAGGAGAAAGCCAACTCCAGTAAATTGTCCTCTGACCTGCACATGGCTACTAGAGCACACACACCTACGTCTCCACCCCACAGAGAGAAGGTTTAACTGTTTTATAACATTGAGTATGTTCTTTCTATCTGGAATTTTCTTTGTATGGTTGGGAAACCTTGCTAAGGATTGTAAGTATTTCTGACATGTTCATATTATCATAAATATCAGTTGGAGTTCCTTTATGAAGTCCAGATGGAGATTGCAGGCAGATGAGGATTGACTGATCTGAGCTTCAGGGTATCACATGATACCACTGGCTTATAAGTCGAGACCCTCATGACTATTCCATTAGCTCTCCACGATTTCAATGCCAGAGGCTTATTCTAGTTACTGAAGGCAGAAATTGGTGGCTCATGACTCAGAGTCTCAACATCTAGTATCTAAATGTAAAACTCTTGAGCCTAGGCTATTTAACTATGGCAGCTCACTCAGAGTCTCTTAGTGACTGGAATGTGCAGACAGGTGTTCTCTGCCCTCACCTTTTGCTGCTTTTTAGATTCTTTTCTTCTGCAAGCCAAGTTTCTCTGCCATTTCTTGCCTTCTCAAAATGTCTATGGTCCACCACAGTGTCACCGTTTGACAGATGCTAACCCTGCTAACCCTGTCAGTTCTATCCCTCTGTACTTCTTCAGTCATTTCTTAGCTGCTGTTGCCATTGCTGAAGTCCCTGGGTCTTGTCTGTTTTTAATACAAGTTCAGTCTGCTCTATTAATGATAAAAATGGCAAATTGAGTATTAGGCTTGATTTTGAAGCACCAGGGGCAAGTATGATAGACAAGCCGTCTAAACTAACTCAAAATTGAATGAATTCTTTCTATAGTTTTCTATATTTGTTTCTATAGCCACAAGAGGGAAGGACATAATTGTGCATGGATCACAATTCTGCCAGTCACAGCCCAACACGTTCAGGGCTCCTACTTCCTCCAATCCCAAGTCTTACATATATGCACTTCTCAAGTCTTTAATGTGAACCAGTCATATGTTTCTGTTAGTCTAAATCACAGGCTTCTTTTCAGTAACTGGGCACAGGATCCTCCTCTTCTCCTGACTGAGAATAGCTCCTGAATGGTGGGTTCACCAGGAGTTCTCTTAGGCTTGTTGACAGCACTAATTCTCTGGAGTGGCTACTACTGGAGCTCAAGCTTTTGAGAAGGTGTCTCAGCAGTAGTCATGGGTAATGTCCTCTTTGCATCTGTACTACAGTGTCTCCAAGGAATCTGGAAATCAGCCTAAGCAGGCAGAATCTCATAACTGAAGTTAACATTTCTGTAGGGCTAAAATGTATGTGCAAGTCATAGTCTCTCAGACGATTTCCTAGAATGCAGTGAGAACTCTTTCTTCTATTGGTGATGACTACTTGATATAAAAGTTAAATCCTTCTGAACAGACTGTCAAATGAAAAAGTCAAATATTGAAAATTTCATAAAAATGCAGAAAAAACATTAAATTTAATGCCCACTGTCTAAGAAAATATTTCCATGAACTAACTTCGTCTATGGTAATTTTAATTACCTGAGGATAAAACTGGAGGAAAGAAATATTTTAATTTAAATCAAAGTTATTCTTCACTGTTTCTATCAGGATTGTTACAAAAAACAGAATATATTTTATCCATTATAACATATGTATCTATGTTTCACAAAGATCTATGTAGGCGTTTTAAATTATAATCTAGTTAACATAACTATGTATCTCATTTATTAACTCTTAATTACAAGAGAGATTTAGCTTGCTTGGTTTTTAGTTTTGTTTGTTGAAAATGTCATATAGAAAGAAATTAAGACTGAAAAATATATAGTTAAGAGATCAGAACCTAAATTTCACTTAAAATAGAGGACAAAATCATATGATTATATTATTTTCCATGAGATACTTAAATTCTTGCCTGGAAATCATTTTCTATACATTGAAAGTAGAAAATGACAGTGACATTCACAACATATTAAAGAGATGACAACAATATATCAGAAGAAGGTAAACTGTGATAAAAGACTGTCACCAAAAAGCACGAGGGGAAATATGTTATGGTTTCCAAGGACAGTTCATGCTAATGATGCAAATACTCCTTTGGAAGATAAATTGAGCACAAAGAGTCATTCTTTGACTGCCAGATGCCAGATATTGCCGTGATGTGAGAGGTGCAACTGAGTCCTAATAACTAAACTCTTCCCTCATGTGGCTCTTGTTTACCATATTCAAATTCATATGTGGATTGAACAATTGCAATGGTAAGTTGTTAATGTAAGTTGTACTAAGGTCTGTGGAAAATAAGATGCTATGAAAACATAGAACCAGCTGATTTATAAAACAGAGTCTGCAAAATATATTAATATTTGGTTAAAAGAAAGAATTCAGAAGACATTTACATTCATCAAGATCCATGAACACGGGCAACAATAACAAAACCTCCTGCTTCATTGGAATTAAGAGGGACAATGTTAGTAAAAATTGTCTATAATGTTAACATGACAGACGATGGTTAACATCTTTTGCAATGGAAATGCTAAGTGATTCTGCAGTTGACTTCTCAAGAGAACTTCTGATCCAAAGGTGAACCTTTTAGACATATTTCATTTGAGAGAAGGAAACAAGATCTTGATGAGGATCTGACAATGGAAAGCTGGGCATTATCTTAAGCAGGAACTCTGAAACTCAAGGAGAAAGACCATAAAATGGCTGATTACAGTGTTAGCCAGGCTAATGTGTTTCTAATAAACAACATAAAGCTTGATTAAACTGTGTGACACTTTGTCCCAGAGTAGTAAAAAAAACTGCAAAGTACAAAAATCCATTAGTTTTGTAATAATAAGTTAAATTACTAGTGGAATTTGTCAGCATGAACTGTGTGTTCTCTTCTAGATAGAGACATCGTGAAACTTATTAAAAATCAAGCTTTTGGCTGTACTAAAGTACAAGCTGTAAATTCAGTAACGAAAGTAGTATTCTCTAAAATACCCTACTTTCTGAACTTATTTCAAGAAATCTAAAAAAAAAAACAATGAACAAATCCCATAATTAGATATACTAATTATCTAAACTTTAAAAATGCATAATTCTTATAAAAATATTTATTTTGTATTTTTTCTAAACCAAATCCTGAAAACACCCAGAGTTTTATTCTTTAGTTCTCAAGACAATGAACAAATGGCATTCTTGCTCTAAAATCGAAACCTTTTCCACATACAATATTTAAAATCCATGTACATTATTATGGGAATTCTCAGAAAGCTACAGGAGAAATCAAACAAAACCAACATAGACCTCTAACTTGAGTTCCAGTGTCTTGCATCCCCTTCCAGTCCTTCTGGTACTCAACATACAAGTGTGTGCGCACATAGGGACACCTAACCCATGTAATTCAAAGTAAATAAACACAAAATTAAAATGGTTAAACGGCTGAATTATAAAGCTTCTGACGCAAATTAACATTTTACACTGAAAATAAAACATAAAATGATTTAAAATTGAAAGATAGAAAACATAAATTGGTGAATTGAAAACAAAGAAGAAAATTCATAATGAATTGTTAAATATCTGTTGTTTCAGCCTTTAGAAGCTAGAGGCATGGCACTAGGTACTTGATAGTCTATCTGTCACTCTGGACTTCTATTACCTATGATCCAGCAGCTAGCAGGCATAATAATAAGTCTTAGTTTCCACCAACAGTAGGTAGTAGCAGCAGGCAACTGGAGCAATCAGAACCTTCTAGAATTGGTTCTTATACAGGTTTTGTGTGCCTAGTACCTCAGTCTGTAATGGCAATTGTTAAGGTTGTTGGACCTAGACTCTAAAGTTCTGAGCTTCAGTACAACTAGAGTTGTAGTTGTCAGACCCTGGGCCTTAAAACTTACTGTAATCCTGTAGCCATCCTATGGGCAACCATATTCTGAAAGGGGAAAACAATGAATTTTCCTCGAAAATGAAGGCACATATGCCCATTCTCTCTAATATTATTTAATGTAATACTAGGAATTTTAGGCAGAACAATTAGTCAAATAAAATAAATGAAAGGCATACAAGCAATGAAGGAGGAAATCAGATTAATCAGAAAAACACCCATACTTATAATAGTCACAAAGATACTCAACATATCTGGAATCAAACCTAACTCTCACGGTGCACAAAACTCAGTTCAAAGCGTATCAGTGATCTTAATTTAAAACCTGAAGCTGCTGGAGAAAAACATAGGTAATGTATTTCAAAAATATAAGTATAGGCAAGAACTATATGAATAAAATTCCAATAACACAGGAAGTAGCCCAAAAACTCATGAACAGGACCACATAACTAACATGTTTCTGCACAGCGAGGAAACTATCAGCCTAGAGAATGGGAAAATGTTTTTGTTAGCTCCACCTCAATTGCATGGATAAACTATAATCTATTTATCCATTTTCGTGTTGGATGAAATTATAAGTGTTTTCAAAGTAAAGTTAACCAAATATTCATGTGCAAGCCTTTTATAAGACAGGTGCTTTCTTCCTCTTTTTAAATATCTAAGTACTTAGGCCCACATGTTTAACTCTCTGAGACATTGATAAACTTTGTAGTAGTAAATACCAATCACAGTATGGATATCTTCAGAGAGGTCAGTCCCTCTAACTCCTTTCTAGCATTTATCATGGCCAGGCTCTTACTGCTGCTTTGTTCTTTCCTCTTCTTTAGTTTTTTTTTTTTTTTTCTATTTTCTTAGAACACTGGGAGTTGAAGCCTTGGACTTTGCAAATTAGCAAGTTTATAAGGTTTAGACATAAAAGTAGTTTCCGTGTGGGGGTTCCAAGTCTTAACTAGACCACAACCTTTGTCCTGGTGTTACGTGATTTTTCTCAGTAAGCAGGAAGCTCAAGTTTACTAGGCAATTGCAAATATGTTAGTTATTGATGCTTTAGCTCCTTCCTTGGATATTGGCTAGCATGAGCCAAATCTATGATTACATTAAAATTAAATTGAATTTCTAGCAGTCCTGTGAACCAAAAGCCAATATAAGCCAAATCGATACACTACTAATTAAGTAAGCAAACCCCTTCCCACATCCAGGTTCACTGCAGGAGTTCTGAGAACCAGAGCTGCCTTGTTTTTCCTTAGTGATTACTTGTCTACTTCATGACTCATTGCATATGTAAGGATATTTGGGGGCCTCACAAAAAAGAAGAAAAATGTCTTGCTTGTTCCATGTACAAATCCAGCTTTCCCTTGTTTAACTCTCCATTATGCCCTTGTTTTTTAAAAATTGGCCAGCTTGATTTTGAAGCAGAAGGTTAAAGTTTGTCTGTTTCCTTTTTTTTTTTATTAATTTTTTATTGAGAAAAAAAAAAAAACGTTTCCCCCGCCTCCCCGCCTCCCATTTCCCTCCCCCTCCTTCCACCCTTCTCCCCCTCCCCCCACTCCTCTCCCCCTCCCTCTCCAGTCCAAGGAGCAGTCAGGGTTCCCTGCCCTGTGGAAAGTCCAAGGTCCTCCCCCCTCCGTCCATGTCTAGGAAGGTGAACATCCAAACTGGCTAGGCTCCCACAAAGCCAGAACTTGAAGTAGGATCAAAACCCAGGGCCATTGTCCTTGGCTTCTCATCAGCCCCCATTGTTCGCCATGTTCAGAGAGTCCGGTTTTATCCCGTGCTTCTTCCGTCTCAGTCCATCTGGCCTTGGTGAGCTCCCAATAGATCAGCCACACAGTCTCAGTGGTTGGGTGCACCCCTCGTGGTCCTGACTTCCTTGCTCATGTTCTCCTTCCTTCCGCTCCTCAATGGGAACTTGGGAGCTCAGTCCGGTGCTCCAGTGTGGGTCTCTGTGACTATCTCCATCCATCCCCAGATGAAGGTTCTATGGTGATATGCAAGATATTCGTCAGCATTTTTATAGGATAGGGTCATTTCAGGTTCCCTATCCTCAGCTGCCCAAGGAACTAACTGGGGACCTCGCCTTGGGCTCCTGGGAGCCACTCTAGGTTCAAGACTCTTGCCAACCCTAAGGTGTCTCCCTTAACTAAGAATTGTGCTTCCGTGCTCCCCTATCCAACCTTCCTTTATCCCAATCATCCTGTTTCCCCAAGTTTCCCTCATCCTCCCCTTCTCACTTTTCTCTCCCCATCCCCCGATAATCCCATCCCACCCCACCCCCAAGATCCCAAATTTTCTACCCGGCAATTTTGTCTACTTCCCATAGCCAAGAGGATAATTATATGTTTTTCCTTGAGTTCGCCTTTTTATTTAGCTTCTTTAGGTTCACCAATTATATACTCCGTGACCATTATTTATGGCTAGAAACCAATTATGAGTGAGTACATCCCATGTTCATCTTTTTGGGCCTGGGTTACCTCACTCAGGATAGTGTTTTCTATTTCCATCCATTTGCATGCAAAATTCGAGAAGTCATTGTTTTTTACCGCAGCGTAGTACTCTAATGTGTATATATTCCACACTTTCTTCATCCATTCTTCCATTGAAGGGCATCTAGGTTGTTTCCAGGTTCTGGCTATTACAAATAATACTGCTATGAACATAGTTGAACAAATGCTTTTGTCATGTGATAGGGCATGTCTGTTTCCTTTTAACTTTATCAACATCCCTTGTTTCTCTTTCTCATCTGTCTTCTTGGTTAAAGCAAACGTCACATACCTTTGGGGGTACAGACCCACACTGTTGTCACAATAGGCTCCTTGCAGTGAAAAATCTGGGAATCTGGTGCTATCTTCAAAAATATTTAACATTTAAAGAGAATATAATTCAATTTTGCATTGATTACTAATATTCTTTTTGTATCTATTAGAAATTACACTCAGCTCCCTCTTATAAATTAGTTTAACAAAAATCACACTTTAAAGAATTTCTCTCCAAATCAGCAGGCTTCTACATTTTGGTAAAACTTTAGCTGTTAACAGCATGGGAAGTCAGAATACATCAGAACATTTTAAATACTTGTCCATAAGAATCACAATAACTCCAATTCAGTATTGGATAATATTTGAAGTTTTGATGTTTAGTCAAGCAATATACTGCCATCAGTGGGATCTGAATGAAAGAGATTAGAGTTTTGCAGACACCTCATGATGTTACATTTCTATGACAGGAACACTAATAACCTTTTTATCCAAGAAAATATATTACAAAACAATTCCCCTTATTTCATATTTTATTCACACTTCTGTGCAAAATGTTATCCCTATTAATAGGAACATGTCATTTAACAGAACAGGAGGAACCCCTGTGTAAATGAGATAACCTTTGTCCTAGTGATTATTGTAATTATCTTCAAGCAAAAGGAAAATGGAGAAGTAGATAGGCCTCAGGGAACTGGTACTTCGGTGTATTATCGCTGTGTTCCATTTACTCACATGAAGAAGATAAAAAAATTTAAGCAAGTATTTAATTATAAGGACAGTTTGAGTTCAATAACATCTTTCATTAAGGCTAGAATTTCTAAACTAAATATTGCTTTCTTATTATTAACAAAAATCTGTAGTGTACAGCACCTCTTATATCAGTGTCATGCTACTGTCTCTGACAGTTCAGAATCATAACCTATGAATTCACAAAGAATAGCACACAAAAACTCTCATTTTTCAGGATGAAGCCAATAAAAAATATAGATGATCAGACTGAGGCAGCAATGCTGTATGCTAAAGGGGAACAGGAATGTTTGTTTGACACACCGAAGTGTGCTGACCCACAGGAAGTGAGCCTCCATGGTATTGAAACCAAGTGGCAAGAAAAACATGCTTCCTACGTTATGATAGCAATGGAAACTGAGCCACTTGACACAAGCTGGAAATCAAAAACCAGTAGAAAAGAAGAAAAACAAGCTACAAAAATAATCATGGGTGAGGAAAAAATATAGTTGTCAAAAGAGAAATGGTATTGGGATATTAAAGCATCCTCGTTAGAAGATGACATCAAAGATGAAGACACAGAAGGGTGCATCTGCATCAAGAAGCTTGCATATACTGTAGACCTTAACTGAATGTGGATTTTTTTTAATGACTCTAAATGCCTGTTTGAACTGGGCTGGACAGTAAAGAGATTGGGGGGAGGCAGAGAAAACTTAAGAAAGTTGTGCCAAACTTCTCAGAGAATAACAATCTAAAAAGTGAAAAACTTAACCAAGGAAAATGTAGAGTCTGAACAGAATGTATATAATCCTGTTTACCAGACATTTGGCAAGTGTTACTGAATGGCTTACTGTTTTATAATATCAAAGTCCTAAAATACATAGTAGTACTTGTGCATTTTCTTGAATGTCACAGAAAAATTCAAAATTTAAATAATTAACCTAACGGTACTTTGAACATAGGATGATGAGACACTGTCTAAAAATGTTCTAGACAACACCAAACTGTTTTGTCTTAGGAAGTAATAAACCTGGTTAAATTAAAGCTTCAAGGATTGACCTGCCATCTGTGGGTTGTAATTTCAAAACCAGTTGAGTGTTCAAAGTTTTCCTGGGGCTACTGCTATTGGCATCTTATAAATGTCACCCAGAAGCCAACTTTAAACCTAGGGCAGAGGTCTGTAATTTAGTTCTCAAGACATTTGCGCTGTGCATTGCAATCAGCTGTGTATATAGGCAAATTATCAGCAACCTGAGCTCACTTGTATCCAGGGATTCTATCACTTTCTTCAGGCCTCAGAACTGTTTTTCCTACCACTCTCATCTTAAAAGACTGCCTTATCTCCATTGAAAAGAAAAAGGGAAAAATTATAGGCAGAAATGGCTAAGTAATTTGCAAGACCCGCTTCAAAATGCGTATCTAGGGAACAGTCTTCAAAAACTGTTTAGAATTTCAAGAAAGAATCAACTGAGCGTTTAAACCACCGCGGAGCCATTTTGAACACGAGTCTTGGGAGATTTTATTGATTGCACTCCGTGAAGCTGGAACCTCTCATGACCCCGCAGAGACTACAGACTAACCAGCAGAATGGCAGAAAGCAGCATGCTGTTATGGATGCTCAAGCATTTGGTAGAAGCATCTTCGGTTGGTGACAATATTCACGGATATTCAGAAGTAAAAAGGAGCTTTACTTGGCATAAAAGTATTGATGTCTTTACTAAGACATTAAATCAATTGCCATTATTTGTGAAGTCTGTTTACACAAACTGGCCAACTCACTAAAATTTATCCACAGACCAAAAACCATGCACACAAGACACCCTATAAACATTTGTAGTAATGTATAGAGTGGTGCATCTCACAGATGCATTAATAATACAGCTATAAAATTCTAAAAGTATAAAACATATTTGAGGAAGTTATTTTTTCTATACTAAGAAGTAAATGAATGACAACATCCTTACATATTCTGCCTTAGATATCTATATCAGTCTTTACTGACTGTTGTTATCAGGCTATTAACTCCTTACAAAACTATTGAGATGCAAGAATTGTTTTTCCTATTTTACAACTGAAGAAAAATCTCCATGATTTCATTAATACCTTATATTCAGTCACTGATGGATTGAATATTTAAGTACTTTTCTCTATGGGTCATGTTTCCACAAAGCACACAGGATACATGGCTGTTCATCACCTTTCCTGTTACATCATTATATCCCCCTGCCCATAAATACTGTGATGCAAAGTTCTTTATAGTAGGCTTAACAGGAGGATGGAATGAGGGAGCCGAGAATGCAGGCCATTTCCGGCATTTGTCTGACAGTCTAACTGGTGCATCTAGCACCTTCCAACTCAGGGGGTGGTTGCCTAACTCCCTTGGCAACCTTATGATAGTAAGCAAACCCAGCTCCATCCTGAAAGTGGTCGGGATATGCTAATGTGGTTCTGCTCCTTCTATTGTAATGATGAGGTCACCTGGGAAAGAGGTGTTTTCAGCCTAAGTGACCAAATGGACATAAGCAGGAAGTGACTTAAGTCGTTACCCGCTGCCTAGGAAACAGAATGCAAACGATGCTTTTGTTACCTTCCCCCTCAGTTAACGCTGGTATAAAAGCTGTTTGAAAAATAAACGCAGGTGATTTCAGGATTTGGATGATCCCGAAACTCCCTCCCGATACCATTGTGTGAAATGTGTCTTCATTTATCCCATGCCTCCACGATGGTAAGAAATGATTTATGTTGGGGCTGGTCCTTGACAACTGGAAAATCAGCGCTGGAAGAACCACCCCTTCCCGTGTGCATGGGGTTGTTATGTCAAAATCATGACCTGTGTCAAAATCTCTTGCACATTCTATTGGCTCTTTTAGCAATGTGATCAAAGGTAGGGTGGATCTAGGAAAGTTCACCTTAATATGATGTGATCAGTTAGAAAAAGGTTCGGAACAGCTTTCCTATCGCTTAGATGAAAAACAGAACTAAGAAAGAGAGTCTCTAGTAAAATTATTGGAGTTTAGAACATATGACTAGGAAAGTCCAATAAAAATATTCTTAAATTGAGATATAGAAAGAGAACAAATGCTGTGACTGTATAAACAAGCAATACTTTGTGCTTTCTGTGTGCCAGGAATTCCAGCCATTTCCTACTAATTAGAATAGTCATTTTCCTGGACTCAGTCCACCAATTTGAGCTTCTCTTTTGAATTCGTTGTAGGCCTCAACTTGTGCAGTCAATGGATTAAATCACTTACCACCCTTTGATTCTGAGAGTCCAGATATGCAAATGGACAACAGAAAACCATATATGAAAATGGATCTCTTGTGCACAATCATCATACAGTCCAGGAAGCCAAGCCACAGCCTCTGTGGCCACCAGACCCGAGTGGTCAGGACCTGAATAATCATGGATTCTTTGATTTCTGCTTCTGCACCTACTCTACTTCTAAACTGCGAGTAACCGAGAAAAGCCAAGTCTGCTGCACTAACTGTCCCCATAAGAACCTGCACTTGTAGTTAGCCAGCCTTAAAAATTTCCACCTACAGCCTCAGCTCATGTGAACTTAATGCCTTGGCCTGCTCCCCTAAAGCTTCCCCAGTCTTCTGTCTGCCTTTGACTCTCAAAACTAAAAGCAACTAATGCAAACTAAACAAATATCCTTGATTCCTTTTCATTTGAGTGGCCCTTTATTATGTATCGGTTTTCTCATTCCACAAATTTACCATAAATAGAAAATTATTAATACATTCCAGGGATGTTTTAGTTATTTCTCATTTTGATGTGACTGAGTTGCCAGCAATTTAAAGGAAGAGCCTTGAGTCCTCTGTCCTTAGTTAAACCTTTCTGGAAATTGCGTTACCATGGTGATTCTGAATCCAGTCAATTTGACTATAAAAAAAATCATATATCTACCTGTTATCTACTTGACAACCGAAACATTGCTTTAAATCATAACTATCCACTTCAAGCCCCTAGAGATTTATCTTCACATCATAATGTAGAATGAATTCAGTCCATCACACATACATATACACACACACAATAAATAGATAATAAAGCAAGTTACATACTTCCAATGTATTGTGGCACAGAGTAAATATCTTTGTGCTGAAAACCAACAAACAAAAAAGTAGAGGAAACATTGCTGTGTATCAATTTTCTCTACATTAAAACATTCCCTCCAGGAAGGAATTGGGAGGTCCTTTAGACACAGAGTAAACAAACCACACATACCTGGCAAATCAAACATTTATAACATTCACAAGGCCTCTCTCCAAAGATACAGAAACAGTAAAGAACTTTTGGGTGAGGGCACAAGCCAAGCTGAGGAGAGGAGATCCTTGGACCTGTTGAGCTGCTCATCAGTTGTGCAGAGAGCTCCGGGGACGTAACTTTCATGAGTTATTGCTGATGCTGGGGTGGACTTTTTGGTTATACAGCCACACTTGAGTCATCCTTGTTCCTGTGCGTAATCTTCACCTATAGTTCTGTAAGTAATCCAATAAAACTCAATAGTTCACCAAGTTGGACTTCAGTAATAGAATCTTTACTTAGGGCTATCATAGGTTTCCTTTCTGACTCCAGAGACATATGTGTCATGCATTTTTTAGGAAAGCTTCACACAATAGGCATAGCAAAGAAAGATTAGCTCAAAGCAGAACCTAATCCAACAAGGTTGGCATCAAACCCTGCATCTCTGTGTCAGATGTTTGATGCTCATGATGGAACAATATGAGCTCCAGAGGGCTTGGGGACTCTGATTTCTCCAGCTGTTGCCTACAGCACATAAAGTCTCTCTCTTTGGGTGGCTCACTTCTACTCATGCATCTTTCCTTAACTGTCATTTCATAGTCATCGCATCTACGATATTTTAGGGTTACCATTACAAATTAAGGTTCACTTTATTTTTTTGCAATGGCTTTGGAGGGATTCTGACCCTGCCACACACCGACTGTCCTTTGAGGGTCTCTAAAATTTCGGCACAAGCTTCTGTTATCTTCTCTGTCTCGCATCTTTCTTGACTTCATAGCCAGTATCAAGGCATGAATGGTGCTGCTAAGTTCTGCTTCCATCTTATGATATAGCCTGGTCTCTTTGGATTAGAGGCACAATTAGTTCTATGTGACTATTGTTGAGTAGAGAATCTTTTTAGCAGCATTCTCAGTTCTGGCTCTCTTAACATGGGTTTGTATTTTTACAAGTTGGAGCCTCTTGTAGATGCGTCCTTGCCTTGCTACTGGGGATCCTTTCTTATTTTCCCAGTTCAGAAACGCATGTTTCTGTTTAATGGGTTTGATCCCTTTAACAACTGCAGCACACTGTCACAACTTTAAACTGACACCTTTGTTCAGTAGACATTGCATTTTTATTGTATTTCTGCTTTCCTTGCTGTCTATCTCACTGCAAACCTGAATAGGAACAATCAGCAATAACCACAGAATGGACCACATTTTATCGTGTCATTGAATTTCATCTACCAGACAAAATTAACTGAAACGTTTTAAATTCAATTTCACCGAGGTCATGAGTACATGACAAATTTAGACATATTCTTTGCAAGAATATGCTATGAATAACCTCTAACTGTATTCCCAGAAAAGCACTTGTTCCCCTCTAAAACTTTATCAGCTGACTTTCCAGACAAGTACCAGCATGACTTTTTTCTTAATGCTCGGTATATAGTGCTTTAGGACTTTTTAAGGTTCACAGTTTCAAATACTTTGATTTTCCCCCTGCCAATACATTCCATATGACTACGAGCCACAAAGTTAGGTTTACCACAGCAACAGCTGCACTCACTGGTGCCAGTTTTCTATGGTAGTCCTTCTTCCTCTTGTTGTGACCCAACATTAGACAAGAAGTTGTTCACTGGCTTGTTTTAGTTTAAAGCTCAGGGATCTACAGTCCTTAATTTTGGTGAAGACGTGAAAATAGGAAAGAAAATCAGATGTCCACATTGTTTATAAAGTCAGGAAAGAGAGAGAAGGGGAGGAGGGAGGGAGGGAGGGAGAGAGAGAGAGAGGGAGAGAAGGTGAGAGAGGGAGGGAGATCGATGCCAGTACTCAATTTGCTTTCTACAATGTACACAGCATAGGAATTCAACCCTATGTGGAACCCACATTCATAATGGGTCTACCCTCCTCAGTTAAAATTTTCTGGAAATGTAGAGATGTGTTTCCATGGTTACTTAAAATCTAATTAAATACACTGTCACAGTGCCCTTGTCTTTGCTGGGGTTCTTAATTCTTTTATTTATTTATTTTTTGACTTTTGTTTCATACTTTATCCAGGGGTAATTCAATTTTTAGGAAGCTTTAAGAAGGAATTTTGTTTTCTTTATTATAAATATTTTGTTGGATTAAGAATATATAAAATTTAATTATCCTATATGTACATCCACTATGGCATCTAAACAAAATAATAAAATTATTCACATAGATACAATAGAACACATAATAATTCTTGTTATAACTGCTAATGAACATATTCTATGCAATCATTTGGTCTTGCAACAAATAGAAGCTACTAAAATATAATGGCTTTGTGTTGAAAATTCTTATGTAAGTCCTCAAAAGCCTCAAATGTCTCTAGCAGTTCAGTGCTTTTAAGGTTCTTCACGTTTTTTTTTTCTGGAATAAAATGTAAAAGAAAATAACCTTGTATATGCATATTAGAACTTCAAACAGGTAAGGGTTTCCATGGATACTTTTATGCTGTGAAGAGTTTGTGTGTGGAGAGCGGCATTCATTTCTAGTTCTAAAAGATTCTGTTCTGATTTAAAAAAAAAAGAAAAGAGGAAAAAAGAACTCCTGTCAATCATTTTTTACTTTCTGAGATAATAAAAATAATACATGTCCCTGTGTTTTGATGTTGTGAATGATGATATAGTTTTTTCTAAACAATCTTTCAGAATCTTGCTTATTCTACTAATGTTGATATTTAGTAAAATCTATGAAGGATTTATAAGCAAATTTTAATTAGATTAAAATATTGAGCATTTTCTTCTTTAGATAATTTTAATTTAGAAAATTTAGATTATTTTCATTTAGGAAAAATTAGATAATTTTAATTTAAATTAAAATTAGTTATATACTGATAGTAGTAAAAGATTTGTTTATTACTTAAAATAGCTTTTGCTGTGGTTTTAGCTTTAGTTGCATCTTGACTTGGTAGTATGTCAAAGCATCTTTGATTGAATGCTATCTTCTTCCAACCACCAAAATCAAATTGTACATATTTTCTTTTTATCTTTTTCCATAAAGTGGTAAAATGTGCAAGATTTCAGTCCATGGTCAAATTTTAAGCAATGTGTTATGAGGAGCCTAAACAGGTCCTGTGACATTTTGATTACTGAATTCATTTAAATGCCTAATGTATCTTCCTTTTACACTGACATGTGACTAGCCAGTTTTAAATACAAATGTAACTCAAATAATTTGAAAAATAAATTGATTCCATTCTGATTTAAGGAACTCTCAAACGCATTCTTCTTTTCCTGTTTACATGAACCTATTTAGGTAGTGTTAAAGTGAAAACCACCATAATCGTGAGATTTGGGGACTGGGGTTATGATTCACTTGGCAAAGTGCAACAGAAAGACCCAAGTTCGAATCCTCAGAACTTACATGGAAAGCCAGACATGCCCATCATATCTCTGTAACATTCCCACCCCCATAATTATGAAAGAGGTAGAGATAGACAGGTCCCTGAAGCTCATTGACTAGCTAGCCTATTCAAATCAATGAAGGCACATTGAGGGAATATTCTACAACATGGTACTGCCTCCACATGTACATACATATATATGCACAACACTCATGGCTTCTTAAAACAATCAAAATGTCATCTCAAATTAGTCAAACAGTAACTTTATGGCCAACATGCTATTATTTAAATATGTCACTAATGGACTGGTTTTTCTATGGAGTACAATATCAATTTTGCTACTTTAAATGTTGATAGAATCAATGGCTATAAAAAATTAAGTAATATGAGAAGAAACAGCAGTGCTGGGTATGCATAGCCATGATGTTGTCTTGGCCCTGATAGTGTTAATTATGAGTATTATAGCTTTGTGGAAATTAATGTTTGAATAAAACCAATTATGATATTGAGTCAGAAAGACACTTTTCTGACAGAAACTACTTTAAATAATTACTATTCCACTATATGTAGTGAATATGCAATTAAGACTACACAGGGATTATTGCAATGTCATTCTTATACTCTGTGAACTCCTGGCCTAGGGTATCATAAAGCTACATTTAATAAAGATTTAAGTGGGTGGTATAAAAAAATTCTTTTCCATACTTTCTTTCTTTACTGTGCAAGTGATTGATGATATTTTAAAAGTAACAAATGGATCAATATCCTTTGTGTTTTTATACTCTCCTTTAACAATTTATCCATTCATGGAGTTAGAAACAGTCCTCTTCTGTGGGGTAACACATATAAGAAATGACAAATGTTGCATGTTTTCTCTTACATGCGGAAGTTAGCTTTTAAATTTTTGTCCTAACATGTGAAATCCATGCCAAATTTCTCTGCCCCTTCACCCTCATCACTGATTACTTTCTTTCCTATTATTTTGATAGCTCGTAATATGTTTCCTAGAGACAAAGATGGCCTTCCTGAATTCATTCCCTACAACAAGAAAAATCTTTCTATTACATAAACCAAGTTAATTATTCTTAAAATATTTCACTTTTCTCTACAGGACAAAGATCAAACTCCCGCGAAGTTTCTATGGTGCATGGTCATGGTGGTACTGTCTTTTGAGATTTAATCCTCCACAGGGTTTCCCATAATAAGGTTTTCTTCGAAGTACCACTATCCACTATAGCTTGCTCCTCTCTGCTTCTCTTCATCTTTCCTTCCTTTGCCTACTGTGTCCTTCAGGCACAAGTCACCTTCCCTTTACTGCAAGATATCTACTGATTAGATTTCTCCTAAAATGACAGCATTCACGTCACCTCTTCATGTCTGAGCCATCAACAAGAGAAAGAAGGACCACGTTCCTCAGTTCAAATATGCTTACAGTCTTCTAGTCTGAGGATGCCATGTTAGATCACGGTATTACCTAGCGTGTTGTCTTCACTCAAAATTTAAATCACCTGATGAGTCCTGAGGTTGAGTTTGAGTACAAGTGCTACCAATTCCTGCAACTTCAAAGCTGCTCACTGTAACTTGTGATGGACAAAACCTGATCAGGTGGGCATGAAATTCTTTCCCGTTTCTAATTTTCTACAGTTCTGCAGTTTCCAAATAGCATCATGATATTTGTATTTAGTAGCATTTAAAGAAACATCTTTTTTTTTGTTTGTTTGTTTGTTTTTCGAGACAGGGTTTCTCTGTGGTTTTGGAGCCTGTCCTGGAACTAGCTCTTGTAGACCAGGCTGGCCTCGAACTCAGAGATCCGCCTGCCTCTGCCTCCCGAGTGCTGGGATTAAAGGCGTGGACCTCAGCAGTGATAGGCCTAGAAATTAGCTAGCCTTTAGAGGAAAGTCTAGATTTGTTATTATGGATTACATCCATTGACTGGTGAAAGAAAATGATGACTTCCTACGTATGAAATTTGAGGCCAAAGATTACTCAGGTAATAGATGGCAATGACAGAGCACTATTGAATGAGACTTGGAATATTACTGCCTTCTAATTTTAGTTGACACTTAAAAACTCAAATGATCCAATATTTGGGAAACTTCATCCTATACTCAAAAAACAATGTTCCAATATCTGTAATAACACCAATGTATTGCTATAGAAAAACCAGAGAACTTAGAAGCAAATGCCCTCTTCTGCCCAAAGGGTTTCTAATATTTGGCAATGTGTCTTTTTTTAAATTTGCTCCTCTTCAGAATGGCTTCTGTTCAAAACAACTTCTTACACGACTCTAATTCCAGGCATTCTCCCTTAGGAACCATGCTGAACTCTTTTATGTGGGAGCTATATTTCTCAGACGTCCCTTTCCTACGTTGTTGTGACTTAAAGCTATAGAAGGTAGTGCTCATTGTACTAGGGAAATCTCCACACTCAAAAATAATACCACAGAAGCACTGGAAGTAATGGGTATGGAGGTCACCGGTCACCTCATCCTCTCTCTGCTCTGCTCCACTTCACATCGAGACTCCTTCCTATCCAATCCACCTCTGTGTGCATGAAGGGGCACAGTGAGACAGTCACAGAGTGGCAGTAAGAACCAACTGATCAATTGTGTCCCACAGATATATGAATTGAGTACATATTTTTTCTAGCAATATACAAATTAATTGCATATATATGAATATTATATATACTGTATATTTATATATAACTTATATATTATATAAATATTATATAATAATGTAAATCTTATATATAAACTAGTTTCCTTGTAGGTACATTAAAATGATCAAAAGGAACAGATGATATTACTTTTTGAGCATTTCATAGATATGTACTTTAAATTACGCCTCTCTCCATCCAGCTCCTCTCATGTCTTTCATATGTGTGTGTATGTATGAGTGTGTGCACACTCACACACACACACACATATATATATATAGTATTTATATGTATATAAATATAATCTACTGAGTCCATTAGAGTCACTCACATGTGTTTAAGGTTAACCTCTTTGGAATGTCTAAGTCCAGGGGTCTGGTGCCCGAAGAAGATTGATATTCTCTCTCTCAGCAGCCATTACTTGTCTTTAGTAATTCTTCCAGAATTGAAGGCTTATGAAAAGCACCCCCAATTTATGTTAGCATGTCAGTTGCTGTCGTTTTTTAGATCTTGTTTAGGCATTCATTTCGTTGAAATTTCCTGGATACAGCTTCTTTGTCATATAGAAAAGCACTTTCTCGAAAGAAGACTTATCCTAGTCCTCTGCCTTTCACAGTATTTCTGCCCCGCCCCCCTCCATGACATTCCCAGAGTCTCAGGTATAGGGCTGTTGTTGTTGTTGTTGTTGTAGATGGACCAGTTGAAGTTGAGCATTCCGCTTTCAGTTGTTCTCTGCATTTTGATCAGTTGTTCTATATTCTATATTGGTTTCTACATGCTGATAAACTAAACTACTGTGGGATGTCCTTCTGTATATGTATTGTTTTTATTGGTGAATGAATAAATCTGTTTTGGCCTATGTCAGAGCAGAGCAGAATATAGCCAGGCTGAAAGAGATGTATGCAGCGAGTAGGTGGAGTCAGGGAGATTCCATACAACAGCCAAAGGAGAAAGATGCTGCCGCTGGAATTTTTCCAGGAAGCCACGTGGTGATATACAAATTAGTAAAAATGGATTAATTTAAGATGGAAGAGCTATCTAGAAATATGCCCAAGTCATTGGCCAAGCAGTGTTGTAATTAATATAGTTTCTGTATGATTATTCAGGTCTGGGTAGCTGGGAACCAAATGAGCAATCTCTGTTTGCAGTAAACTTCTTTGATAGCAGTAGAACTACTCTTCTCTATGTATATAAGTACGTTAGAGTCAAGTCTTACACCTTTAGGGATATCTTGCTATTTTGGTCATGTTGTTAATCAAAGGCATTACACCTGGGTAGTCCGGGACAGAGCTATGCAAGCTTTTCTACCTCAGCGGCTTGCACAGTTCCTTCCAGTATATTATCAGCCTCCTTCAATGAGACCTAGTCCTCACTGAGGAGGGTTCCAGGTTAGTTCTTGCCTGATTCCTCCAAGTACTCTCTCTGAAGTATATGGTGTCTTCAGCAATAACGTTGTGCCTTGGTCAACAACAATATCCTAAACTGTTTTCAGAGTCTCTTGGACATCTTGACCAACAATTGAAGAGGAGGTTTCACATGCCCCAGCCCAGCACTGGATTTTTTGTTAGTCTGATTCTTAAGAAAAATTTAATAACACTTTTTATATGACATCACATTCCATATCTGTCACTTAAGTAAATGTGTATTTATATAAACCATAGTTATAAATCTTAGCCTAATGAAAACTAATAACAGAGTCCGTGGTTCCATTTAGCCTAGTACACAGGCACTAACATTAGACTGTAGTTAATCTTTCTCTACTATTTATTCTCAAAAACACATTTATAAATCTGATCCTCAAGAACAAACTTCTTCCATCCCACCCACCCTAGGTTTTACTTTGACCACCCTAATTAGCAACCCCATCTCTTCTCTGTCTACATTGCCTAGATTACCAATCAACAAATTTTTTGCCTTAGTGCTTCAGTACCATAACGCCTCTCCTTCCAGATCGTCTGAGTCCCAGTCCCTAAGCTATGATTAATCCAACCATCTGCTTGCTCAACAGAAA
Organism: Neodon shergylaensis; assembly: GCA_025134845.1. Lineage (NCBI taxonomy): Eukaryota > Metazoa > Chordata > Mammalia > Rodentia > Cricetidae > Neodon > Neodon shergylaensis. The sequence goes on from JABTXL010008166.1 coordinate 15,600,893, forward strand.
TCACTAAGCTGCCAAACACAGTCAGAGAAAAATTACATAACTGTACTGCTTGGGCTTATTCACAGAACGTCTCTAACCTTGATTCAATCCTTAGTACTGTTGGCAGTCCCTTTATCTCGTCTCAGACATTTTTCCCTTTGCCAAGGTAACCAATTTATGTTTAAAACTCCCACCCAGCTTTCACTGTTATATCCAAACAAAATTAATGCTCTAGGTGATTAATTTATTCAGATTTCCTCCTCTAGACATCATCATTATGCATATTGACACTGGTCCGCACCCACTACACCCAACCAGTCTTGTTTGGGTTGCAAACATCTCTTCCAGATCTTGGTCCATTATTAATGTCTCCCTTACTGATTTATTTCTTTTCCTAAACAAGAGTGCTGAAGTCTCCCCTTAGTCTGATGATGAACTTGTTCCTTTCACTGGGACCTTTTAAGCTAGTATTCGTGTTACTGTTGCTTCACATCTAATCCGTTAATAAACTTCGTGACCTGCAACAGTCACATTTTTCTGCTTCATCTACTATTTTAGAGATCATCAGTATGCTATAAAGAGCCAAATCTAGTCATTTATGCCACATTTTTATCCAATTGATCATCTCTATAGCATTTAATATGTTTGACTACAGCCTTTTTTCTTGAAGTCTTCACTCTTAAATCCTGGCCCAAATTCTCCTAATCACTTATAATTTTTCATAACTGATTTATCTTCTAGATTAGACACAGATGACTTTAGTTGCTGAAAGATCCACAAAAATTTTCAAGTCGAATATATATCCTTAAGAGGCCCGCACCTCTCAAGGAAAGCTTTCATTGCCCAATAGTTCATTAAGTTGGTGGTTAAAAGTAGGAGAAATTCCCCTGCGAACCAATCTTGTAAAGAACAGGCCTTGTCTTCTGAGTGGTTTTCATCTTTAAAGAGTCGTTCCTTGGCCTGTACTACAGTGAGACATTTCTCATGCTCTTGCTCTTTCTCCTCTAATATTATAAGTACCAGACCTACCTGATGCTCTGAGGGACTTCCCACTCTGCTCTACGGTCATTTTTCTCATGGATAATGTTTACAGTGTCTTATGTACCTGATCCCATCTTGAGAGTTGCTTATTGAATCATAATTTATAGCATTACTACATACTGACAACTAGCCAAATATATCTCCAACTGTCTTAAACTGTGTGTCCAATTCAGCATTCCTGGCTTGAATTTAGTTTATAATCTGTAGTTATTCCCAGAAATTCTTAGGAAATAGCTTTATTATCCATCTGGCTTTTCTCTCCTGGTTATCATTCTGTTTTCTGTGTCCTCGATTTAGGAGTTCATTGAACACATTGGGAATATGAATCAGTTATTATGAACTGTCAAATCCTGTATTCAGGAAAGGGTCTACCCAGACCAGCTCCACCACAATCCTCCTTCTTTTTCCCTGTCACGTTTCCATTGACTTTGCAATTATGCACTCCCTTTTAGTCATTAAATAAATCCCCCGCTTTCTCGCTGCTGAGTATTTGCAGATGCTGTGTCACGATCAGGTTTTAAGTTACTTTGTTGATACACATTTGTCAAAGTAGAGTTCAGAGGTAATTAGCCAAGTAAAGTCTCATTGCCAAACCAGAAACAAGAGGCAAAAGGGACAAGAAACGGCTCTAACTGGACATCTCTAAATCAGTGTTTCTTAAATGCTTGGAAATGTTTTTAAAGGTCATGCTGATTTCATCAAAACAGATATAAGGGTGTCATGTTTTGAGACTGTCACTCAAACTTTTGTGAAACAAAGCCAGGATCAATACATTATTTCCTTGAGGAAGGAAGAATCATGGTAGCTACCCACAACCTGTTACCATTTTATAGATTTGTTAAAGAAGAGATATATAGAATGATATGCATCCAGTCAGGGTGTGTAGAGACTAAGTTGTGCCATGAACCCAGAAGCACACACCATTAATATCAGAGGTAGAATTCTGTCAGCCGCTAAAGTGTGTTTATTCAATGTGTCTTAGAAACAAGTCTGCCAAAGGTCAGGTGATTTTCACAGCATGACATTGTCACTGGATGGTTGACTCATCCTGCCTGGATGCATATCATAAGTGTCATTTCTTGGTGTACAGTCTCCCCTGCATAGTTTCCTTTTAACTTCGAAGGATAAACATTAAGGTACCGAACTCTCTGAACTGGGGACTATTCATTTGGCAGCTTCTCCATTTCAGAGCTTTGAAGTGATGTCCCGTTACTGTTGAGGGCTCTGACTCAGAAACTCATGTTGGCTAAAGGGGCTTTCTTTGAAATTCTCCGCAGCCGAAGTGCAGGAGCAGAAAAGGTAAGCAGGCATGCATATATTTAACTGGTATATTACTCTTCATATATTATTAATCTCCAAGACAACCAAAAGACGAAGATAGTCTTATGTTCCTCTGTGTGAAAATATTTGAATTTAACAGCAGAGAATAAAATTTTTAATGTCATGGATCTAAAAAAAAAAAGAGTTAAAAATCAAGTACTAGCCAAAGAATATTTTTTCTTTTAACTACTGTTTGTTCTGAGGAAAAATAATCAGTTTGAATAAATCAATCCAAAGACAGACTACAACAGAAACAGTGGTCAGGCTCTTCCACAATTCCTGTCTGAATAAATATTTTGCACACAAGTTTGTTAAATTCTAATCTTCTGCACTGAGTAAGGAAGCCATAAAGCAAACATAAAAATCTTTTCACATTTTAGAAATTTAGACGTTTCTCATAGTCCTACCCATTCTCATGTAGACGTTTGGTGTACTGAAAGGCCATAATAGAAAATGAGTGAAATAAAGATCTAATAGGTATCTGTAAACAATTTTGTAACATATTTGCAAAAGAGTGAATGACTCAATAATTGTTTGTATTTTAGTCTAAATTTTATTTAAAATTCTATGTAATTTTATATGGTTTTTAATTTCAGTTTTTAAGAATTTCATATATAAGTACTTTATTTATGTAATTTCCACTCCATATTTTCCTTCCTCTATTCCTCCCATGTTCCCCCAACTCCCTCTCCATTTAATAACTTCTTTTTTATTATTGCTACATGTATATGTATATTTGTGCATATAAATGTATGTACATATGAATATAAAAACACAATTTTCTGGACCATTTAGTGTTGCTTATATGTATTTGTATTTAGAACTAACCACTTGAGATGGTATAAACTATCAGGGATCATCCCTGGCAAAACCTGATTTTCTCTCTCTCTCTTAACGGTCATTAATTCTCAAAAGCTCTTCATCTAGACATGGGATCTTGAAAGATTTCCCCATCAACAATGGGATGTCAACTGATGTTGTCATTGTACAGGTCTTATTTAGGTGATCTTATTATTAAAATTCCATAGGTAGAACTCCGAGCCACTATCTCTTAACAGTGCCCTGGTCTCCTGGCCCTAACAATCTTTCTGGCCCCTTTTCCATGCAGTTCTGTGAATCTTAGATGTAGTGGTTGACATGTGTGTGTATGTTGGGCAGGCAAGGGAGAAGAGAGTGTTGGGTCCCTGAAAACCAAAGCTATAGGTAGTTATGAGCAACCATGTGTGTGCTAGGAACCAAACCTGAGCCCTCAGCAATAGCAAACATTCTATCATCAAGTCAAGTCTCCAATTCTTATTGCCTTCTCTTATTCTCTTGCTCTTGATAAGCTATCAAACATCATACTGAATAAGAGTATAGAGAATAAACACCCTTACCTTGGTCCTCCTCTTAGCAGGTACTCTTGAGTTTTTCTCCACTTAACATGGTTTTGGCTACAAGGTTTACATGTAGCCTTTTAATATGGAATTATGTGCTCTCCATCCCATTCTTTCATTTAATTTTTATTATGAAGGGAAGTTGATTTTGTGAAAAACTTTTTCTGTCTTTAATGAAATGGTCTTATGATTGCCATCTTTTAGTTTACTTATACTTTAGATGACATTTACTAATATACCTATGTCAAAACATTCCCACATCTCTGAATGAAACCAACTTGGTCCGGATAAATAGATCTTTTTATGTGAACTTCATTTTTGTTTGCCAGTACTTTATTGAAAATTTATACATTGATGTTCATCAAAGAAATCAGTCTGTAACTTTTTAAATCTGATTTTGATATTGGGATAATGTTTCATAAAAGGAATTTGAAAGCCTTCTCATTCTAGTTCATGGAATAATTTGAATAGTATTGGTTTCAACTTTTCTTTGAAGTTCTGGTAGATTTCCTCAGTAATCGAACTGGTTCTGGGGCTTTGGTCATTGGTAGATTTTGTATTATTCCCTCAGTATCATTACTGGCTGAAGCTATTTTAAATTGTTTATTTCATCTTGATTTAGTTGTGGCATGTTGTATGCTCCTAAGAACTCATCCATGTTTTGTAGATTTTTGAATTTTGTGTAACAGGTTTTTAAAGTATGTTCTCATGATTTTCTGAATTTTTCTGGTACCTGTTGTAATAGTTCCTTTTTTATTCATTTGGATCTTCTCTGGATTTATTTTTGTTAATTCAACTGTGGTTTTGTCAATTTGGTTTATCTTTTCAAAGAACTAACTCTTAAATTATTGATTATTTGTTTTGTTGCTATGTTTGTGTGTTACTATTTTATTAATTTCAGTCTTGAATTTGGTTATTTTCTATCTATAGTTTCCAGGTTTTGTTTCCTCTTATTTTCCCAGGCCTTCAGACATATCATTAGTTATTAATTAGAACTGTCTCAGAAGATTTGGTTAGGTTCCAAAGCTGTAACCTCCCTCTTGGAGCTGCCTCTTTTGTGTCCTGTAGATTTGGGCATATTGCATTTTCATTTTCCTTCAATTCTAAGAATTGAAAAAAATCCCTCTGGGGTCTTCAAAGACCCAAGAATCATTTAATACTATGCAATTTAATCTCTGTGATTTTAACTGTGCCCTGTAGTTTTTGTTGTTGTTGATATTTAAATATGTTCTATTGTAGTCATGTAGAATACAAGTTGTTATTTTAATATTTCCTCATTAAAACTTGTTTTGTGTCTTAATATGTAGTTAAATTTTTAGAAATTTCCTTGGGAATCTAAGAACAAAGTATATTCTTTAATGTTTAGATTTAATTAGTGATGTTATTTAACACCAGAGTTTCTGTATCCAGTTATTGTTTGTCTGACTTGTCTATGGGTGAAGATGTAGCATTGAATTCACTCACTATCATTATGTTGTGGTCAGTCTGTGCCCTTCAACCTAATAGTATTTATTTTCTGAAGTTGTATGCATCTGGTATTGGTGAAAAAAATGTTAAGAAATGCAATCTCCCCCTTGTCTTTCCCTGTTTCTTCTGAATAGTTTTGGTTTGAAGTGCGTTTTGTCAGATGTTAGAAAACCTACATCTGTTTGCTTCCTAGATCAATTTATTTAGAATACCTTGTCCATCCTTTTGTTTGTAGATCTATCCCTTAATGATAGTATAGAGAATTTCTTGGAAGCAACAAAAAGAGGGATCTTCTTTCTGATCAAATCTACACGTTTGTGGCTCCTAATTGAAGAAATGAGAACATTAATACTCAGAGTTATTATTAAAATGTGTGTGTTAATTCCTGACATTTTGTTGATTTTTTTCTGTATTGTTTTCTTAAACCATTTCCCTGTGTGTGTGTGTGTGTGTGTGTGTGTGTGTGTGTGTGTGTGTGTGTGTAAAGATGAACTTTCCTGTGCCTGTATATGTGGAGGTCAGAGGTCAATGTCAGATGTCTTCATCTTTAACTTTCCACCTCACATTATGAAACAGGTTCTCCCACTGAACCCTGAGTTGATTGTTTCAGCAGGACTGACTGACCAGCCAGTACTGTCGATCTGTCTTTCTCTGCCTTTCCCATGCTGGAGTTATGCCCTATACTGCTACCCTTGGCCTTGATGTAGTGGTTGTCAGTCCAAATTCAGGTCCTTGTGCCCCTAAAAACTGTACTTTACCCACAGAGCCACTTTCCCAGCTTGTCATGCACTTGCAATGCTTTTTTTAACTATATAATTCTTAATTTTAATTTGTATTAAATAAAAAAGCTATCTGTTTTCATTTTACATAACAATCCCAGTTCCCACTCTCTCCCCTCCTCCCATTTTTTCCACCTTCCCCCCACCCCACTACCCATCCACTCCTAGAGAGGGTAAGGCACATTGTTCCAAGGGAAGACCAATCTAGAGGAAGGTAAGAGTCCAGCCCACTTGCTCTTCTACATGTGAATACTCAGTTTTTCAGCTGTTTAAATGGAAGACCTACGGCATTCAAGTATACCCAAAAAGGCTGGGATGTTTGCAATCTCCAGCATGGAGGGTGGGGAGCATACTAGACCTCACCCTCATCACCCCAAACAGCATCTACCCTGGAGCTGCCTATTCCAAACCCAGCCATTAGAGTGTCAGGTGCAACCCCTCCCCTGGAGTTAACTCATTCCTGATTCAGATACAACTCCAGAGGGCATTAAAAGTCCCTACCTAATGGTTTTTCCCCTTGGTTTTCTCCTCTTCCCCTGGGGCCACCTGGGAACACTTTGCTCAGGTTAAACCTGTATTTATTAATTCGGTTCGGTTGCTTTATTACATCAGCGATGGCAGATATTCAATAACCGGGAATTCAAAACTTATCACCAGCATCCCTTGTTGTCAAAGATTTTGTGTGTGATTTGTTTGTTTTGTTTTGTATTTTTACACTTTTGTAAAAAGGTTTGGTGACTTTAGCTGTAGTTTTGTGTCTGGGTTGTCTACTCCATTTCATTGGTTTTTATTTTTGGAGGGGAAAGGGAAGCGGGGAAGAGAGGGAAGGGGAGAAGGAGGAGAGAAGAGAAAGAGGCAGAAGCTGCCTCTCCAGAAGGAGAGAGAGAGAGAGACAGAGAGACTGGAGAGGCAAAGGGAGATCTGCTTGCCTCAGTGGAAGGGGGGAGTGGGCGGGGCTTGTCTCTTAAAGGGACAGGGTACCCAGGTAACAGACCAGGCCAGCAGATTACAACACATTCCATACGGTAAAATGCCTTGCTCAGTCTAGATATAGGGGGAAAGACTTGGTTCTGCCTCGATTTGATATGCCAGACTTTGTTGACTCCCCATGGAAGGCCTTACCCTTTCGGAGCAGAGGATGGGGAAAATTGGGAAGCATGGGTGAAGGGGAGGGAGGGGGAAGTGTGGTTGGTGTTTAAAATGAAAAAAAAAATTTAAATTAAAAAATTCTAGGAAAAGAAAAGCCAGTGTAAGCACTAGAGACAGATTTTGGTCCTACTGTCATGGGTCCCACAAACAGACCAGGCTATAAAACTGTTGCTTACATGTAGAGGGACTGGATTGGCCCCATGCAGAATCCCCCAGTAGTAGGCCTAGAGTGTCTGACCGCTCTCATGTTCTGGTCAACTGCCTCTGTATGTTTCCCCATCATGATCTTGGCTCTTTCACCTTGCACATAAAATCCCTCCTGCCTCTTTTTTTTTTCTAGGCTCCCAGTAGGTCCACCTGGTGATTGGCTGTGGATTTCTTCATGTGCTTTCATCAATTACTGGATGAAGGTTCTATGATGACAATTAGGGTAGTCACCAATCTGATTACAGGGGAAGGGCAGTCCAGGCATCCTCTCCTCTATTGCTAGGGATCTTAGCTGGGGTCATCCTTGTGGATTCCTGGAAATTTCCCTAGCACAGGTTTCTTCCTAACCACTGATGGCTACATATATCAAATTAATCTCTTTTCTTGCTCTCCTATCCCATCCCTCCTTCAACGTGACCATCCCATTACCTCATATATCATTATAATATACTCTTGGTGATTGCTTTTCCTTCAGCAGTAAAGTCTTTCCCATCCCAAATGCCCCTTTTTATTTTTAAACATTTATTTATTATTATTTTATGTATATGAGTGTTTTGCCTGCCTGTCTTTGTGTGCACCATGTGTGTGACATGCCCATGGAGTCCTGAAGAGGGTGTTGGATTCCATGGAAATAGACTTACAGAAGATTGTGAGCCACTGTACAAGTGCTGGAAACCAAACCCAGACTTTCCATAAAAGCAGTAAGTACTCTGGATTACTGAGACATTTCTCCAGCCACAGCCCTGTTTTTTTTCCTTGTAGGGAGAGTTTTAATTACTTCTTCAGTCTCATGGTTTTTTGTAGATCTATTTTAGTTGTTCATGTCTTTTAGATTTAATTGTTGTTAAAGTCCTATATAATAAGACTTAACAATGATTAAATCATTGTAATTTCTCTTCTCAAAATAATCTCTGTTTATGATTTTTGAGACTTAGTTTCATGTGGTCCAGGTTAGTCTACAGCTTGATAAATAAATAAAATAGCCTAAAAATAACCTTGAACTTTATATCCTCCTGTCCCCAACACTTCGGGTTGATATTACGAATATGAACTACCTTATCCAGCTCCTATGACGCTGCAGATCAAATCCATGGTTTCGCATTTGCTCAGCATTTGGTATACCAACTGAGCTACAACCCTTGTAGCAAGTTGTTGACAACTGTGACCACACACCCAGACCTAGCGTGTGACTCCTTGTTGTTTTGGACATTAAGATGGCTTGTACAGGTAGATTCACTCCGCACTGACCAAAGCTCAAAGAATTCAAGTATATTTCTGCTCCTTTTTTCTTTTTTTTGAAACAGGGTTTCTCCGTAGCTTTTGGTTCCTGTCCTGGAACTACCTCTTGTAGACCAGGCTGGCCTCGAACTCACAGAGATCCGCCTGCCTCTGCCTCCCGAGTGCTGGGATTAAAGGTGTGCGCCACCACTGCCCGGCTCTGCTCCTTTTTTTTTTAAATTAGGAGGTTTAACCCAGGGAGTGACTGCCTTCAGGATGCTTGGTCTAGGGTGGGTTCACTGCCTAAGTATCAGAATGCATGAATTAACAACTTGATGTCTCAAAGTATTGAAGCAAGCAACTGTTCTGGTTGTTTTTGGTATCATGTTATAGAAGGTTTTTGTTTGTTTGTTTGTTTTTTGTTTTGCCTTCTTCTCTCTTTTGGTATTAGGGCATAAAAGTGTATGGAAAATCAACCCAGGTAGACTCAGAACTCAGTATGCAGGAGGCACTGAGCTGCCCTCCCAATACTATCCTATGTCTCTGCTTCTTCTTTACCTCTGTTCCTCCTACCTAACTTTCCTAGTCCTCATGCCCCAACTGTGGAACATTCAAACCCACCACAGCTAGGAGTCCAGCAAAAGTCACCCCAAAACTGTGGCAGCTGTGACACTCCATAAAAGTCAGAAAAATGTATCTATATATTGAGTAGATCTAGCTTTTATTTTTACAAAAAAGAGCCAATCCATAACAGTCATCTGTGAGACATTTTTCTGTAAAATTATTGAACTTTAAAAGTTAGAAGCAAAATCCCTCTGGGTTTCTAGGCAGAAACAAAATGTTGTTTACAAGGGAAGAAAGTCAAGCTGGCATCTGACTTCTTGTCAGCCGCACTCAAAGTAAGAAGCCAGTGTAACGTTTTCCAAAAGTGAAGGAAGGTTGTGGGGAGAGGTCATATTCAATAAGTTGTTCTTCAAATATTAAGACTACGCAGGAGTGTTTACAGAGGGATTTAATGAAGGATGAAGTTTATTTAACCAAGAGACAATTAAGGAAACTAACAAAAGATCTCAAGAAGGACTTAAATATATATAATTAGAAACCTATGACTGTTGAGTAGGTAGATATTATGGGAAATTAGTATATAAAAAGCATCTTTCGCTCTGTCAAAGTCAGTGTACTAACACAAAATACCAGGAATTAAAGTGAGAAAATTCAGAACAGTAGGTAAAAATAATTTGAAGTTGACAAAGTACTTGACATAAAATTATTAAAATTAATAAGAGAAAGTAATAAAATTAGGTAATAATTCTAAATACACATTTTCCTAAGCACAAAACTTTCAAAAAATAAGACATTTAATAAGAAATCAAACAAAATAGAGTTCTAAATTAATGATAAGCAGTAAATATTATTCTATATGTAAAAAGACAAATCTTAACTGCCAAATTGATAGTTTTAAGTATATCCAACTGAACTATCTTAAAAGCTTATAATTGCTTATAAGTCAAAATAGACTGCTGATTTGGTTTCTTTCGAAAGTTTAATTTCTTAGATTTTTCCTATCTACCCTTGCTTTTGTGTATGCTTCATGCTCGTTAATGGAGTTTTATTCCTGACATTTTACTATTGCAAATTCTGATCTTCCAATGCATTTTAACGTGAGTTTATTCAAAAGGAGAAAAGCAGGAACATTTTTGTTATTATTTTTGAAAAAAAGTAAGCCCATCATGCACTGCACGTTATTTTTTAATTTTAAGTGGTATTGAGTGTTCCATTTTCATTTTTAATTACGGCAGCTTTTTAAGACTGAATACAACAGACTAAATTATTGAACATTTCAAGTAACATCATTATCTAATGAAAATTATTTTAAGTCAATTTCCTTGTTACATATAAGCATAGCTAAATAACTAATATTAACATCTAAAAATCTTGCATCTCTTCTACAATGCAGATAATAGAATTAAATTGAAAGACTCTTGCAAGTAAGAGAAAATACACTTTAGCTTCTCTTCATGACTTTTCAACTATATGCTTATACTGTAAGGAAAAACTATCATGCCCAGATCATGGAATTCTCTCAAAATCAACTAGAAGACCAAGTCCTGTATGTAAAAGCAAAGAACCTTTATTCTTATACTCTTATACGAGTCTGAAACTCGGACAGTGTGTTCAATGTATCGAAGTGATCAGAGAGCCCTGAGCTCAGTTTGGGTTGGGTTTTTATAGTAGCAAAGATGGGGGTGAGGGTTTCCTAAGGGTTAGGACACCTGATTGTCTAGAGGTGTCATGGTGAAAAGCGATGGGTGTGTGCTGACAGGTGATCCTATCTATAATGGTTGAAACGTTGCAAATTTCCTCCCTGGTGAAAAGGGGATGGGTGTTTGCTGGCCTAAGGGACATCTCTTCCTGGGTGGAGCATGGGTAGTCTTGGTTTGTGGTCTTTATTAGAACCAGGTATTGCTTTAGGGTAAACTGAGACTCAGGCCTACCTTCCAGTTGGTCTATAGAATCTGTCTTGGCAGGTGTGTACCTGCCCCAGGTCCTGCAAAAACTGGCACATATAGATGGAAAATATATAATATATACATATAATGTAGCCAAATGTCACATTAACTGCAGATGTTAGGACATTACCAATAGAGGAGATGGATCACTACCTGTTATTACAGTCCCTCAACCCCTCTTCCTCTGTTACAGGAAGGTTTATTCCTTAACCACAGCTTACTCATGATTATACTGAGTGATGTCTAAGTATCAAGAGATTTAACACTGATTGATACAAATATCAATGAAAGTCCTAAATACCAACACTTCATGATTACAGAATTGCCTTTATCTCCGTGATTCTGTCTGGATTGGGTTGGATGACTCTCCAGTTTCCTTGTAACACTAAAATGTACGGTAGTTCCCTGAAAAATAATACAGGAAGAAACTAAATACTGAAGTAATGTTTTGTGAGATCTTGAAGTCACCAGAAAATCAATTCAGACCATCTCTATTAATGTACTTTGACATTTGCCATTCAGCAAGAAGTTAGTTTCTATGCAAAATGGGCTGAATAATTTATGCTGTTTACTTTGAATGAGATTACTCATAGGAGGATGGAGAAATGAATCAGTACTTGCTTAGCTTCTCCAAAATAAATTGGAGGTAATTGTTGCAGCAATGCACATTAATTTAGGTTGCCAAATTAATTTCCCAGCACTCCTTACACTATAATAGTCTTAACTAAGAAGCAACAAAGACTGCCTTCTCTTATTATAGGTACAGCTGAGTTATCGACTCTGAACAGTCATTTAACCCTTTGGATATAGTTGAGGTAAATAATAGAAAAGAGTCATAAAGTTGTGACAACAAGGCCATTTGTAGAGGACTTTTTAGTTTGCAAAGTGATTTCTTGATCTATACTGCAAATTATAGTCTACTCTGCAAGATGCATTTGAGGCCTTCTGTGAAGCTGTTTCAATATTGTGTGGGGGCACCAAAAGCATCCAGAGTCAAGCTTCATGGTTTAAGAGGATTGCTGGTGTTTCTCTGTATACCTTTGTGTCCATATGTATGTAATTCTTACGTTTTTTTTTCTTTGTTTCATTTGGTTAGGTTTGGTTTGAATTCCGGAATGTCTGCTTTTACTTTTCTGTTTGTCCTCTAAATCAAGAAAGATGTGGTGTTGAATGGGTGGGGAGATGAGGAGAATCTGGGAGGAGATGGGAAGAGGAAACAGTGGTCAGAATATATTACAAGAAAAAAATATTTTCAACTGCAAAAAAAAAGAAGAAAGATCAGTGAGAGAATGATTTAAAGAGAAAAACGTGAAGGATAAAGGCTGTCAAAATTGGGATTTCTGTAGATTGTAAGCTAGTAATAAAATTTATGAACTTCTAGCCATCATAATAATTTAAGAAAGCAATCTAAATTTTTGGTTAATTCAGAGTTCTTTTACCTACATGGAGCTCCTTTAATTAAATTAAAGAACTGGGGTCAGGGGATGCGTTCTTGTTAGAATTTTTTTTGTCAAAAACCACACAAAAACACATTTTTTTGATATTTGCAAGAAACAGAAATTGGAGGGCATCCAAATTTAATGTGGTAATTTTCTCTGCATAATCATTGAAGGATTGAAACTGCTATATTTATGTCTAAAATAACAACAAATTTTCATATAATGTTAATTATTCACTGAACCCACATTAATAGATGAAGTATGTTGATTATGATGTTCATACTTTCACTGTTTTATTATAGACAAAGAGGGAAGACAGAGGCTATTATTTCCTCTGTCTAGCTAATGGAAAGAAGAACACTTAGACAGTTAAGCACAGAGTCGCCCGCCACTCATAAGCTCTTCACCAGACGGAGTCCTCTTATATATCTATGGTAGAAGAGTTTTCCTTACAGTGTAGTATTATTTATTCTCTTTCCAGGTGCCCCATAAAATAATGGCGGTGAATCGTGATTTCTCTTTCGGATGCGGTAGAGAGAGAGATCATTCGGAGGCTTTGAGAAGAGTTCTGCTAACGGTGTGAGGGAAGCAGTGGCCCAGTAAGTATTCTAGCCTTTGTCCATTTCCTCACGCTATTCCTTCATACCCACTGACTGCTATTCTCTGTAGCCCATTCCATGTAGTAACACCAAGAAGTCCCAGTTATTGTAGATAAGGAATTGATTGTTTTGTTAAATAGAAAAGAGTTCACTTTTCACCGCCTCACTTGTGCAAAAGACAGCCGAGCGTTTTTCTAAATGATTTGACTTATTAAGAATTTAAGGCTTGCTCTAACGACTTTATCTTAGTCTCATATGCTTCCTTTGATTGACGGCTATTCGTATGAGTTTTCTCTAAGTAGTTGATTGGGACTATTGAACAGATGGTAGGTGTTGCTGCTGGGAGTGATTTCATATCAATAGCTCCAAGCACTTTTACGTCATTTGCTAGTGGCCTTGTGGTTCGCTGGAGAGCAGCTGTGCCCCCTCCCCAGATGGATGCAGACAGACTGAAGCTGAACCACTTGGGAACGGAGGAGGGCATTCCTTTCATAGGAAATGCATTCATGCTTCCTAAACAGATTCATGGAGAGTTGCCAGTGTGTTTTCATCCTGCAAAATCACCTTAGCAACGTGGATATGAAAACAGCATGAACTTTCCCTCAGAGTCTCCCAACCATCGCAGGAAGAGAATTCAACAACAAAAAGCGATTCTTAAAAATGCCGCAGTTTAATTTAATCCTCAAATTAATGTTAGCACAAACAAAGGAAAGATATATTTTTAAACTGATTTAGACATGATCATTTGAACTGAGGAACCAGTGGTACCATGCAGCCTATTGCAAGGCTCGGGAGTGGTGGTAAACAGGGTTCTCCAGACTGTTTCTGCGCTACCGAAACCGCTGTTGTCCAGAGAATACGAATCTCCATCTTTCTTCCTTGGTTGTGATATTTCCACATGCAGTATTGATGGTGTGGGCCGCATCCCCAACCATTTCACTTAAATAGCATTTTCTCCCCAGATCTGGCCCTCAGTACTGGAGTTCGTGTAAGTGCCTTGTGTATTTACTAAATGGTTCATTTAGGGCCTGATGAATATTCCAGTGAGCACCTGTTCCTATGGTTGGAATCAAGCCTGGGGTCAGATGGAATGTTTAAACATCCTTAAGCCCCTGCTCTACCATCAAGGCCAATGTAATATTTGTGTCCCCGGTTGTTAATGTTAATTCCTATCCCAAGCTCAAGCATCATGAAAATGCCTATATTTTCCCTTTCTGTAAGTATACATTTGCCTAAGTCAGCTTTGAAGAAAAACCGAGAGAATCATTTACCATATCTACTTGTAGGGTTCTTCTTTATGAACAACCAGTTTCTCCTTTAGTGAATACATTTTGGGCCAGAAAACTGGATCCAGTTTTAAAATATGCCAGAAGAAAGAACAACAGCAGAAATGACTTTTTACTGAGACTGGTTCAAGCTTGCAGCTCTTGATCACTGAAATATGATTCATTCTCTCTCTCTCTCTCTCTCTCTCTCTCTCTCTCTCTCTCTCTCTGTGTGTGTGTGTAGTGTGTCTGTCTAGGTAAACATATGTATGCAGGTGTACATGCACATATGTGTACAGTCATGTGGAGGTCAGAGGTCATCCTCAGCTCTCATCCTTCAGCACAGCCTTGTTTTCAGAGACCTGGTCTCTCGTTTTCTTGAGATTCAGAGAGAAGGCTTGTCTAGCCAGTGAGCCCAAAAGATCCCCATCCCTATCTCACGATTTTTGGAATTGCAAGTACATACATACATCATCATCATCATAGCTTAGTATTCTAACAATAGTAATAATAGTTTAAGGTTCTGGGGATTTATCTCACTTCTTCATCTTTATGGAGCAAGTACTTTACCAGGTGAACTAACTTACCAGCCCCAAATCTTGGGTTTGTTGTTGTTGGGGATTGGGGATATGATTTTAGTAGTACGTACTCCAAGTATTGTTTTATTCTCTGTCTCTCTATCTTGGTGGAGTTGCAGGTAGTCAGACATACAGAAAGGTTAAAAAAAATAAACATAAGCCGGGCAGTGGTGGCGCACGCCTTTAATCCCAGCACTTGGGAGGCAGAGGCAGGCAGATCTCTGTGAGTCTGAGACCAGCCTGGTCTACAAGAGCTAGTTCCAGGACAGGCTCCAAAACCACAGCGAAACCCTGTCTTGAAAACCAAAAAAAAAAAAAAAAAATTAAAAAAATAAACATAAAGAGATAAAAGAAAGGTAAAAACCACATGCTAAAATATCGATTAATATAAGCATGTTAATTTAACTTATAAGAGCTAGTGGCACAATCTTAAGCTAAGGCCAAGCTTTCATAATTAATAATATCTCTGTGTCATTATTTGGGAATTGACTAGCAGGACAGAGAAAAATTGCTACAGACTGCATTTCAAACATTGCCCATGCAGGAAACACAAAGCAGTTAATAAAACATTCTTGCCCTGAAGGAACTCACAATCTAGTAGTATAAATAGGTATTTTAATACAATATGCAGAATAATATAATAGTCAAACATGAAATAGATAAATTAACTACCACATCACAAGTATTAATCCTGATCCCTCTTCTCAGATGATCATGGGAGAGTTTGTTTTTAAGGTGTACTGCTTTTTCTGTAGGTGAGGATGTATATTTAATGGTTTTGTGTACCTAAGAGAAGTAGGAAATCCTAGGCGTTCACGGGGTACTAGTAAATATTGAATTTCTCAAATAATAAGCAGCCTCCCGGGAAAAGGAGCTGAGAAGAGGACTGGTAGATGTGAAGATTAGGATAGCTCGGTGGGAGTAAAGAAACAGAAAATGGTATGTGGGGTGAGATTATCAATAAAAGAACCATTCCACTTCCGAGGTTATGATGCTTGCTATTCTTGAACACCACGTGTCATAAAACCCAAGCCAGGTAAGGAAGACAGCAAAATAACAAACAAGTCACTAACTGGCGTAAACTTCCTACGAGGCTGGTGGAGTAAACCGGCAAATGACATGGCACTGTGGTTTAAGGGAGAGTTATCAAGCCTTAATATTTCAAAGAAGGAGCCTACAGTGTGAGAACTAAGAGAGCTACAGTCACCAGCAGGTAAGGAGGTGACAAAGCTGAGGCTATGCTTTTCCAGTTGACAGAATGGAAATGCAGTTTGGAATATAGAGGAGGAACTGACTACTCTCAGAAGAATGGCCACCACCCATGAGCTGAGGACTGAAGACTTTCTTTACCTTGAAAAGGCCCAGTTTCATGTTGATCTCTCCAGCTCCTGCCAGAAAGACCTAAAATCCCTCAATATGCATCAGGAACAGTTGTTTACCTCTCAAGACAAGACTGACTCGGCAGTGCAACTTGAAAGTGCTTGCACTATGGTGTGAATTCTTCCTCTAAAATAATGTGCTGCCTGCCTGCTTCCTTCATAATGTGAAGAAATTAGGCTCACAGAAAACTCGGTCTTTTGAGCCTCAAAATCTTTATGGACCCAGTATTAGATACTACATTAGTTGTTGGAAGCTTAAGGCATCTAATACTTTTGGCCCTCAGTCCAGGAAGATACTTGGAAACTAGTCAGAGGTAGAAAGAAATATACTGTGCTAGATGGCTTTAAAAAGTAAGCACTGGAGTTGGATGGATAAAATGAGAGAAGCTCAGAGCATGTCTAAGATGGTCAAATGAGTAAGGAAAATAAAATAACATCTCTACCAAGAAGCCTTCCTGGATAGACCAGATACTATGCTTGTGTTGCTGTGGTGGTGGTGGTGGTGGTGGTGGTTGTTCACTTGTGTTTTCTAGGAAGTAAGATGCTGAGAGTCTCTATCTTCTGAGATGCTGCCAAGAAAATGATGACTTTGCGAAAAATGTGGGTTTGGTTACGCAGCCCACGTAGAAACGACAGCTTGAGCAGGGATTTGTGGACATCTGACTGCTTCCACTTGAGGAGAACGTCTTCCAGAGAAGCAAAGCAGGTCAGACAAAAAGAATAAAGCAAGAATATGGTTCAAGTGAAGCCCAATATTTTGCTTAATCTCAAGAGAAAGGTATTAGAGAAAGAATATGCATCAGAAGACTGCCCTGTTCCTGATACAAGACAGCCAGTTTTTTGTAGCTGCACAGTATCATTGGCAATGAATGCTCTGTGAGGCAAATCTTGGAGATAGTGGTCATTTTTGAGGCTTCGGGAGATCAGAAATACATAAATCTACCCTATCAGAGGATCTAGAGAGTAGCTCGCATTTATCCTGCACTAACTGATGGAGGAGCAGAAGAGGCACTGCCATATCAACAAGGCAGGTACTGAGCAGCTCCTATATAAGACAGGTTTTGAGCAGCTCCTATACAAGGCAGGTATTGAGTATCACCTATACAAGGCAGGTACTGAGCATCGCCTGTACAAGGCAGGTACTGAGCAGATGCAACTGGAGCACAGGAACAGGGATTTGACCTATGGAAAAAAATACTGCAGGAAATGTCATAAAAATTAACACTACCAAATTGCAACAGACCAGGCAACAACTTCCTGTAACTTAGACCTAATAGGAAGCTAACTGGGTATCACTTTGGGTCAATTAACTCCACCTGAGAGCTCAATTCAGATATTTGAACTGTGGCTACTTTGTGACTACTAGAACATGAGAACAGACAAGTGGTTAGGGCGCTATGTCTCCAACATGGCAGCTCCCCCAAACAGTCCAAATCCAGGGCTCTGTGGCTAGGTTGTAGCCTCAAAAGTTGCTATGTATGAAGGAGTTGATCTTGCTTCCAGCTGAAAATAAATGAAATGTAATTCTCTTTATTAATGTCCAATTGGTTTTTCAAGAGGTGCAGGTATATCTTATAATTACAAAGCTTTACATTGTAAATTTATTCCCAGTCAACTGAATTCATAATATTTAGTCTTTAAAGAAAAGTCCCATTTGATCTTGAAAAGTGACATAAGGAACACGCCTTTGCCAACAGTGCAAATGCATGGAAAACGCTAAACCAAGATAATGGGGGAAAATATAATGATGAAAATATGTAGGTTTTGTGGGGAAAAGGTATTTTGTTACCCATTTAAAATTGATCTCTGCATTTTAAAACTAACTTATATTACTATATATCAATTACACTGACATTTCCCACAAAATACAAACTTATATATACATAAATACTATTGGATATATCACAAATGTAATTTAAGACATTCTTCTCTTCAGTGAAGCCATCAGAAAACACACGGTAGATAAACTGAAGACACCTGTCATTACCTGCAGGGATTCTAATGAAATGTCTTGACTCAACCTCATGTTTGTCTTGTATTATTTAATTGGTTGATATGTAAGAAACATTATTTTTTGAGACTTCATTTTTTTATTTTCTTTTCATCATGAGAAATTATTGATCTACGGTTTGACAATGAGCCATTCTCATGTCCCTCACTATCTAAGGATTTATACATCAGCTGAATTTAAAACATCACTGTTGAGTCTCCACAAGTATTCATAAGTAGACACTCCTCTTCCTGTTCAGGAGGATTAAGTGTTCTAGAAGCAGGAGCTTCTGATCCTTCAGCAGGCACTGCTTGTCCCCATGAGGAGTCTTCAAAGATCAAATGGTGTTTTCATGCAAAAACTTGTTGAAGTGCTTGGAGCAACTGTGCAAGCATCTGGGCATCTGGTGGCTGAACGGCCCTTTCTGGGAAATCTTAAATGTTAAGATGCTAAAAATGTTCTATTAGAGAAGGAGTAAAGTGAATTCATGTACTCAAGTGGCCTGAAGGACAACAAGTTGCATGGAGAGAACAGAACAGAGCAGAACAGAATGTTTCTTTTGTTTGTTTATTTATTTATTAACTTTTTATTTATCTAACAATCTATTTATTTTTAATTTTATAAGTTCTACTTTTATATCTGGATAGCATCATTTTTCTGTCTGTCTTAACGTTGCTTGATGGGAGTTAGAGACAGGAAATAAGAAGGAACTGAAAAGTACAAGATTGGGAAGGGGGACGGAGTGATATCTAGATATCAGAATATCTAGAAAGGGGATTGCTTTCTGTCTGCCTTAAGGACACTTCTCACTGGAGCAGAGAATAGGATTTGTTTGAAGTCTTTTTATCTCTCTTCTGCCCATTAGGAAAAATCATAACACATGTAATTTAAAACCAAGGACCCACAAAACAAAATTGCTTAAGACATTCTAGAAACTATCATAAGATGTCTAATATTTTGTCACCATGATGTAACCATCACAGAAACTCAAAATGTCAAAATTAATGATCTGCTGTCATCAAGTTGCAGAAAAACGTTAGTGTGGTGATTTTCTATATCACTGTGAGATGAATGCACGTGTTTTCAAAAAGAAAACATTGTTTCTAAGTCCCATGGCTTCATCCACTTACATGGAAGCCGCTCTTCCCTCAGTCAAAGCATTAGGTTCATCAGCCACACACATTTGTAGAACATGCCCTATACAGTTTTATGGAGAATACAGAAAGGGAGAAAGTGGACTCTGACACCTAGGAGGGAGGAACTTAGTGGAAGACCTGCTCCCCTCCCCTTTCATCCTATCATTCCATAATCATTAAAGACTAAACCCAAATGCCCCCTTTCTGTGAGTTCTCTAAGCACAATTTCTGTATTTAGGAAATAACAGTGAGGTTTCAGCAAAGACTGGAGCACCTAGAAAAAACTTCTGAAGCAAAAAGACATCCAAGGATTAGCCCAGTAGAGTCAACAGAGTAGGCCATGTTAGGAGGAAGGGGTGTTTCATGAGGTATTATCTTAAAATATTCAATTTAAACTCTCACACATGTGATTTTTAAATTTCTTTTGTATGAGTTCTGGAACTCTAATGTGTGCTTCATATAGTTCCACATCTCCTCTTACACTAGCCCACATTGCAAGTGCTAAGCAGTTACATGTTACTAGTGGTTACCACATTGAGCAGCCCAGTTTTGAACTACACCAGAATCCTGTTAGCTCTCGTAATAAAGGACAAATCATGATAGTTGTTAAAAATAAAACAACAATAACAAAACATACATTGAAAGGTAAGAGTAAAGAGGAGAAGGCAGGGCAGAAACACACTAAAAACGCATTTAAAGACAGGTCCTCTGTGCCTAGACTGCTTTTGATTACATTTGTGGGGCATGATCTCCAGAGAACAATTTCTCCCCCTATTTGAACCCCATTCTCCTCTGCTCCTCTTGCCTGTAGATTTGTTGATTTCCTCAGGTTATTTTTTGGAACATTCTTCTAGACTTCTGATCCCTACGAAGTAGGTTTCTATGCTTAAAGCCTCTCCTATCAGATGAAAACTGCAAAAATAAATTATCCAAGATGACTGAAGTCAGTTACAATGACCAACAAGAGTCAGCTATTTGTGGAGAAAGAGGCCCAGCTTTTAAGATGACTAATAATCAGGGTCTTTATGGGTGGCTAACAGGCTTAAATGCTTGTCAAACACAAAAATTCCAAGGTCTGAAACCATAACATTTATCAGATGCCACATGCCCTGGGAGGGCAAAAAGGGATTGCTGTCAACACACTAGAGAATGCAGGTCATAAAAGACACCAGAAAGATCCATACAATATGGCAACATGGGCACCATTCATATCATCTTTTATATGAAATTTACCTGCTGTGCCCATCAAGAGTGGATGGAATGAAATAAGTCGCTACAGATAGATATGAGCACATCTTTAAATCTGTAGCATTTTGGAGATTGCCCACCCCTCCTCTTTACTTCATGCTGATTCTTTATGTGTACGAGTGTCTTCAAAGGCTGTTAACAGAAACCTTCCTAAGATCTTCCTGAGACTTAGATTAAGCATCCATCATCTTTCTTACACCCTGCCTTCTTTGGTCTCTACCTGATATTTTCTTTCTGCTTCTTTGGCATCTCTACTTTCTTCCTTACATTCTTAAAACCTTCCTACTGAGCCCATTTATCTAACTGCCAACCAAGCCTGGTGATTAAATGACGTCCAGGACTCTAAAATTTAAATCTGCAAGAGTCCATTTCTTTTTGCAACACAATCTCAAAATTGCTGAATTGCTGCCGCAAATCTTGCCTGGGGCCAGTAATTTTATTTTCTTAAAATAAATGTCTCACTCTCCAGATCTCTGATCAGCATTCTGTAGCATGCTACCCACTTCATCTAAGAAATTCCACACTGTCTAACATCTAAACTCATATTTGTGTTTAGTCACTAATTGAGACTATTTTTGCCTAGGAAGATAAATGATTTTTGAAACTAGGCAACCTGCATTAAACATTCCAGTATCTATGATTTTCATTTGCTCTTATTTAGGCTTTAGGCTTCTCTCTCTCTCTCTCTCTCTCTCTCTCTCTCTCTCTCTCTCTCTCTCTCTCTCTCTCTCCTCAACTGTTTCTACATAACCAACTAAGGAAAAAAAACTTTATTGACACAACACTTATGACACTGATACACTGAATATTTAGGTCTTTCATACAACATGTTGACCATCAATAAATTGTCCTATCACTTAATTCAATTCTGATAGTAGCCTTCTTAAGTTTTTGGAGACTTCAGACATTACAGGCTTGGTAACACAAATCAGGAGTCCACTTCTTTCCCAGTTTCAAAGTAGCAAGTCCCAGGGTTATTTATACAACTGTCTGACTTGGCTACAAAGTAAGGATTCATATGACCCCCACTTCCTGTTTGATAATTTGCTATAACAGCTCACGGAACTCAGGGAGATATTTTACTTATATTGATTGGCTTATGAAGAATATTATAAGTCAATCAAATGAGTAAACAAACAGATATATAGAATGAGGTCAAGATGGGTCTTAATCAGAAGCTTGAGTTCTTATGTAATTAAAGAACACTGGCTCCCAGTACACACCTTGTGGATTAATAAATCTATCTCAGGGCTTTGCTAGGGGCTTCTTAATTATGGCTTTTATAGAGGCATGGCTGGTTAAATAATTGGCTATAAGTGGTATGTCTTCAGCCCTCTCCACTCCCTACAGATCTTTGTATAGGACTGAAAGTTCTAGCCTTCTAATTCATGCTTGATCTTTTCAGTGATCATTCCACAAGCTGAGAATACTTCAGTGGCTCTCAGCCAGCAGGCATCGAGACAGATGTCATCTAGAGAGTCAGAGAGTCTTAGAAACTTCTAAGGATCAAGACAAAACATTATAGCAACAGAATGATCCTAGGACCCTATTCATCTCAGAATTCACAAGGACTTTAGAGCCTCTGTGTTAGAAACTGGGGACAGAGACCAAACATATGCTTATCTTATACATAGTTTGGTTGGAGATGGAGAATAGTCAGCTGCAAGACTGTAAATCCTAACCCCTCATAGATATTAAATCTCTGCTCCAAACAAGCAAATATTTTCTGATACCAGATGGGCTTTGTTGAATTTGTTCAAGGTACTCTGCTTGTCAGCATGGAAAACGCAGTCAGAGATTGAGTTTCTGGGAAAGCAGTGCTGGCTAGTACATTGAGTAGGCGTCGGAACATTCATTCTGGGTAAGCTTCTTTACAATGAAATCTGTCAGAAAACAGTTTCTGCAGATGCAAGACCCAAACTTCCATTTAATTAGTATTTCTTGAGCTTTCAAAGAGAACATTTGCATGGATCACCACTCATGAATATTAAACAGAAAGGACAAAAATCCTGTAAGTGATTGTTGCCCTGTGAGTATTTTACTTGGTTAAGCAAATCGTTTGTATTCATCAGCTAACTCTCAACTGGTTCTTAATTGTAAAAAAGGAACTGGCTTCCTAATTGGATCTCATGCAGATCACAGCTTGTTGTGAACCTCCACAGCAGTATGAAGTAATACAAATATTAAGCCACAGTGCAGGACTTTGGAGAAATTTTTAACTTTTGCTGCAATGGTATAGGGCCTGGACATTTTGATAGAGCCGCTGTGAGGTTTTGCAAAAGGAAGGGAGGGAGGGAGGAAGAAAGGGGGAGAAGAAGGAAAGAGGGAGGGAGGGAGAGAAAAGAATGGAAAAGAAAGAAGGAAAAAAAGATTTAATTCAAGATCTAGCAAACCACTACTCTAAACGGTAAATGTAGGGACCAGCCATGATAAGCTAAGTATGGGTAGGTCACCCAAAAGAAGTTCTTTACTTCCAGCCTGCCAGAGTAGAACTCAGCCATCCATAAATTTAATAAGAGACCTGAGTCTCAGTAGTTTACCCTGAAGCAATACCTGGTCGCAGGAAGAACCACAAGCTGAGATTACCCGACCACCGCCCAAGAACAGACCATTCAAAGGAAATGCCTAACGTTCCAACTGCTGTAGATAGAATCACCTGCCAGCACACACTCAACAGGACACCCCTAGACAAATGTCAGCCAATCAAGAGTTCTACATCTCAGAAACCCCTCACCCCAACCTTTACTACTGTAAAAACCCAATTCTAACTGAGCTTGGGGCTCTCCGGTTATTCTAATATGTTAGGTATTCAGAGAGATCGAGTTTGCAAACTTGATTAAAATAAAGGGTCTTGCTTTTACATATGGGACTCAGTCTCCTTGTTGGCTTTTGCGGGAACTTCGCAGATTTGGGCATAACAGTAAACTATACATCAGAAGTCCAGCAGTAACACTTTATATACCCAAATATAAAGGCAAAGAGAAATCATAAAAAAGTAGTATTATTGCTTTTCAAATTATTTCTCCAGTCCTACAATGAAGAATTTGTTATATGAATTTCGGGAAAGAAAAATATGTCCATTTACAGTACTGAAATGGCTTATTCTAGAACCAAAATTCAAATGATGTTGGTTCAGGAAAATAGATTTAGGCTATTCCACCTCCATTTTCCAATGTGAAAGTAATTTTATGGAGTTTTATAGTAACAGAATAAAGAAAGTTATAAATCAAGGCATTTTAAAAATACACTGGTGGGAATGTTATATAGGTGATATTAACGAGATGGGAAACTCCAGCTATGCACCCCAAATGCTATCTTATTTCATTCTTAGCCTTTTGATTGACAAACAAAATGGTTTTGTTAAAACAATTTATTTTAAATCTTTTTGTCTGTTCATGAGGATGTTATATCTGACACCTCTGGACAAGGAATGGCTCTTTGTGGGGGTGAAAGATACACCAAGAGAAATTGAAATTGGGCTTCTGGACCTGCAGCATTCCAAACAGTCCACGATCCCTATAGCTTTAATTAGTGAAGTCTGAAGATATAGCTTCTTTTCAGGAATTCTTGTTCACAACACTTATATGTAGATTGTTATATTTCTTGTTCAGTTTTGTGAGTTCTTTGTATATTATAAATATCAACCCTCTGACAGCTGTGCAGCTGGCAAAAGTTACTCCTATTTTGTAGATCTTTATATGATTAACTTTGCTTCTCCATGGAGAAGTTTTTTGTTTGTTTCTTTTTTTCATAAGGTTCTATTTGTCAGATTTGTTGGCTTTATTTTCTGAAGATCTAGAATCCTATTCAGAAAATCTAAATGTATGTCTTTCTCTTAAAGTGTTTTTCCTGTTTCAAAATTTCAGGTATTACATTGTGATCTTTGATACATTTGATATTTTTCATTATAGGGGTGCAAATCCAAGCTTTTTCTTACAGAATTTTGAGTTATTTCCCAACTCCCACCTTATGTACTGTCTAATATAGTTAAGGAATTGCTGGATCTCTGAGGAGTTGAAGACTAGATAGTTATAGGTTTTTTTTTTTGGTTTACCTGACACAGAAAGCAAGTTATGATAGAAAGTAAATTAAGATTTAAGTGCAAGACTTTATACTCACCAAGAGAGGATAGATATGGAGTATTTTCTCTGAATTTGTCAAATGCAAATGGACAAGACATTCCTGTTGTATTTATTGCCTGTGTATAGTGCATAGAGTTATTGTAATTTTTGTGTATAGTTACCTTATATTAGTCATAACCTCCTTTTATTTTAGACAAAATGCAGAAATGCAGTTATATTTCATTTGTCTTTTAGTTAATAAAGCTTTCCTGAAGAGCAGAGAGTAAAACAGCCCTACTAGTCAGCCTTATAACCCAGACAGTGTTGACACACACCTTTAATCTCAGCAGCCACACTAGTTTGCCTTATAAACTGTACTGTAGTGGTGTATGGCTTTAATTCCAATCCTAGAGAGAAATATAAGAAGGGAGGAGACAGCTGTCAGACACAGTTTCATTCAGAGATTCCTGAAGGCAGGATCTCCATTTCAGACTGAAGTAGAAGTAAGATTCAGTGGTTGGCTGTTTTGTTTTTCTGACCTTCAGGTTGGGAAACCCCAATATCTGTCTCTGGGTTTTTATTAATCATGTTACATTATATCCTCTGATGTAGATTAGTGCTGCCAGGAGCATACATGTTTCATTGTCATGAAAAAAAGAGCCTATGTTACTAAAACATATTAAATACCATATTCAGTAGAACTCTGAATTATTTGAAGATGCCTTGTCTATCTAAAATATATCTGTTTGACCTTAAGAACATACCTAATGTGACTACAAGTTTGATTGTAATAGGTGGTTAATTAATAACCCTATATTTCCTTATTATCGTAAATAGTCGATAATAATAATTTTAAGGACTAGATACTTGCATTACATTGTTAAATGAACTATATAATACCTTGAACAAGAGTAATGGGTTTTTGATCCTACTGCACGTACTGGCTTTGTGGGAGCCTAGGCAGTTTGTATGCTCACCTTACTAGACCTGGATGGAGGTGGGTGATCCTTGGACTTCCCACAGGGCAGGGAACCCTGATTGCTCTTTGAGCTGAGGAGAGGGGGGACTTGATTGGGGTAGGGGGAGGGAAATGGGAGGCGGTGGCGGGGAAGAGACAGAAATCTTTAATAAATAAATAAATAAATTTTAAAAAAACTCAGAAGGAAAAAAAGAGTAAAAAATACATACAATATGTTCTAAAAAATTAATCTCAAATCTCTATCAATATACAAAATTTCTATACAATACACAAAAGTCCAATCCAATGTAAAAACATTTAAAACTAGTAACTGCTTTTTTAAAAGTAGATTCAACAGTCTACCTTTTTATCTTATCATATCCATATCCTCCCGTTTTTCCTTTTCAGGGTAAGTTCAATGACCTATCCTTTTATCCTATCACATCTATGTGCTTTTTTTTCTTTTCAAAACAAGATCATATCTATATCCTCGCATTTTCTTTTCAGAGTAGATTCAATAATCTACACTTTTATTCTACGATATATTTATCTCCCTTTTTTCTTTTCAAAACAAGAGACTTGAATAAATTCTTTTTTTTTTTTGTTTAGCTTTTTTCTTAACCATTATCCATAACAACTGTAACCAACACACTAAACAAAGACAAACATCCATAATCCATTTTGGGAGAATGTGGACATGGTTTTTGAGGCTGCTTCCTGCTGATTGTGGGTGCTGATAATCTTATGGGGAGCCAAAAAAATTTAGGATTATGGTTAAGTCCTGACTGGAGTATTCTGTGAGGCTGGATCATCTCAGTCAGTAGTCTTAAAGCTTTTCTGGATGTAGAACTCAGAAGAAACTGCAACAGAGGTATTCTGAAATGTTGGATAATCTAGGCCATCTGTTCCCATTGGAGATGTGTCAGAGGGTCTTTGTTGATCAAATCTTATTTTTCATAACTCAGAATGAATTCACAGGCTCTTACTTCCTGTGAAAACAAAAGCCAAACCTCTTCTCCAAAGTAACATATCTGACCCTACCTCCAGGAAACCTCAGAATGAGACTGAGGGCTGTCTCCTCCCATCTATAATCCTCTCAGTTCTGGGACTAAAGGAGCGCACCACTGCTGCTTGGTTTCTATGGCAAGTTAGTGTGGGTACTGGGATTAGAGGTGTGTGTCATTGCCACCTGTCTCTTGTCTTTTAATTCTGGGGTTATAGGCACTCCCAGCTACTCCCAGCTCTTTATTTGAATGCTATGGATTCAAACTCAGGTCCTCACACAAGCAGATCAACTGTCTGTGTGTTTAATGCCACCTCCCTTGCTCTCATTTTATTCTTAATGCAAAGGCTTAAAGCACTTGTGTTACAAATCTAGCAATCACTTGAATTTGTTAAGTTGTAAAGTTTACTATAGTTCCAACTAAAGCTAAACACATTTTATAGTTTTCTAAGCATAGGTACTGTACTTTGAATGCAGTGACAGACTATAAATATTGAAACTGACTCTTGGTTGAATTTTGGAAAAGTTCATATTTATCTGTAGCCAAAATTTTCCAGGAAGTTTAAATGCACACACATATTTTTAACTATTGTACTGCCTAATTTACATAACTCAAACATTTTGATAGTCTCCACAAAACCTGACTCCCATAAATATTTCATGAAATCTTCAATGCTACCACTGAATTTTCTTTTCATACATATGAGATTTCAACTGGGAAAAAAAAACATTGTAGTGTTTGGTTTATATTTATAAATCCATTATGATGCTTCATCTACCTTTCAAAAATAAACTTTAATATTTATTGAAATGATAAATACAACCCATTAAACTGTTAAATACGTGTGTTAGTACAAAAATCAGCATTGTCTTTCTCTGAGTATGTACTTGGTTTTCCTGAACCTTGCTCGTGGAAATGAAAAAACCCACATCTCCTAGAGATGATTTTGCTGCTAAACTTTTCAGAAAGCCATATCTTGGTCACTAAAAACTGCATCTGAATTGCTGCAAGCAATCTGGTAGGACCCCAGGAGGAACTAAATAGGACCCGGTTGATTACGCAACCCTGTCTGTCATTTGAGGGGATAATGAATTCAGAATAGATGCACATTTGCTCCTATCTTAATATATTATATGGTTTAAGCAACTGCACGAAGCACAAAAGGCTGGTGTGATAGCAGCAGGTGGACAGAATTTTCTTGATACCACACACATGTCGGTGGCTCACAACCATGTGCAGTTCCAGCTCCAGAGGAATCTGACATCTCTAGCCTCCCCAGGCACCAGCATGCATGTGCACATACCCATAAACACACACATATATATACATAATTGAAAGTAATAAAAATAAACATTTTGAAGGACAATTCTGTCATCCATATGCTGCACATATGACGTCACAATGCCTAATCAAATCTGGAGAGGTCCCCCTCCTAGACCCCAGCAGGATCAAGCAAAAATGACAGGAATCTCTTTCCTTGACAGTAGGGTGAGTGAAAATTAAACACGGAGCCACTGAGATTTGTTTCTAGTTTTAAATTCATCCATTTTATGCACATTGTTGGATATATCTTGTCATTTTCCAAAGTTATCCCCCAATGATTCCTCTTTTAAGCCATTGAAACTACTTTATTCCTCTGTCTTTGAATTGGGACTGTTTGTACAATAGGTTTTGATACGAATAAATAAATAAAAATAAATTTAAAAAGCGAGCAGACCATGGCTTTGGGAAACTCCTGATCAAGATCTTAACAGTACTGGAAGCTTTGTTTCTAGACTTGAAATATTTCTTGGGACGATATTTTATATTTAATGAAGCCCAATCCTGCACATGGCTCCTGCTCAGCATCAAGGTCAGTAGCGCTGCACTCTGTTGGAGGCTAGCAGCAACTCTGCCCAAGCTACATGGCGTGGTGGAGATTTTTCCAGTCATTCCAGCACTTCTCTGATGGTATCAAAAACAGAATTACAGAATACTAATGCATAATAAATTATTACTTTTATTTACTACATTTTATATAAATTTAACAAAATATTAAAATAAAATTTTATAAATTTGAGAATTTTGAAACAGAATTTCAAAGAACCTCCCAAATAGTAAAAAGTTTGTTTTTAGCTACTATATTTTAAATAAACATAAGGAAATGAAATAGTTGCTATATCATTTTTTTTAGTTTGAATCTACAACATAGTCAATGGTATAGTCCCAAAACAAACTGGTAACAATGAAAAGAAAATACAAAACGGAGAAAATTTTAGGTGTCTTTAAAATTATTGAAAATATTTTATGCATTCATGTAAGCAGATGCAAAACATCATATTACTTACAACTCAGAGGCTATAAGTCATCATTTATAGGAGGCTGTTGTGCAATAACTAAATCAGTTAGGTATTTAAATAAGGCTTATTAATGACAGTATCTAAATAAGTTAGGCTCCCTGTCTCATTGAAAATTAACAAGGGTAAAATTATAAATATGTCTAATCTTTTTGAAAATAGATTTCTAAATCACTCTATATGGAAGTTTGCAATCATGTATTCCATCACCTGCAAAGTGAGGACATGCTATTTTATCACCTAACATACTTCTGCTAGATGAAATCAAGAACATCCATGATTTTTATATAAGATGAGAGTAAGAGCCACTATTCTGTTAACCTCTTTGTTCAACCTGACATCCAGGAGATACAAATTGCATCAGTGTATTCAAACACGAATGGATTGTCTTAAATATATGCCATTCAAATTGCTTCTCAGGAGGCACACAAATCACATGGCTACATTGTTTGCACAGTCTGTCTGAAGCTTCTTGTTCATAGCCGGAAATCATTCAAAGACTATAGGGCTCTGGATGGCCTCTCACGCCATGCTACAGCTTACCTTTGTCCTTTAATCTGCAGAATTCCTAAACTGGTTTTGGCATGAAATGTATCTTCAAGTACTTTGGCTTTCAGAACACTGGCAGGGGATTTTTTTAATTTTATTTTAAAGGATATAATATATACAATGAGTTGCGAATGTGTGTATTTGATCTTAAAGCTTTGATATATCTTTGGGAGGGGCTCAACAAATAAGGAGAAAGTAGATATTTTGGTAATTGTTTATGCATATTTACTTGTTTGCACTGCCCCCTGTGATTTTCTGTTGAGCACCTTGGCAGCAAAGGAGAGCAGCCTTGAACATACTTCTTTTGGTAAGTTTTCCTTTCATTTTTTTTTTTGAAGTTTCTTCTTTTTTAAATCTGGGAATCCCCAGTTTCATTATACTTGTGAATTTCTGCCACCTAGGTGAGGGTTTCAAGCTTTCTCTGACACAGAAAGAACAAAGCAGAAACTGAAAATCAGCTTTGCCAAAAGGTCAGAGTACAATGAAGAAGAAACTAAGATAAAGAGGGCAAATTCAGAACTGACCGAGAAATTCCCATGTATCTATGCTGGGTCTTTACAAGTTTTCTCTAATGAGGTAAGACAAGCAGGAAAACTATGTAGGAGAAACAAACATTACTGTTTTAAAGAACCATGAAGAAAACGACTGATGAACATGAACTGTGATAGTTCCAACATGTGCTAAATCATGAGACAAATCC
This sequence comes from Neodon shergylaensis, assembly GCA_025134845.1. NCBI lineage: Eukaryota > Metazoa > Chordata > Mammalia > Rodentia > Cricetidae > Neodon > Neodon shergylaensis. The sequence continues at coordinate 15,631,181 of JABTXL010008166.1, forward strand.
AGGACCGACTGGACACTTCTAACAGTGTCCTAGTGCATCATGACTGTGTTAAAGCCTTTCCATGAAAGGCTCCCGTGGATCCCAAAATTTCCTCTTAATAGTTGTGACTAAAGCAGTAAGTGTCTAATTTACGTTTTAGCTAACGTGGAGGAAAGGGGCCTAATAAGAACAAGCTAGGTGATGTAAGCCTGGAATCATGTTTATGTCACCCCAAAATGTCTCCCCCAACAAAATCTCATTTTCCTGATAGGTTAATGTCCCTGTAAATGCTCTCCCCGTCTGGTCCCCAGAGTTCTCATAGGGAATTTACGAATCTAAACTTTTGTGATTTCTATCACACACAGACAAGTACATAGAAGTCAGTGGTCACATCAATGAGTTCAGACGTTGAAATCATTCGATATTGAATATAAAATATATTTGACATATAAACCTACATTGGATATATAAAAGAGAAAATTTTAAATCATGGTTTAGGAAAAAGACTATCAAAATATTTTAATCAGACTTTTTTTTAAAAGAAGGGTCTTCAGAAATAAATAAATAACAATTGAAATAAATTAACTGGGACAATCAGTAGATTACGACAAACTGAAGAGAGAATAAACTATAAACTGGGCTTGAGGACATAATCAGATACCCATTGCTATGTAAACTGGACCTAGGAAGAAAAACTGGAGGTGGTGTGGGGTCTGGGCAGTGGTCAGAGAAGAGTCAGGGTAGTGTCATAAGAGGTAAGGAGATTACAAGCACGGAATGGTTAAAAATCATAATGAGACATAAAGACTGGACTTTATTTGAAAGTGGACCCAATCCACATCATATTGGGATTTCTAACACTGGCAATAAAATGAAAAACAGAAACGTCCAGAGCAAGAGGGAAATATCAGAAAAAGTCTAAGGAATTACAATGATTGGAAGTTTCAATAGTATCATTACTATAAAAAATTCTACACAAATGCTTCAAATTAAAAAAAGGAAATTGAGTGCCATTTCATCCAGGCATGCTCCAACAAGCATGACAGCCATCTGCAAATGCAACATGTCTCAAAACCATACCCCTCAGGGTGCCAGAGATTACTCATAGGTTAAGCGCTTTTGCTGCTCTTCAGGGAAATCTGAGTTCAGGTCCCCAGTATCAACATTAATAATCTACAATTGTCTGCAACCCAAGCTTCAAGAGATTAGAAGCCCTGTTCTGATATTCGTGAGTGTGCACACGGATGCATACCAAAAAGACAGCTACACATGAATAAAAATGAATCTTAAAACAAACAATAACGACCAACACTTGCCGTCCCTGGCCTCTTCTCGAAGCCATTGGGAAATGTGCAGCACCACAAGAAGACGCGAACCTGAAAGAGGAAGTCCTGGCTCGAGCTGGTGCTCAGAAGAGATAATTCAAACGGTGCCCGCACGGAAAGGGGAACCCCAGAAGGCACCAAGACGGGATTCCCAGACTATGATGAACGAAAAGAGCACCCAGTGTGACTGAAAACAAAGCCCGTGGCTATGGAGCGACTTCCCAAAAGAGATGAAACCACAAAAGCACCAGACACACCTGCTGTTCTTAGATGACTTTCAGAAAACTACTCAGGGGTGTGACTGTGCGTGAAAAACACAGAAAATAAAGCAGAAAAGAAATATTTAAAAAACCCCGAAGCTTGTGCTGAAAGAGTTTCACTGTCCCACCGTTTGTCAGGTGGGAACCAGCCCCCAACAAAGTGTAAAGACGGAAGAGAGAGCCTGACCGGAAGTCATCCATCCAAGCGGGGCTCTGAACATGAAGTCAACGCACGGTGCTTTAAACAGAAAACAAACAAACAAAAAAAGAAACAAAAACCTCATTTTATCTAGAGATAAATTTACAGCTACTTCTAACCCAAACACTTGACTGATGTGAAAAGGCTGGGGTTGATTCCAGGTGGAGGCGAAGAAGGAAAGGAGGAAGACACACGCAGCTACTTTTCTTAAGCAACTTTGGAGCCACGGGAAGGTTTTCTGAAATAATAAAGTGAGTCGTATGCTTAAGTATAAAACTTCTAGTTACCACACTTTTAAAAAATTTAATGAAGGTAATTTTAATAACACATTTTATTTAACACAAATGTGTTGAAAAACCATTTTTTTATGTATTAACATTACAAAAATATTTAAGGAGACATTTTGCGTTCTCTTAATGCTGTCTGATAGCTAAGAAATGGTCTGCAATTGCAGCTCCTCCCAATCAGGACTGGCATCATTTCAAACACTCAATAGCTACACTAGGCTGTCACTTCCTCATTGGACATGGTACTTCCACGCTTAGTGTCTGTGTGACTTTGATGCATCTTTGTGAGGGAGCACTAGACTGGACTGTGTGCATCTTCCTTATGAGTGCACAGATGCTCCCTCTGTGACTGGCAGGACACCCAATCACCCTTCAGAGGATCAAACAATTGCAAAAACAAGAGAGATGAAATTTCCTTGAGAAAATTCCATGAAAAAATGAAATTAAATATTATTTTCTCCTGGCCATGGATTTCACCACCCGTGCTGACTGTTCTTTGTATATCTCATTTAAATTTATGATTTAGTCCCCTTTCATTATATGTGACAAAAGGAATGTGCAGACAGTTGACTTGCCCAAATCTGCCAAGTTATGAAGTGGCAAAGTTGGTGTCAAGCTCAAACTCTCTGATGCTGAGAGCAGCTGTTCAGTGCATTTGAAAGTACAGGCACAGTCCCATAAAGATGACAAAAGTCTACCACAGTTGATGGCTCACTTTGACCTGAAGCTGATGTCCATCCACCTAAAAATATGAAATTGATCAACATGTTTCTATTTTTAATCTGAGGAAGTAATCCATAGCAAAAGCACTATGTTAACATTAACTTATACCTTTGTATTAAGTAATTTGGCTTTACATTTAAGACAAGTTGCAAGGAAAAGACCTAGTCATAAAATTACTATTAATGTTTTCCTACAGTTCTGCAGGTAGATGGAGATTTTGTGAACAGTTTAGCAGATAATTCTTTTGTTTTAGTTGCTCGTTTCATTAACAAATTACAAAGGAATGTAGTGACTTGACTCATGAATATTTTTCATCTCATTTTTTTTTCCTTGTGAACCAGGAACTCAGATATTATTTCTCTGGGTACTTTTACATCAAGATCTCTAACGAAAGTGCAATCAATTTGATATCCAGATCTTCAGATATGCTAAGACTCACTTAGAGAGGCCTATTTTTAGGCTTATCATGTGACCTTTGGCCAAAGACATGAGCTCTTTTTTTTCATGGGCCTTTTCTTAGACCTATTCATGACATGGTATTGAATAGCTATTTCCTTTCAAATAAAACATTTCTTCTTAGGAGCTTGAGAGATGGCTCAGTGGTTAAATGCATTGTTTACTATTGCAGAAGACCTTGGTTAGGTTCTCAGCATCTGCATGATTGCTTATAACCATCTATAACTTCAGTTCCAAGGGACCTGACATGCTGTTCTGACCTCCACATACACCAGCCATGCATGTGATGTTTATGTACATCCAAACATGCAGACTAAACTCTCATACTCATAAAATATATAAATATTAAAAGTAAAAATAAATAAATAATTTCCTCCCTAAAGCACTTGGAAAATTAAGGAAACTTAAAGGGATCAAGGATTTCCAAGATTACAAGGCCACTCCTTAATGTTATAAAACATTAAATGTCAAAGAAGAGGAGACTCTCCAGTGGAGCTGCCTACAAGTTGGACAGGGAGCTCCAAGGTTGCAGCCTTTATGGGGCATAACCATTTCTGGTTTGTCATAAGTCCCACATCTAAGGCAAAGCTAGAAGGATGTAATTCTAGAAAGAATTTTCCAGTGTTTTAATCATTGCACATCTGTTTATTTAGTTTTGAAATCAAATTTCCTAATTTCAATCCTTGTCAGTAACATCACAAGATTTTCATTACAGGGCAAAGGAGTTATGAAAATCATAAAGGGTCTAAACTGATCTACTTAGTATACTATTTTTCTGTAATTTTTTTATCTTAGAGCAACAGTCAAAGAATTGCATTCTTTGGTATCTTCTCTTTCCACAGCTAGATTCACTCAAACATCTCTGTAATGCTCACATGGTATTCCCCATCCAAAGAAAGATGTTGACAAATCTGTCAATACAAGCAATGGGCTTTTGTTGGTTATGACCTAGGAAGATAAGGGCAATTCTTTTTGTTTACCCAAAGATTATAAGTATTTCACTTATGAACATACCACTGCTGCTTAAATGGTGCTAAATGTTGTTATTCTGGCCTGTTTTTCAAGAGAGCATACTTGAAGAGTCATATTTTCATTTTAAAGATCATAGCATTTTATTTACTCATTTATTTACTTGCTTTTGCAGATCTATGAATAGAACACACACGCACACATGCATCAGTCTTTGCTTACTCCAAAGAGGTTTTATATTGTACTTAGTTAGATTTTATTGATCATTATTTCAAGAAAGCAGCAAATGAAATCGGTTTATTACAAACTACAATGTATTTAAAGTAATTGAATAACCTCAGTGAGTTTACATGAAATGAGTTTATGTTGCAAATTTAGTTAGATTTAAAATGAAGTAGCAACGTATCTAATAAAAAGAAACATGGAATATATTTGTAATGAAAATGTTTTGTATGCTCAGATTGACAAATTTCTGTTTCGAGGACTTATAAAATTCATCAAGACTTCAGAATTCACCCTTTTCAGTCTTTGTCACTAATTTTGATTTTAAATTATATAATACTCTCTGATTTGATTCCCCCTATGAAAATTTCCAGTAGTCTAATATACCTCTATCCATTCATAATTTATAAATATCACTGTCACACATTCCAGCCCATGAAGACATTTCTGCTGCATAAGAAAAATTTAAGGTTTGTCTTCACTTTCATAAAAATTATGCCTCAAATAAATCATTTACTATGTCATCCAGTTCACTGTTCTCGAATATTAAAGTTCACACTGATTTGTTAGTAATTATGATCTATAAAAGCTTGCTCCTTAAAAATAATGGTCAGACAGCATGTTTAGCAAATGATGTTGGGGAAACTGATTACATACACATAAAACAACAAAACTTGATCGTCCTCTCTTCCCTTGCACACAAATCAATTCAAAGTGGACAACGATCTCATTGCAGACCCAAAACTCTGCAAGTACAAGAAGAAAGAGTAAGGAACATGCTATAGGATAAAAACTCAAGGAGGATCTTGCTGACTGGGACCCTAGCTGCCCAGAAAATAGTACCAACAGCCCACAGGTGGGACTTCAAGAGATTAGATAACTTCTATGCTGCAGAGGAAGCTGATGAAAGAGTGCTATATAAAAGCTTCCTTTATGGTCGAAACATTCCATCCTACAGGAAACACCTTAAGCATAAAGGTAAACAACTCAAAAAAGCTTCAGGAAGTTCCTAAAACTGACCAGATTCACTAGGCCCCGCCCTGCCAGAATAAGCAAAAAGAAGCTGGATGTCTCTCAGAGAGAAGAAAAGTGATCTACAAAGAAGGCTGAGAACAGATAAGGTGCTTGGAAGAAGCAGAAACCAGCCCAGCTCAGATCAAATCACTGTTTTGACTCATATGATTTAGAGCCAGTGGGGAATGTGATGGCTAAGGAAACTCCATTTTGTACCAGGTACCAATTTTAGTAGGCTTTTTCCTCTGACTTAAATTCCTGAAAGATAAGTTCCTGACGTCTTGTGTCCTTTCCAGAATGGTGTAACTGTTGTGAAATGATTAACTGCTTATTCTGATTTTTGTAGTTCACTTACTGATGTGTGTATGCAAGGGGAGTGAGGCAGTTTCTCACAGAGTTGCAAACCCACAGAAAAATTAAGTAATTGTGGTTTTGCCTTTAACAATTCTTCCTTCAACCCCTTATGGGAGGTATGCCTTCATTTGGCTCTAAGGCTATCACCCTGCTACAACATTGGTAAATTCATCTAGTTATAATTTTTTTAAAAAAAGGGCTCCAGAGACTCAGATCAGCCAAAGCCCCTGAAAAGAACTCTTTCCAAACTGTTGAGGAGCCTGGAGACGGCATAGTGGGCTCCAGGTTCCCAGCTGTGTGAGTCATCACCCATACTGGAATGGGCTTTAATGACACAGTTGCTTTTCCAATAATTTCTGCTCCTACAAGTAATACCTCACCCACATTCCTCTAAGGAATCCCAGAAGAACTCATTGGCTCACCAAATTGGACTTGGATGGCATAGTCTGCCATGAGTTCCTTATCTGCTGCACTTTCCCAAGGAAAGTTCAAGCACTTAACAATAAAGCAGCCTGCATAACTGGAAAATTGTCTTTGCCAGCTGCACACTTAAAAGAGGATTAGTGTAAAGTGTCTAGAATGTAGAAAGAATGCAAGAAACTAAAACCAAGAAAATAAACATCTCAATTAAAAAGTTGGTGATGGAACTAGAGTTCTCAGAAGAAGAAGCATTTTAAAAAGTTGTTATCAGGCCGGGCGGTGGTGGCGCACGCCTTTAATCCCAGCACTAGGGAGGCAGAGGCAGGCTGATCTCTGTGAGTTCGAGGCCAGCCTGGTCTAGAAGAGCTAGTTCCAGGACAGGAACCAAAAAGCTACAGAGAAACCCTGTCTCAAAAATCAAAAAAAGAAAAAAAGAAAAAAAGTTGTTATAAGGCTTATTATCCTCCTTATCATAATGGCTAAGATTAAGAAAGATTGCAAATGCTGGCCAGGATGTGAGGAGTTGGAATGTTTGTGGAATTGCAAATTGGCATAACCACTACGGAAATCAATGTGCATGTGGTTTCCTAAAAATTGCAAAATAAATCTTTGATATGGCCCAACTATACTATACTCAAAAGACACTATTTCCTGCTATAGAGACAAATGCTCATTCATATTCATATCTGCTCTATTAACAATAGCTGAAGCAATGAAATAGTCCAGACATCCATCAACTGATGAGTGGATAAACAATGTGCTGCCATATACAATGTAATTTTATTCAGTTATAAAGAAAAATAAAACTACAAGTGAGGTAACCCAGACCCAGAAAGATAAGCATTGCATGTTCCCATTCATGTGTGGTTCTTTACGTTGGATTTTCAGATTTGTGTGTTTGATTAAATGACCTACTAAACCCAGGAAATTAGAGAAGGATCACATGTGGAGAGGGGCAGGAAAACAATCTCAAGGGAGGGGAAATAAAACACGAGCGATATATAGGGCAATGGGATAACAGGTGGGAAGTTTAAGTGAAAAAAGCAATGAAGAGTCGGGTACAGTAGAGACTTAGAGAGGGATAAATAACAGTAAGGATGTTTCAAATATATATAAATCTATTATGATATAAGCTTTCTAGATATGTATATGTGCATATTCCTATAAAAGTTTATTGGAGTTATTTTACACAGGGGATGAATGCTCCTCCCAGCAACCACAGATTTACAGGTAGAAACCCAGTACTATGTGTGACTAATTTCCCCTCAAGTTGGTCAGGCATGTCCAGAAGACCCTCAAAACCATACAGGTTATGTCATTGTTATTGGTTGCCCACCAAAACTTGATAGACCCAAACCATGCACTTGGGTCACAGGACATGAAGAATTCAAGTTGATACTGATCATAAAGCCTCCTCCCTGCTAACTAGTTTTCATAGTACAGGAAGGTGCTATGTAGGCTGTTAGGAAGAAAAGTCGTCAACAGTCTTATCAAGCTGGAAACACTGTGAATTACAATAATGACCTGTAAGACATGTCTGTGAGTGCAATATTATCACTAGTGTTATGGGTATAACCATCTGCTTTCGGAGTAGATTTAAGACCCATTCAAATAAGGAAATGCATTCCTTATACTGTAAATCTGGGCAATATAAAATGGCTGGGGAGTTTACATTCCCCAGGTGTGCACATCCTATTGTTGTTCTGCTAAATGAACACAATATTAAACTAACTTCTTAGTACATATCTCTACACCCATAGGTTAGTTCAGCTCTTCAGCTTCATAAAAGAAATATGAGAGGGGTTGTGTGTGTTCATATGTATGCGTACTTGCCTAGTGGACAGTTATTAATGCAGAGACTCACAAAAAGTCAAAGTTCAAGACTGGAACACCAGCCCTGCCACAAAACCTTCAACCTACAATTTGTCCTGCCTGCAAGATGTACTGGGGCAGAGGCGGCACAGAACTGGTGAGAGTGGTCAACCAGTAACTGGTCCATCTTAAGTGAAAGCCTACACCTGACACTGCCTGGAGGGCCAAAGTCAGACTTAGGATAGAACCAAGTTTGACTGGAAAAAAAAGTCACTGAATTGCTTCCTAATGATGTTCTGCTATACTTGTAGACAGTAGCCTAGCCTCAATGTCATCAGAGATTCTGCATCCAGTAACTCATAGGAGCAGATGCAGAGACCAGGAGCAGGTGCAGAGACCAACAGCCAAACACTAGGCAGAGCTCGTGGAATCCTCTGGAAGAAAGTGAAGAAGGATTGTAGGAGCCAGAGGGACAAGAACACCACAAAAACATCTCCCACAAAATCACTAAACCAGGGCTCACAGGAGTTCACAGAGACAGAACCAACCATCAGGGAGCCTGTATAGGTCTGATCTAGGTTCTCTGCCTATGTTGTGGTTGTGTAGCTTGGGGTTTTTGTGGGACTCCTAACAGTGGGAGCAGGAGCTGTCTCTGATGCTTTTGCCTGCTTTGGGGACCCTTTCCCTCCTACTGGGTTGCTTCATCCAGCCTTGATATGAGGGTTTGTACCTAACCTTATTATGCCATGTTTGATGGACATCCCTCAGAGACCTGCCCTTTTTTGAAGGGAAATGGAGGAAGGGTGGATCTGGGGTAGAAGGAAGGTGGTGGTAAGGGGCTGGGAGGAGAGAAGGCAAGGGAAACTATGGTAGGGATGTAATATATGAGAGATACATAAGTAAATAGATTATATTTTTTAAAAGACCAATAGTATTTGGTTTTACCCTGAGTGTCTGGGCTATCTAGTCTCTGGTTCAAGGTCACCTGAGCAGTGTCAGATGCAGTTCCTTCTCGTGGAGACAGAGTGTTAGTCAGGCTTTTGCCCCAGCAAGCGAGCAGCTGAGAAAACAGCTTCCGATCATGGCTTTGCTGCAGCTCAGTTCATGGTGTCAGAAACTTGGGTCTATAATTGGCTTCTTCCCCGCCATGAGCCTGTGGGGAGGCAGACTATCCTGGCAGATTGCGTGGCAGAACAAAACTGCTCGACTCATGGTGGCTAAAAAGTGGAGAAAGAGCAAGACAGAGAGAAACCCTGCACCAAATTTAGTCCAAACGATATGCCTCCCAGGAACCAGCTACTTCAAACTAGATCCTACCTCTGAAATTCTCAATAAATTCCATAATTTATAAATTTATAAATTCAGTAATGCTATCAAATTGTTACTCCAAAAGTATAAGAAGCTATTGATTTGGTTTGAGTCCTCATGATCCAGTAGCCTCTCAATCAGATTTACTCACTGGGAGTCAAACCTTCTCTACTGAGTCCATAGGGAGGTACACTTCAGAGTCAAGCATTTTACAATGCTAGCTAATTGAAATATGACAGACACCCAAGAGGAACAGTTTACAAATGATCCTGAGAAAAAATATGCTTGATATTTGAAATAATCACAGTCTAGTATTTCATAAACAAACTTTATTATCAGCTATTTTAAATTGAAAAATATTCTGCATACAGAGTGTAATACAAAAGGTACATGGAGCCTGGAGAAACTGAGAAAAAAGAAGGGAATTTGATTTTTTTTTTTTTTTTTTTTTTTGGTTTTTCGAGACAGGGTTTCTCTGTGGCTTTGGAGCCTGTCCTGGAACTAGCTCTGTAGACCAGGCTGGTCTCGAACTCATAGAGATCCGCCTGCCTCTGCCTCCCGAGTGCTGGGATTAAAGGCGTGCGCCACCATCGCCCGGCAAAAGAAGGGAATTTGAGTAAGACTTTTTTTTTTTAAATTTGGCAATGGAAATTTTTTTTTAAAAAAAAAAAGTTGTTATAAGTTAGAGATTTATGCTAGCCGATTGGAACAGTTGATTTCAACTTTTGAGGGGTGAGATAGAACACAATGCACTTATTAAATTATCTTTTTATTGCCTTTGTGGCTTCAGTACAAGCTAGTTTCTGAAAGGAAATTCTTTGTGTCTGCTTGCAGTCAAGTGTTCTTATGAACGCCCAGGAAAAAATGGTTGAAATTAGTGGAGTCATTCACAATGGAGAATAGCAACAATAATGCAGAGATCAACCGTCTTTCCACATTCAATAGACAACGTTGCCTTCTCACATGCTTTCGTCTAGAATATATGCAAGACCAACCAGTAATTTGCTGAAATTCCCTCATTTGTAAATGCCAAAGGCTCCGCATGTAGTGGGCCCAATCAGCACTGCTCACAAGCTGAGCCCCGGCCTTTTGCCTTTAGCTACCATTTAATACCAGCTGTTGGTTCATTCTGTTCCTCCCCCTTCTCTACCTCCTCCAGGTCTGTTTTAAAATCTCCCCACAGCACCCGATTCAATCCTTCTGAGTTGCCTTAGCAACTCTGTAAGACAGGCTGGCTCACAGCTTCCCGATCTGAGACCATCATATCCTTCAATTAGTTAGTTAAGCCTTTTATGAGGAGGCACATATTCGTTAGAACTACAATTGTGATTGGTTTTCCTAAATTTGCTCCACATTGCCTATGTGTATCCTCAGGCTCTCTTTCCCCAAGGTCCCTTTTTCCAATACCAGAAAGCAGGGGCACATTGCTATAACGATCCATATTCATGCTCTATTCTCAGGTCAGCACTGCCTTGAAGATTTACTTTGGTTTGGTGTGTCCTGGCTGCCCTGGCCATTTGGCATCTTCTGAAGCTTGGCAGCATTTCCTTACTTGGCAGTAATTATTGAGGTCGGCACGTTTTCTACTTGAGGCCCTCAAATGAAAATCAGAATGTTCATGTTTTTAAGCAAACTACTCCACTGTATCAGGTCCTTCCAAAGCACACAGAGAGCAGCCAGGTTGTATTTGTGTGTTCAGAGGAGTGACTCGCCTCTCCTCAGACCTACTTTTCCACCCAGGTGATGCTTCTGTAGACCAGATAATGCTGCTGACTGAGACAGATCAAAGTGAGTCCCTCATCTAACCTGACCCAGAGGTGGGCCAGATGGAATTATTTGATTCCTCATATTTGAGAAAATGTACGATCACTTTGAAAAGAGGATACGGGGACAAATTTTTGTCTGTTGAATTTGAATGTGTCTATTTATTGAGTTCTGGCTTTAGAATATACATAATATTATAAGGTGAAAGGCACCTAAGAATTTCTTTTTACAGGCATAAAATGTGTGAGTTAATTAAACATTTATCACTATTGTAAATTTAGCTGAATGCAAAGAAGCTTGAACTTGCTAAAGTTTCTTAGAGAAGGAAATTGAATAAAACTTATATTCAGTATTTTCTCCTGAATTAAGTCAGTCATTTTGTTGTATATTTACAGTGAATAAAAAGGTAGGAAAATAAGCATGAAATTGATAGGAATAAATCACACCTACAATTTGATGAATGAGAATGGTTTTTGAGTAAAAATTCAATCCAAGTAGCATTATGGTAATAGACCCAAGATGGCCTCTGCCTGCCCGAGAAGTCCATTGAATTCACATACAAATTCTACTTTCTGTACAAACCTAGTCAATGGGCATATAGGAAAACTGAAATCCCAATTCGAGGTAATAGTTCCCGATGAGGAGAACAGTTAACAGACACATAATGAACTAGTTACTCTCATAATATACAGTCACTCTCTGTAATATAAAGTCTTTCTCTGCCTTCTAAATCTGTGTATACATTCCGACCACAGCCAATAATGGTGATCAAAACAAGTGCTAGTGCCTGCATTTAGCCTAGAGATGACCAAGTCTTGCTTCTTCGGTAGCTAACAGTCCACTGTGGCAAAGCTTGCAGTTCTGTTCCTTGTCATTTGATTATCTGTTCACTTATTTGCTGGCAGTGAGTAAGGATGCATGCCTGTCATGGCATAAGTTTATAGATCAGAACACAATTTATATGAGTAGATTCTCCCCTTCCACTTTGTGTGGGTCCTGGGTACTGAACCCGAGTCCTCGGGTCTGTCAACAAATGTATTTGATCTCTGAGACATCTCCCTGGATCTGCTTGTCATTTTTAAGGTGAGCACTAGGTACTTCAGCTGCACTTCTAACAACTTTAAAACAACCAAACTACAGTGCATTCACTGTGAATCTATGATCGTGCAGGGTTTATTTGCTTATGTTTAAAGTCATAAGCTCATAAAATAAGAAAATTAGGGGGCACAAAATGAAAATGCCAGGACTCAAGACACTGAGGCAGGAGGATCATTGGCTCGATACCTAAACCCTATTTTCTTTTTTTTTTTTAATTTTTATTTCATTAGAAAAGAAAATAAGCCGGGCGGTGGTGGCGCACGCCTTTAATCCCAGCACTCGGAAGGCAGAGGCAGGCGGATCTCTGTGAGTTCAATACTAGCCTGGTCTACAGAGCTAGTTCCAGGACAGGCTCCAAAGTCACAGAGAAACCCTGTCTCGAAAAACCAAAAAAAAAAAGAAAAAAAAAAAAGAAAAGAAAAGAAAGTACACTATCTTTTATTTTACATACCAGTATCAGCTCCCACTACCTTCCCTTCTCCCATTCTCTTCCCCTTCCCCCTCACCATACCCTCTTTGGGGACGATCCAAGGCCTTTTCTACTATATCTAGGCTGAGCAAAGTATCCATTCAAAGAAAATGGGTTCCCAAAAATCCAGTACAAGCAGTAGGCATAAATTCTGGTGCCTCTGCTAGTGGCCCTGCAATCTGCCCAAGTTATACAACTGTTACCCACATGCAAAGGGCCTAGTTTGGTCCTATGTTGGTTCCTTCCTTGTCCAGCTGGAGTTGGTGAGCTCCTATTAGCTAGGGTAAACTGTTTCAGTAGGTGTCTCCAACATGGTCTTAACCTCTTTGCTCATACCTCACCCCTCCCACTCTTCAACTGGACTTTGGGAACTCAGCCAGTGCTCTGCTATGGGTCTCTGCCTGTTTCCTTCAGCTGCTGGTTGAAGATTCTATGGTAACATTTAAGATATTCATTAATTTGACTACAGGGCAAAACCAGTTCAGGCACCCTCTTCTCTATTGCTTAGGGTCTTAGCTGGGGTCATCCTTTTGGATTCCTGGGAATTTCTCTAGTGTACATTTCTTGCTATCCCCAGAATGGTTCCCTCAATCAAAATGTCTTTTTCCTTGCTCTTATTTTGGTTCTTCCTCCATCTCGACTATCCTGGTTAAACCCTATCTTCAACAAAAGCAAAAACAAAACAAATCCATATGCCTGTGAATAGCTAAGTGGTTCTATTTATCCCTAAATGTTGAACTTAAGGCTCTGTGCATACCAGACAAAGGCTATACTACTGAACTACAACCCCATTCCCATGTTATTTTATTGTGTCCTAAAGTAAAAAGTGGTCATATATCTAAAACTGATAAAATGTAGAAAAGGTAAACATTACAAAAGGTTGTATAGTTAGTTCATCTATCAGCTCAAATCCCCTACTTCAATCTACTGACATAACAGTTCAATGTATATCACAAAGAAGTAGTGTAGAAACCTACAATATAGTCAACTGTCCCTGTATGACATTCAAGATTATTTCAACAACTATTGCAGCCTGCATGTCATGAAGCTGCTTCACTCTAAGGAAATTTACTTGTATTTTTAGATACTCATAATTATTCCCCATCCTCCTATTATGTAACAGTCATTACAAGAATAGATTTCTGTGGCAATAAAACAATGTTTACTCTTTCTTTATCAGCCTGCCATACAGAATTATTTTAGAAGTCCAGTCTCTTGTTAGAATTGATGTATTCATAACATGGATTTATTGCCAAAAACGTTATTTGTCTGTGCCTAACTCCAGTCACTACTTCATAATTTGCTCATAAGTTTTCTGTGAAGGGAGAGCGTCGCAGGCTCTTTTCCCTCATATAACTCAGCATGACAATAGCTTACTCTATTTTTAAGGGCAAGCAAGGCTCCCTCCTTGCTAGTTTAGTTTTCTCCTTGGAAAAAAATGATTGTTTTCTTCTCCCCTAAAGTATAAGTAAACTCCTTTGTATTTACTGAAAACACTGTCTAATTTAGCCTAGAACAGCTTGTTGAGAACATACTCAAAAGGCTTTGCAGTTGCTATGAAGTTGAGATATATAAATCTATATCTCATTATGAACTATTTTTGTCTTTCTTACTTATGTTCTCAATAACCTTGCAAAAGAGAAACTTTTAGTCCATATATACTTGTCTGCCACCCATTGTTCCAGCGAAAGAATTTATATAGTTAAATGTTGAAAGGCTAATGTTTTCTCTTTATCAGGGTGAAGCAACTTTATAAAAACAGCCTTAAGGAAGTTTAGGGGCTCTAATTCTATTAATGGGATCATCCTTGCTTTCTCATTTGGAACAAACCTAAATTTTGCCATCTTTGCATCATTGACCTAGTTACTCAGGCCTAGAGCCAAGGTCCCTGTTCGTTCTTTATGTCTCTGACTTTGTATCAAATCCTTCAGGAAGACTTTTCAGCTGTGCCTCCAAAGATGCTAACATGGCCATTTCTCACCTTTGGGTCTACACCAGCATCTCCTTTCCCAGGCCTGCATATTTCCACACACTTTCCTACATGGAGTACTTCACACCATACCCTAAGAGAACCTGCACTCTAAGCCAGAACGTGGCATTTTTTTCTGCCTGAGATAGGCCAGTAGTTTCTCTTGAGACTAGGAAATACTCCAGATTTTCAACCATGGTCTTCATGACCAGACCCCAACACCCCATCCTCTCCAGATTCACTGAGTCCCTAGCTCAGTGCTCTTGGCCACATGGATTCCACAGTTTTTCTCTCCCTGCTCAGAATCTGGGTCGTCAGGGCCCCATAGTGCCATTAATGTTCCCTGCAGCAAATTGGGATTACCTTTCCATTCAGGACTAAATCCACTCCTAGGAGCAGCAGACCTCTTTCTATAGCATGCCGTGCACCACCACCGCCACCACCACCATCACCACCACCACCACCATCACCACCATCACCACCACCACCACCATCACCACCACCACCACCATCACCACCACCACCTACCACCCATCCCTCTACGTACTATGCCTAAGTTTTCACATAGCACTCATTACCATAAATATTACCCTTTCTTTCTTTGCTTTTATTACTCAATTAGAAATTTTCTGCTCTAACGTGCCTTGCACGTCTGCTGCAGAGTAAGCAGTCAATGAGCACCTATAGACTGAATGAATATAAAAAGCATTGGTTGTGTAAAGATTGTCTCCACTCTAAGTCACTCATTAATGTTTTCTGTTCACCGATGTCTTCTCTATCTGCATAACCTTTCTTAGAGAACAAAATAAAGTCTTTCTGTTTCCCACCATAATATTTGTTGGCATGGCTAAGAGAAGAGAAATTATGGTCACATTTGGGAAACTCTACATTGTAATCCATGGTCTTATAAACTAATGAAAAATCATGAATTTTACCTAAAAGCAAGTTACATAATTTCACATATAATAATTTAATATCCCTTGCTCTAACAAGTTTTTAATTTTAAAATTGCCCATGTGTAAGCAAGCATCTGAAACACCTTTTTTGATTTTTTTGCAATTTCTGTCTTCCATAGACTAAAATTTAATAATTGTGCCATTTGTCCTGACCAACAGTATTCTAGCTAACTATAATGCCCCAATCGAAACACTGAAGAAAATAATTCAGCTAATATTTTTCTGTGCTGTATTCATCAGGGTCCATCTGTAAGTCCTAGAAAAAAATCACAGACAGACCATGATGGGCATATGCCCCCTCTCTCCTAGGAAATCCTGCTCAAAAATTCAGACAGGATGGATTTATTTTCTTTGAAAGCATTTTAATAATTGTTTCCAACTCAATTAACAGACCTGAGGTGACTTGCTCACTAGCATATATATATATGATATATATAATAATGTTAACCCCAATCTATGCCATATTAAGAATTTCAATTATAATAGTAATAGTGGCAATGAATAAATAAATAATAATTTTCTTCATGAGATAACTTAGTTGACTACTTTAGATACTACTAGCATGCAGACATACTACATTTGGGAGTAACTCTAGCATTTTCTTCTACCTTATTCATATTTATCATCCCAGAACATTTTGGAACAAATGTCCCAGTGACTAGAATTTTTTTTTTGCACTAGAGCACTCTGCATTAAAAAATAAATCATAATTTCATCAAGTGATCTAATGTTGGAATACTAAAATGTTCTTTTGTAGATAGGAGTTTCTGTCTCCCCCAGTCTTAGTTCAGTTCCAAAGAACACACAGAGGCTTATATTAATTTTAAGCTGTTGGCCTATTAGCTCAGGTTTTTTATTAACTAGTTCTTTCAATTTAAATTAACCCATAATTCTTGTCTATGTTTAGTCATGTGGCTTGGTACATGTTTTCTCAGTAAGGCATTCTCATCTTGCTTCCTCTGCATCTGGTTGATGACTGTGTCTCTGCATTTCCTCTTCCCAGAATTCTCCTTGTCTGGTCACCCTGCCTATTCTTCCTACCAGGCTACTGGTTAAACAATGTTTTATTAAACCAATAAGAGTAACAAATCTTTACAGAATACAAGAGCATTATCCCATAGCATTTCCTCTTTTTTCTTTTCAAAACAAGACCCTGAATCTAATCTCTCTTGTATAGCATTTTTTCCTGACCATTATTCATAACAACTTGTAATCAACACACTAAGCAAAAAGAAACATTCATAATCCATTTTTTGGGAATGTGGGCATAGTTTTCTAGGCTACTTCTTGCTGACTTGGGGTGCTGATAATCTTATGGGGACCTAAACAAAATTTACAATTATGGTCAAGCCCTGACTACAGTATTCTGTGAGGCTGAATCATCTCATTCGGCAATCTTGAGGCTGTTCTGGTTATAGAACTCAGAGGTGCTCTGAAACATTGGATCATCTGGGCCATCTGTTCCCATTGGAGATTTCTTTTAGGGGGTCTTCCTTAATCAAGCCTTATTTTTCTTAACCCAGAATGAATCTACAGCCTCTCACTTCCTGTAGAAACAAAAACAAATCCTCTTCTCCAAAATAATATATCTTTTGACTTAAGTTTTGAAGTCAAGGCATTTTCAAAATCTACAAATTATCTGAAAACTAAGGCATTATCCTGAATAATTTTTGGATAAGGGCTCTGGGGGTCACTACCATCTTTGCAGTTTCTCTTCCCATGGCTTGCTACCAGAAATTAACAAATTGCAAGGTGTAAAGTGTTACTCTTCAGAGCAGTCTGAGGAAATCTTGTCTATCCAGCCCCAGAAACGATCATGCCCTCATGCAACAAGAGGTTGCCATTTTTCGGTCTTCCAGTCACTGTCTTAGATCAATAGTCACAGTGTCACAGCCCTGTTCCTCAAAGACCCCTGTCTGGTTATAGCAAAGAACAAGAGCAGTATGGTGTCAATCTGTTATGCCAAAGTCATAGCTCCAAAGATCAAAGTCTTTTAAGTATAAGTTGAATATATATAATAAGCTGTTTGGTAATAGTCACATATGGTTTATTATAACACTTTGTTGTAAATTTAGAATCATCTATCCTTTTATTTTATTCATTATGTCTAAATCTTTTCCTGTACTAATTTAAATATTAAACTCTCTTTGCATTTTCTGAGCCAACAGTGAAGATTGAATCCAAGGCTTCCTGTCTACCGGGTAAAGGTCCTTCCATTGAAACACATCCCCAGTCTTTTAAACCGTTGAACTTTTTCATAAGTATCTATGCATAGAAGTAGGAACACAATACATAAGTCCAGTTCACAGTTTTAGGAGTCCAAGAAGATCCTTCAATCTGCAATTCTTTGGTACCATATTCTGATCCTTCTGATGACAAGACTCAAAACCTTTCCAATAGTCTAAGTAAAAAATGTTTTCCACAAAACTGCAGGGACTGAAGCATTTCCATTTTCTGCTCAATTACTAGCACTGAACTGCTTAGTATTTTCTTTCCCTTGTTTTATGTTTCCATTAGTATACAGTTCAAGTCTATAGGGCTATGATGTCCTTAGCAGGAAATCCAAGGCTCTTTCCTACTTACCCCACTGGAATTCTTTGGGGCACTTGGTGTTACTTACCAGTCAGTATTATTTAAAAGTCCTAAGGCATTGTTTCTTGTACCACTTCATCTCTCTCCAGTAAGTTCTTACACAATTCCTCTCTATGTATTCATTCCTTAAATGATGTTCCTTGACTCTGGGCTACTGTTTATTTCTTCCCTAATCTCTCTTCCATTTTACCTCATCTATATCTACTATTTCAATTTCTTTAGAGACTGATAGCTAAGTGAATAAATAAGTGGGTGATGAACTTACAACTCATACAGAATTCTGTTGGCTCAGCCTGAAAATATGCTTCCCATTTCTTCCACTAAAGGGGACCTACCTATTTTCAAAAGAGCTGCCTAACTTTCAAAGAATGGATCAGTCAATGTTGTGGAATTCTTTTCAAAGCAGCCCAAAGCATATTTGAAAATGATTGAATATAAAGCTAATAATTTACTTTCATGGAGCTTTAATACAAAAGTGAAATGATTTAGAGGAACAATAGCATTTTTCTGCCTTAAAGTTTTGAAATTGTTATATAGTTACACAATTTATAATTCATTCTTTCATCAGGGGAAGTTCAAACTACAATATTATAATATTGATGTTTTAATGATAATAAAAGGCCAGAAAGAGTCCAGTAACCATGGAAACATAAACTCCTTTCAACTGTCAACTTTCAATTGACCGAAGGTCATTCATTACTCCATATATATATAACTGAAGTAAAGAACACATATTGGTTTCAAGTTAAGAAGTTAAGACTGTATTACAGCCAGGCGGCACTCAGGAGGCAGAGGCAGAGGCAGGGGGATTTCTGTGAGTTTGAGACCAGTCTGGTCTACAAGGGCTAGTTCCAGGACAGTCTCCAAAGCTACAGAGAAACCCTGTCTCGAAAAAGAAAACAAACAAACAAACAAAAAACTGTATTACATATAACTGCCACTGAATCCCAAGAGGAGACACATTTTTCTGACAAACAATAAAAACCCACAACCTTGAATACTCAGAAGTTAAGTGGTTAAAAACAAAACTTGATATACTACTTCCCACTTAAAACTTTCAACCTGGACTGGAGAGATGGCTTATCAGGTGAGAGCATTTTTCCTTAATTAAATTTGATCTCCAGGAGCCCACATAAGAAACAGAGAATCTGCTTCCACGAGTTTTTCCTCTGACTACCACACATTAACAGATGCCTAAGAAAGTGATCAAAAGGCTATTGTCAAGAGCACTTGCACCTAAAGATGTGCTCATCAGTTTATAAAACTTTTTCAATTAGTTATGAACCAATTTCTTCTTAGATATTATTAAATGACTGTACTGTGAGCATTTGTCTCTGGTTTTATAAAAACAGGCATCAGGTAAATTTTATTTTATTTACATGTTAAAACTTATAAAACTTACAGTTTCATTCTGTCAAAATAATAACACTTTTAATAGTAATACCAAAGAAGTGACAAAATGTTACACTAATTGCAACATAATTTGTTTGATCCATATCAAAGTTTTGAGTCAATAATACTAACAACTCAGAAGTGTTTTTACATTTATTTATTATATGTAAGGGGTAGGGGTGTAAACATGAAGTGAGCGTGTGTGGAAAGAATGTTGAGTTCAGAGGACATCTTGGGAGTTAATTCTCTCCTTCTATCAAGATGGCTCTGGGGATTGAACTCAGGTCATTAGGGTTGGTGGCAAGTGCCTTTTCCCAATGAACCATCAATTGCCCAACATATTTTTAGAAAGAAAAAGGGAAACTTAAGTCACTGAAAGCCAAGCAAGTTGCTCATTGTCATAGCTGGCTCCTGGGTTTTATTCTTAAATATGACTCCACTTTCATTGGATCAAGGCTATATAAAGATAAGGAATTTTTTTCCCTAAGCAGACACTATGATTTATTCATGTTATAAATTGTTATCTTATTTCCCTTTCCTTCATGTTAGGGTTTTAGTGAACAAGAAAGTTCCATCTCTAAGTTAGGAAATGAATTAAACAGACAAGAACATGAGTCAAGGACTGTCTTGGTGAAAGTATAAGGAGCTGTTAGTTATAGCAAGGACATCTACAATATCTTCAAAGCATAAGTTTTTTCCAAAACCTTGCGTGTTAATAATCATGTGTCATCTTGCATGTTGATAGTCATGTATGATCCTGCGTGTTGATAGTCAAGTATCATCCTATGTGTTGATAGTCATATATAATCCTGCATATTAATAGTCATGTATCATCCTGTATGTTGACAGTCATGTATAATCTTACATGTTGAAACTTGTATATAATCCTGCATGTTGACAATCATATATCCTAGCATGTTTGTTATATACAATCCTGCATGTTGTTAGTCATATATAATCCTGCATGTTGATAGTGATGTATAATCCTAGCACTGAATAATTTCAAGGTCATACAGAAGCAAGCCTGGGCTACATGAAACAATGTCTCAAATCAACAAAAATGCAATTGAATGAAATTTAGGCCCTGGCAATGCTGAAGCAAGCATGGACAACCTCTATATGGTGGTTCTGTTGAACTTATCCATACTGGATTTCATGACCTAAGTTGATGAAGATGACTGAATGGGTTCCACAAACAAACAAACAAACAAATAAGTAAATGAAGAGAGAGGGAGAGAGAGAGAAAAAGGAAGGAAGGAAGAGTCTAGCTAATAACTAATCATATTCATATGCCATTTACCTGTGTCCTCACTGGAAGGAAAGTTGAAACAGACTTTTTGCTAGGGTCAACAGGGAGGTACCTAGCCCTGTCCAGGGTCCTCATTCATGAAGGACTTGAGCCCCAGGAGTGTATGGCTAGCAACAGACTCCAGCCTTGAACTTCTTTAGCCTTCATGACTGCAAACAATCACTTCTCTTAAAGTCACCTGCTTACCAAAGTAGCCCATAAGTTAGCCTCAAGACAAACAAAGCCATTCAAATCATTTTAGAATAAAAATTAATACACTTATTATTTTACATTCAAGATATACACATATATATTCAATGATAATATTATTTGTTTCTAGGTTTTAATTGAGATAAATTATTTGGAATAAGATTATAATATGTAACATTGATCCAAAATAAATATAACTAAATAACAAGTGTCTGTTAATACTTCAATCTGGTCCCTCTGTGAATATTTTAACATTTTGGTGGAAGTGAATTCTTGATACTGTGTCTCTCTGCTTCTGTCCTTATACACTTAGAGTTTGAGTAGTCATATACTACTTACCTTAGCACACATCTTCAAGGCTCCTACTGACAACACAGACCCATCCCCACTCTGATACTATTCTGCTATTTTTGTTAGGCCCAAACAAAAATCAAGGTCAGCTTCCTTTGTACTTGTGTTCTATAGTGTTCCCCAGTTTATCTCATTCTCAATAATTTTCTAAGAACTCAATATTACAAAACTGTTGTTTTATCTAAGGTTATTATGGAATGGAAAAAAGAGAGAAGACACAAAATGAATGAATAACTAAGAAATTACTCCAAAGAATAAATAAAAAATGGCTAGTAAAAAGCAAAACACAAATGTTTACTATATCTGATTTTTTGGAACAGATAAAATATAAGTAAGAGCTTCAAAACACTTGTAAAACTGTATTATTAATTACTGAAATTATTTTCTGAATACAAACACCTAAGCTTAAAAGACTTCTAGATTTAATAAAGTTAGATTTTTCTCACTTCTCCCTCAGAAATCACCCCAAACCCACAAAGAGAACAAGAAATGAAATTCAAATTCCACGTTTGATAAATCAAGAAAATTAGTAAAATTCCCAGTTGGTATAAGCAGAAAAGCACCAGAACCGTGAAGGTCAGACAGGCATGCCTTCATCCCCTAGGTTCCTGCAGTCCACATTCTCATGCAAGGATGGAGGAACACATTCCTCTTTCAGTCGTAGATTTCAGATGATTTCAAAACAGACAACTACTGCTCTGTCATGACATGAGAAAAAAAGGTCCAGAGACCTTATTGTGGAGACTATAACCATCTGTGTAGATCTAAGGGCAAGAGGAGATTGTGTGGGAATGGTGGGGACTTTGACAACATCTGTTTGGAATGAGGGGCTGATGAGGTGGGGAGAGAGGGAGTGATGGCGTCTTCTCTACCAGTTCAGTAGATTGATGTGAGATGAGACTGAAACAGAGCCCTCATGACATGTTTGCAAAAGCACACCATCATTAAGGGAGTAACAGCAAGGACCTTCTACCTTACAGAATATCTACAAAGATGCTCTCAACCATGAGCACGGTTGAAGAAGTACCTTCACAGGCTTCAGGGACACTATGACCTGAACATGCCACCCTTAGCCTGAGACCCTGCTATTGTAAAGGAAATATATGACTGTGTAAATACTCAGATGATCTCTTCTCCTCACTTCTTCATAAGGGATTTAAAGACAAACTCCAACCAGCTGAGAGATGTCTGCACACAGCAGAGCAGCACACTGACAAGCAATAAAGCAATAAATAATGCTTATCTCCATTGGTAAGATGTTAGGCAAAAAAAAAGTGGTGATGATAGTTAATGAAGGGATTCTACATTATTTTTAAAAAATTAAAAATGGAAAAAGAATGAAAGATGCAAAAAAGTGTGCTGATCCCTTGCATGTAAAGAACATTTAAAAATAATGCCATGTTGTTATTAGTTTAAATGGAAAGTCAACTATTAAGATGAAAAAGTGTCCTTATATTTGGGGCATAAATGTTTAAGATTGAGATTTCATCTTGATGGATTTTTCCTGTGATGAATATGAAATATCCTTCTTCATCTCTTTTGATTACCTTTAGTTTGAAGTCTATTTTGTTAGATATTAGGATAGCTTGCCTCTTAGATCCATCTGATTGGAAATTCTTTTCCCAACCCTTTAATATGAGGAAATGTCTGTCTTTGAAGTTGAGGTGTATTTCTTGTATGTACCAGAAGGATGAATCTTATTTTCATATCCATTCTGTTAGTCTGTGTCTTTTTATAGATGAGTTGAGTCCTTTAATATTAAGAAATATTAATGATTGCTAATTCCTGTTAGATTTTGGGTGTGTGTTTCCCTTCTTTAGGATTTGCTGGTGTGGGATTATCTACTGCCTGTATTGCTATAGGTGTAGCTAACTTCCTTGGGTTGCAGTTTTCCTTCTAATGCTTTCTCTAGGGTTGGATATATGAGAAGGCATTAAATCTGGTTTTGTCATGGAATATCTTGTTTTCTCCACCCAGACTCAGAAAGCCAAACACGGTATATATTAACTCTCATAAGTGGACATTAGATATAAAGCAAAGGATAACCAGACTACAATCCACAGCTTGAGAAGCTAAGTAATAAGGAAAATCCTAAGAGGGACACATAGATCAGCCTAGGAAAGGAAATTAGATGAGATCTGAGTAACCTGGGGATGAGCGGATAAAGAGAAGGCCATGGGAGATGAGAGCATGAGAAAAGGGGATGGTCTATTTTGAAGGAGATTAAAATAACTACACCAGATTTCTTCTTAGGTCCATTTATTTTGTATATATTTTTTCCAGCCCTTTACCCTGAGATACTGTCTCTCCTCGATGCTGAGCTGTGTTTCTTGGATGAAGAGAAGGATGAATCCTATTTTTGCATCTATCCTCTTTATCTTCTGTATCTTTTTATTAGGGAATTGACACTAGTGATATTGAGAGATAGCAATGACCATTGAGAGTTGATTCCTGTTATTTTATTATTGGTGGTGGTCGTCGTGGTGTGTGTGTGTGTGTGTGTTTAACTTCTTTTGTTTTTGCTGGTGTGAGATGATTTCCTGCATTTTTATGGGTATGGTAAACCTTCTTAGTTTAGAGTTTTCCTTATAGCACCTTCTGTAGGGCTGAATTTGTAGGTAAATATGGCTTAACTTTGACTTTATCAAGAAATATCTTATTTTTTCCATCTATAATGACTGAAAGATTTTCAGGGTTTAGTAGTCTGGGACGGCATCTGTGATTTCTTAGAGTTTGCAGGACTTCTGTCCATGACCTTCTGACTTTTAAAGTGTCCATCAATGAATCAGGTATTATCCTAGTAGGTCTGCCTTTATATGTTACTTTGTCTTTTTCCTTGCAGCTTTTAATATTCTTACTTTGTTCTGTAGGCTTAGTGTTTTGATTATTGTGTGTTAAGGAGATTTCATTTTTTGATCCAATCTATTTGATATTCTGTATGCTTCTTATACCTTTATAGGCATCTCCTTCTTTAGATTAGATTTTTTTCTATGATTTTGTTGACAATATTGTATGGACCTTTGATCTAGTATTTCTCTCCTTCTTCTATTCCTCTATCCCTATTATTCTTAGGCTTAATCTTTTCATAATGTTCCAGATTTCCTGGATGTTTTGTGTCAGGAATTTTTTTTAGAGTTAACATTTTCTTTGATTGATGTATCCATTTCTTCTATTGTATCTTCAGTGCCTGAGAGTCTTTCTTCTGTGTCTTGATTTCTGCTAGTAAGGCTTGCCTTTATAGTTCCTTCTTAAATTTCTATATTTTTCATTTCCAAAATTCCCTAAATTTTTGTTTTCTTTAGTGCTTCTTTTTCCACTTTTGGGTCCTGGATTGTTTTATTCATGCCCTTCAATTGTTTGTTTGTTTTTTCTTTGATTTCTTAAAGGACTTATTTTCTCCACTTGCTTGTGTTTTTTTTCTGGATTACCTTGGCTGTTACTGATTGTGTTCTGCTGGTGACTGGGCATCTGGAGTTTGGTATGATTATAGGTTGGGTGCATGTTTTTCTTGTTTTCTATTTCCTGGGCTTTCAGAGAATGTGATGGTTGTGTGTTGCTTGTTTTACTGACCTCCTCAGTTGATGTGTTCACAGGGAATGCCTGCTGGTATTCGAGGCTGTGATGCAACTGGAGTGGAGAGAAAAGAATTAGGAGGGAATGGTCTGTGGGATCCACAGTAGACATGGGCAGGGGAGAAGAGAGCCTGTAGCTAGTGATCTGTTGCATCACTAGGGTCTAGACTGAGGAGTTGAGTGAGGGGCACAGAGAAAGAAGAGAAGAACTGCAGGCAGCCCTTCTGATTTTCTGGAAGGCTACAAAATACTTTTTCTTTAATTTTAAAAATCCCTACATGTAAATGGGGAGTGGCTGGTTGAGAGTATAGGTCAATGACACAGGCTATAATTAGCAGGCATGAGGCATTGCATTCCATCTCCTGCACTAAAGAACAAAGAATGAAAAGAGAGACAAGGGAAGGAACCATAATATTTAATAATTTGTTTATGCTCTTTAATGATCATGCTTTCAGGATAGCACTTAAAGACACCTTTATTAGTCAGAGGGTAATAACCAGCATTTTAGAAAAGCTTGGCCAATATGCACAAGTCTAAAGCACAACATTTACAATTGTACACAATTATATATGTATATGTATATGTATATATATATATATATATATGTATATATATATATATATATATAAAATAGATTTCAAGCTGACAACCAGGAAAAAGCCAGGTATGCTTTCAAATTCTTTTAGTGTACATGCTTATAATATGACATACAGGTGATTTGCACAAGACAACGCCATGCATTAGTGAGGTCCAGGGCTTTAAAGCCTACCAGTGAATGAAACAAGCATCCTTACTCTTAATCTTTGTAGTTTATCTGCATCTTGACTGAAGCGTTGCTCACGTAAATCTATGCAGCTGATGAAAATGGAGTCAAACGAAGTGTTTATAGATAGGTACACGAAAACTGGTGTAATGTGTATAAGGGAAATAGAGTCTACCCTTGTCCATTTTGTTGTTTTGTCGTAGTAGAGTTTTTTTTCCCCCGATTTACATTGGAGAACACCAAGTTTGATTGAAGGACTTCTTTGTATTAACACTGCACACAAATTAACTTTGCATGGATAAACAATCACCTGAAAATGAAAGTTTTTTTTAATTCTTTGCCTTTGAGAGCTCATTTTCTAATGCCTAAAAAGTAATTAATGTGGTAGGTAAATTATATAGTAGTTTACAAATCGGTATGAAAAAAATTGTCCTGGGTATGGAGAAGCAGGAAGAGCCTTGGTTTATTTTCAGAATGTGTTATGAATATGTGTGAAATGGTCAAAGAATAAATTTGCCTAATGATTAAAAAAAATAGTATTGGAGGTTGCTGTTTGCCTGAGGGAAGTAGCCTTTGCAAAGCCTGTAAGGTAAACACGAGCATGTTTGAGGAGGAATGGGGGCAGGTGGCTGCAGTGGAGGGAGCAGGGGAGAGCAGACCTGGATGAAATCACCAACGGTTTAGACTTGAATATATCATGTTCGTATACATCATGTTTCAGCCTCCGGCTCCCAGGCTGAAAACTGAATGTGAAAGAATGAGAATGGAAACAGAGAATTATATCAGGAGGCCACTGAGGATCTCCAGAAGAGGCGAAAAGAGAGGCTGGGACAGCAACCGTAGCTACAACCAAGACAAAAAACCTAGCGGTTACTGCCGTGTGCATCCACAGACAGCACACCAGTGCCTAAGGTAGCAACTGCCAGTTCTAGGAACACAATTTATTTCCAAGAAGAACTGTTCAAAGGCAGGTCGCACAATGGATAATTTGCATGAATTACAGGATGTGCTCTTTGTAACAGGAAATCACAAAGGCCTCGTTGGCAAATTCTAAGTCTTTATGAAGCATTTCAGCACTTAATAAAAGCCTGCCGTATCTGATTCAGAAAGCTACTGCCGCTGTTGCACCTGCCCTGCCTGTCGGAAACAGAAGGGGGCTTGATGCCTGTCTCCCTTTTTCTTGCCCGATTGAAGCATGGGTCAGGACCATTGGCACGGTTACTCTGGCTCCCTCTGCTGACTATGGAGAGGAGGACCCACAAGAAACGCAATCTCTACTCTGAGTAATTAGGGAAGAGTAGGGCTTTTTTCCTCTCTATGTTATCAAAATAAGTTGATATCCAAAGTATCCACATTTAAGGCGTGTGATAGATGTCTTCTTTGTAAAAATAAAATGTAAAAATAAAATGTTCTCAATAATAGAGAAATCGATCCCGAACCACTTCTGAATTGCATGGGCCATTGTTTCTCCGGCATTTCACGTGAGTTCATTATAGGTACTTAATGACTGTTTAGGTACCTAATAATGCCTCTAAAATCTTTAAAATATGCATGCATCTGCTAAAATAGAAGCTGAAATTAGGATATGACTCTCCTTAGTTTTTCAAAGCAGCATTCCTTTCTAAACATGTCTGACCCTGGCGTTCTGCCAGCCAGGCGGGAAAGTTTAATGCAATTAAACATGACTCAGACAGATGCAGTCTTCTGTGGTGTGGTAGAAGAAAAGAAGACCAACCTCCTCGAAAAGAAGACCAACCTCCTCCTTGAGAGTCACCGCAGAGGCTCCTAGGAAAACATCAACACCACTTCTGGTTTCTTCTGGGCAGCACACTGACAATGAAATTAGTTATTCACTAGATCCTATATATGAAAAGAAAATAAGCCCAGTCCCGTTATTTCTAGGAAAACTTCCACATTTACCACTCCACCATAGGCTGCTGTTTGCCTTTCCACAGACAGCACACATGCCATCTATGAGAAAATGTCCCTCCCCCCCCCCAAGTCCCGCCTTGGAATGGGGGGCAGACAAAAGAAGGGAAGACCTGACCTTGGCCTCTGTTTTGGCCCTGTCACAAAACCACCTGTATCTGAATTAAAAGAATATGCTAAGAAGCCAAAAAAAAAAAAAAAAAACCCTATTGCTAGTTCCATAAGCCTTGTAGGATTTTTACATATTAAAAACAACTGGAAAGTGTATCATTTATGTAGCTGCCTATCTGGTTTGTGTTTTTAAAAATCACTTTAGTGTTTTTGATTTTGCTTGTAGACAGGATCTACTGTGGAGCCCAGTATGGCCTTAAACCTGAGGCAACCCTCTTGTCTCGGGCCCACTTGCACTGAGATTGACATTGTCTACCATGGAGAGCTTGTAAATTATTTATTAATTTAAAGTACTATTGTACTATATCACTATAAGAGTGATAAAGGTTTTTAATTTAGAACAGCAAAATTTCTACACCCTCCAAGTGCACATTATAGTGCCCATATTTTCAATAATTCTTCAGATATATTTAGATGTAGTAAAGTTAACACCGTTACTCAAACACTTGCTATAGAAAAGGCCTATTCAACTCCTGGTATTTCTTTACCAGGATAAAGTTAGGACATGACATTCTTCAATTTTTAGATTATCAAGGGAAGAAAAATAACTTCATTGCTGCTTCTCTCAGTTAGGTTTATTTTTATTCAGTGCACGTTCTTATGCCTCTGTCTCATTAAACATTTGACGAGAAAGTGATCTACACTTTGTTATGTTGCTGAGCAATACTTTTCTCTCCACTGAATGTTAATGCTCTTCTTTCTTTTTCTGACTTCTTAGGTCAATTCTTTACAGAAAAAAAGGCCCTCAACCCTTCCCGCCAGCCCAGCTCAAGTTCAACCGAATTCATTGCACATCACTGCTGCTGGCCACTTTGTAGGTAGACTTGTGGTTGTGTGACCTGTTTCTTAGTCCTGACGGGATAGCTTTTCAGGATGGACTAAGTGGTATGTAATGCAGGCTTCACTTCCCCATAATCATGTAACCACCGACTCTCTCCGTATTACCTTGTGCATCATTCCTGGATGGGAAATCTTTCCACTCAGTTGTCTTGTCCAATCTTGTACTACAAAATTCACTATCGATTTCCTTCTTCTTGTCCCTTTCTTTGGGGAATTCAGAGTTGCATATTTGTTTCTCCATCTTTGCAAATGTTTAAAAATATTTTATTTATCCTCTCAAATACTACACCCCAAATGAAGTTTTCTTCCCAACTCCCCCTCCGCCTCTGTTTACCTTCAGAAGAGGACAGGACTCCCAGGAATATCAACCAAACACAGCATATCAAGCTGCAATAAGACTACACATCATCCCCATATTAAGGCTGGATGGAGATAGGTAGGAGGAAAAGGGTCCCAAGTGCAGGCAAGAGTCAGAGACGGCCTCTGTTCCCACCGTTAGGAGTCCCACAACATAGCCATAACATGTGTGCAGAGAGCCACCTAGGTGAGCTCCATCCATTCTCCCTGGCTATTGGTTCAGTCTCTATGAGCAGTGATGAACCCAGATTTAGTTGATTCTGTGGGGTTTCTTGTGGTGTCTTTGACCATTCTGGTTCCTTCTGCCCCTTCTTCCACAGGATTCTCCAAGCTCCGCCTAATGTATGGCTGTGGTCTCTGCATCTGTTTCCATCAGTTGCTGGATGAAACCTCTCTGATAACCATTATACCAGGCACCTGTCTATGAGTATAGCAGAATATCATCAGAATTTGTTTCATATTTTTAATTTTTTTTTATTTTTAACAGTCAAGTTTTGATTTTATCCTGGGTCTCTGGGCTATCAAGACTCTGGTTCTTGGACTTCCAGGCAGTGTCAGAGGTAAAAGAGGTACCCCAGTTTTTTTTTTTCATTTTTATAATTATTTCACAGACAAGTGAAAAAAAGCTAGATCTGTAGGTGTGGTTTTAATACAGATTCTGTTCCACGTGAAAGAGCCACACCAGGAAGGAACTGTGGTTAACCTTTTATCTTCTGACTCCCCAGCACACTGTTCCACACATAGAAAGCTCCTACTGAAAGATGGTGTGGAGTGCAACTGACAATTAAGGGCTCTAGTCCATCGGTCCATATTCCTGCCTAACTGATGCTACAATATTTACACTACTGCTCTTTCTTACACACCTATTTCCTACACCACTTCACAAATCAGCACACTTAGTAAGACAGTGGGGCTTTCACTTTTCCAACATCTTGGGTTTCAAATATTTAGAATTCTTTACAAGCAAGAAAACCAGAGGCCCCTAGACAAAACAAGGCAGATAAAATACTCCGAGAATCTGTACCCCAAAAATAACAATAGTCAAAGTTGGAAAAGAAGCAAGAACATAGCCTGGAGGTTATCTCTCATCTGTCTTTGCAGAAAACATCTCCAAGGAAACTTGATAAATGACCCAAGTTACATTGAGTCTTTTAGTGTATTTACATTTAATGACAGTACCATAAGACAAGGTGCTTTTGGAAAAGGGGAGAATGTGAAAAACTATTTAACAAAAACCTGTGTAGTCTAATCAAGCTCACTGTCTCTAGATTATGCCTAGAGTAATAGAGAACAAACAAGACCAGAATCCTGCATATCCACACTACTGTTTTGTCTCTCTCACTGCAGAAAGTCTGGCCAACATTTAGGTAGCTTTTTCCACAATTTTTATAAACATAAATAAATTTATTCTAGCCAAAATGAATTTCTTTCACCTTACTTTGTGCAATAAATTCACATTCTGATGGCAGTACCTCTCTGTCAACACACATTCTAATCTAAAGAATATACTCCTATAAATGTGTGCATGTGCATTTGTCTGTATATATAGTGCATATATATGAATACACACATGTGCTGGAGAGGAGAGGAGGGAAAAAAAGAGAGATTGATATCTGCAGCACCACAGAGACTCAGCCTATAATTCTATTCAATCATCTAAGAACCAGAAAGGCTATAGTATAAGTTCCAATTTGAGTACTAATTTGAAGTAAGAAGATGGTTGTGTCTCGCCTCAAGGGTTAGTGAAGAACAAAATTTCCCTTCATTTGGGTCAGCCTAGGAAGTCCCCTTCAGGACATACAGAGACTAGATGAGGCCAACCTGCATTCGACAGGAAAATTCACTTATCTCCTTTCATTAGCACCTTTTCAAATGTGCCATTCTTTCCCCTGTGCATATATAGTACATACACATAAAAAGAGGAAAATTGCATATAAGACGACATATGCATTGCTATGCTCATATTCTTTAGAGTGAACCATCTGAGGACATCAGCTAAGAACACACCAAAATATGAAGTCATTCCCTTTAGCCCCTGTGTCATTCAGAGAATTAGAGCTCCTCAAAGCTACAGACTTTACAGTGTTTTTTAGGCTCTCAGTGTTCTGCAGTGTGGCTTGTTAGACGAGGGATCCTGGATCAGGATTGCAGACTCAGAGGATATTGTGGCCTCTTAAGATCACATGACTGTACACAAACTATTTGCAGTATTCTCATGGAGTTTAGGGCTCTGATCGGAGTTTCAAATACCTGTGGTATTAGTCAGTTAACCAATTTCCTTGTTTGCTTTTACAATGATATCTGCATATATAAAGGCTTTATTATCTGGTTTTCTTAATGACATGGTTTCTTTATTGGTAGAACATAAGGGTTGTGCTGACTATTTTTTTTTTTTAGTAAAAATCAGTTTGAATTAAAAATCAACCAAATTAAAAACCTACTAAAGGAGTGTTACACAAGAGTTTTCTCTGAGATTCAAACCTGTAGGAAAGTAAACAAGTCCAAGTGACTTCAGGAAATCCCTGAAACTGACTGGATTCATTGGGCCCCTCCTGGCCAGAGGAAGCAATGAAAATTGATAATCTTTCTTAGATTAACTGAGCTAAGCAGCAAAGAAGACTCAGACTAGCAAAGCTACTACAAAGCCTCTGAAATCAGACCAGCTGCCTGGAGGAAACCGGAATCAGCTGGAAGAGGTTTAGACAGTGAGTCACTTGGAAAGGATGGTCTCCAACCTGTTGAGCTGCTTGCAGGCTGTGCAGGGTGCTCTAGATTCCTAGATTTTGTGAGCTGTCACTTAATGCTGGGTGGGCTTTAGTGACCCAGGTGTCTTTGAGTCATTTCTGCTCCTGTAAGTAACCCCTCACCTATACTTCTGTTAATGACATCAATAAAACTCATCGGTTGACCAAATTGGACTTCCTTGGGATCTGTCCTCTGGTCTATCCTAGGATTCCTATCTGGAAAGTAAGCATATGTGCTACATTGCTCCAGGAAAAGTTTTGTCACACAACAAGGAAGCCTGTTAAGAGCACCTACTGTTCTTCTAGAGGACATGGGTTAAATTCTCAGCACCCACATGATGGTTCAACCATCCATACCTGTGCCGGAGGTTCAGACACATTTTCTGGCCTCTGTGAGCACCAAGTATGCATGTGGTACACAGAAACACACACAAACAAAATATATATACACATAAAGTCATTTTAAACATTTAATTGCTTGTTTAAAAGCTACAAAATTGTGGTTACTAATTGTTATCACTCTGGTTCGCTATATCATAACCAAAAAAAAAAAAACTCAAAATTTGAGCAAAGGAAGTGTTTGTTTTACAGTGGCCTGTGAGTCCCCTGAGGTAGCTCTGCTCCACAAGGTGCAAGTCCTCCCATGACCAGGTGAGAAAGTAAAGGAATGACAGGATTATTGAAAGCATAATGGGATTTTTGTTTTTGTGTTTTTTTATGCATAAGGGAAGATTGGTATTTCTAGAGAGTAAGGAGAGACCCAGTCAAGAAAGAGAGGATCACTGTGGGAAAGGAGCTGGTTTACATAGAAAAGTAAAGGGAGTGGAGGTGAAGATATGTGGTGAGCAGGAAAGAGAGGAAAAACAAAAGCCAGAGCTGAGCATCTTTTATAACCAGTGTTATTTTAGAAGGATGCAATATTTCGGTAATTTTCATCCCTAGTGACACTGCAGTTGTGTCCTAAACAACTCTTTTTCACTGGTTCACTTCCATAATTGTTAAAATAAAGCTCAAATTACAGTGGAAATTTCAGTAGTAAAAATGATTCTTTCTACTTTGATTATTGTACAATGAAAAGAGCAGCCTAAAATACAACTATGGGAAAAATTAAACATACCACGACATAAGAAATAAAAAGGGGATCATTCAAAAATATGATTATTTAGTTAAGGCTCCCAGAAACAAAATACAATATGAATTTACAGTACGTTAATACAAAAAGCATACACAAATACTAAAAGGCATGCATAAATACTTATGGTTACATGTTTCTGTGCTATAGCAAATAAAATGCCTAAATTAACACAGCACTTTTCTCTAGATGCATATGGGGATGAAGCACAAATAAATTTAGAATAGTTTTCTCCAAACCCACAATAACAAAAGCAACAAAAATGAAACCATCTCCACAAAAAATTGCACATCAGTCCTCTCCCTTTTTATTTTTGTGCTGGAGATGATTCGGGTTATATACAGCATAAGAAAAATAAGTCAGACAGATACGCTAAGGGAAGAGTGTGAGGGAACTGGACAGCACTGTGCTCCGACTACGTGCAAGCTGGCTCCACATCTGAACTTACTGTGCTCATCCTAACATCACTGTGAGGATTTTTGAGTGAGTGCTTATGACAGCATTGACAGGATTTCTATGATGAGGAGACAGCCTGAAAAATTGCTAGCCTCTACTACGTGATGAAGGTTTCTACATAATTTAGATCCACTTAACTTTGGGAAACTCTTTAGAAGTTACTGTGATTGAATCTCATTTATTTCAAATGCTTTCAGAGCCACTAAGCCAAAAAATTGTCAGACCCTGACTATCCCCCATTTTCCACATGCAATTACCGTCAGCGCCCATGTGCACTTTCCCTGGGTCTCATGAGAGTGGATGGTCCTATGAGGTTACACAACAAAGATGGCCTTTCCCCCAGAATTTTGGCCAGTCTCCAAGAGGCTTCTGTACCTGGCTTCAAATAAATCAGTTTCTCCCATTGCTCCCTGTCTACAAACACCTGCCACTCATAGAACTATTTAGAGGAAACTCCCGATGTTTACCAGATCATCCGTGTCTTAATTAGGGTTTCTTTTACTGTGAAGAGACACCATAACCGGGAACTTTCTTTAGTTGCTGAAGAAGAGTCCTTAACAACGTTTTCATGTCCTTAAGTCTAAACTCAGAACCACATGACCGCAGCTGCCAAGTTCTGCTGCTTGCTGGAACTGAAACATGGTCTCCTTCCTGAGTGTACCACCATACCCCACTCAACTTTCTGTTTTTGTTGGTTTCCTTCACTGCCTGGAGGTGACTGTGCTGAAACTCATTCTGTAGATCAGACTGCCCTTTAACTCTGAAATCTGTCGGCCTCTGTCTCCCCAGTGCTGAGATTTAAACATGTGTGCTACCACACCTGGCCCTAAGTCTTTTTAAAATTCTTTGTCACAAGTTGGAAGTTTATCTGGGTGTCTTGACCTGAGCTCACCACCCCCTTTGCTCTACTTAGCATCTGGCTTTTCTATAATCGTTTTATCTCTTTAAACACAGGATTTAGCTCTGTTACACTTCCTGGTGCCCCCTTCTTTTTCAAACTCTTCATTTTGTAGTTTTTCTTCCTCAGATTGCTCCTTTTCATTATAAATCTGCATCGTGTGGCCATCAATAAGCAACAGTCAGTAGTTGGCTGAAAATCTCCTCTGTCATAGCTGTTAATCCATAAATCTTCAATTTAGCCTCAGGAAGATATTTTGTCCAAGGGCAGAAAGCAGCCACAGTCCTAACCAAAATACCATAAGATCAGTGTCCAGGCCACATACTAACATTACTCTCCTCTGCAACCTCTTGAGTCGAGCCCCTACAGCTCAAATCACTCCAAGCACCACTGTCTTCCGTGTTCCTAGCACTGTGGTCTATTAAGCACCACTTCAAGCGTCCAGTTGCTTTTCTAGTCCGAAGTCCCAAGGTGTTCCATAGTCCTCCAAACAAAAACACGGTCTGGCCTCTCACAGCAATACTCCCAGTACCTGGTGCCAACTTCTCTCTTAGTTAAAATTTCTATTACTGTGAAAATACATCATAAGCAAGGAAACTCTTGTAAAGAAACATTTCATTGGGACAGGCTTACAGCTCAGAGACTTAGTCCACTATTTAGTCCCGACTGGAAGCACGGAGACACTCAGGCAGAGATGGTGCTGGAGGTAACTGAGGGTTCTACATTCAGATCTGCAGGCAGACAGTAGGAAGATAGTGAGACACCAGGCCTATCTTGAGCATCTGAGACCTCAAAGCCCACTCCCAGTGACACACTTCCTCTAACAAACTAGACCTATTCCAACAAAGCCACATCTCCTAGTAGTGCCAGTTCCTCTGGGCCTATGGGGGGGGGGCATTTTCAGTCAATCCACCACACTCAATGAAAATGACCAGTAACTGGATGGGTCTAGCATTATTATAACCACAAACCACAGAAGCACCCAGTTTCCCTCCTCTCGCCTCCTTGTGTAAAGAGAACAAAGCTCTCTTATCTCGCTGTATGTTGGCAGAAAGTATAGATTGTCTGGATTCAAAGAGTTTGTGAGCAAAAACATACTCTAGTTAACAGGATAAATAGGGACTTTTCCAGGCGCACTGGAGCATATAGGATTATATATATATATATATATTTTGCTATGTTTGCCCATGCTCACTAGGCTGGGAACGTGCCTCCTGGTTCTTCACCAGTCCTTAGAGGAAAACCACTTCTCCAGCTCCTTCCTTCACAGGACTCTGATTGTTCACACTCTGCAGTGGGTGAAGGTACAAACCGCCCATGTCGCTGATGCCTTGCCTCGCCCTAGCTATCCACAAAACCACCTCCATTTGACAAACCTTCCCTGCCCCAGGACTCCCTTGACTAGCATGCCCAAAATAAACCCCAAACAAAAGAAACAAGCTTAGCTCAACTCGTAATTAACATAAGTCCCTACAGGAGGGAAGTCCTTTGCCAAGGTAACTCTGTAAGGTTGTTCATTATGAATCTATGCTTGAATAGCGTGTTTCTCTTTATCATTAAATATTGATAACTTCATCAGCTTAGTATCTGGAAATATAAATAACAAAGCAGTGTTAGAGAAATTGTGTTTATAAAGCAGTATTGCTTATAGCAAAAAAATATGTAAATGATAATATTATTTCCAAAGATGTGTTCAAACGGGAAATAGCTTTTCTACTATAAAAACATACGTGAAACTTATTTAATTATTAAAATTATTTGACATGAAATACATGAAGTTATTTGAAATGAATGTAACAGTACATTCATAATTAACTGATGAACAAAGTCTAACAGATAAGTGTGTGTTCCGTAAGAAACTCGCACATTTTTGAATGAAAGTTTTTATAATGGACTGTAAGCAATTATTAAAAGCAAAAAGCCTTAGAGAAGAAGCATTACGCAATTATATGCACAGCTTAGAAAGAAAGGAGATCACCTAAGATCAGATTTTGCCTTCTATTACAATAAAAATAAGAACAAGATATTCAGTTATATAATAATGAGCCAAATTGCCAGTATGAGCTTGTTGCTTTCATCTGAATGGCTTCAGGCATACATGAAGCATAGGCCTCTGCATATTTTGCTTTTTCAGCGGCTCCTGCTGGTTTGTTAATGTGTAAGTGTTCCTAAGCAGATGGGAAATGCCGCATTTCTTGAGACAGGACTCTAGCTGTAGACTAAATAAAATCTGAGGTCCCATTGCTGATAAGGGAGGGTCAACAGTCCCCGACTCCCTTTCTAGACGTGCAGGGATGCTGGGGAGAGGCTCAGCTCAGAGGTAGTGAGAGAAAGCACAAGTGATGAAGTGATGAGCAAAGCAGCCCTGCAGTGTGTGTATTGTTAGTAGGACAGCACACCACATAACTGACATTCTCAATATGAACTTTTGTAAGGTTACCAGAGGATTCAGTCTCAACCAGGGTCAGATCCAGACCCACACAGCTCTTCGCAGCCTCCTGACTTTTCCTCTGCCTGAATTCCAACATGATAGACTCACCCTTTCTGTTGACGTGGCCTTCTAGAATTTCTCATCTCTTCTTCTTTGTGCTTGAAGAAATTCTATATATTGAATTACTTTTTAATACTGATGTGAATAAAGGATATACTAAATAAAATCCCTGAAATACATTGCAGATACAGCTTTTTATAATTTGTGATTCTTGAACTCAATGTTTGCGAAGTTATTTTGACTAGAAAATACTGGGGAATGCTTTTTTATCACCCAGAGCACTGCAGCGTGAACTCACAATGAATCATCAATGTCTGGAATCCTGAACAATGTGACCAGCAGCCAGGAAGCCAGGAATAGTTATTGGGTGACTGGAGCCTTTGTCATGGCAAGCACTTATTGGAATGACAGTGGCTGAGCAAAATCAGGCAGTGTCGGGCTTTTTCAAGTTAGTGTAGCCAGTTAGAGAGGGACAAATCCGAGTCCACACATTGCAGAACTTATAGTACCCATGTTTAGAGAAATCGGGTAAGGAACACGTGGAGCTTACATGAAAGGAAATATTTGATCCGATAATGAATGACACAGCATGTGTCCTTCAATTCTGGGAATAGCCAATGAAGGTGAGCTGAGCTTTGAGGTGTGAGCAGCATTTGGGGACACAGAAGGAAGGAATATTTGAGCAAGAAAAAGTGAACAAAGGGGAGCAGATGCTAAAGCACACCACACCTACAGTGAGGGAAACACCTGGTGCCTCTGCAGACCCAGGTGCCACTGCTAAGCATTTAATCACCAAGGACCTGGACTCCTCCATGGGAAGTGCCTTGGACAACAACTATCTCCCAAAAGCACAGCTAGGATACATTAACAAGAACCTGATGCCGCCAAATAAACTGATGAGAAACTTACCTCTGATTACTCATTGACAAAAAAAAAAGAGTTGAGTTTGAGGCCCAGTAAATGAATTAGGCTGAAATTGCCTTGTTAACCAGAATGCCTGTCCTCTGTTGATCCATGCTAACATAGCCTATTTAGTCTAGCTTTGCACAGAGTAGTGGCTATGAAAATATACTTCTTCAAGCCGGGCGGTGGTGGCGCACGCCTTTAATCCCAGCACTCGGGAGGCAGAGGCAGGCGGATCTCTGTGAGTTCGAGACCAGCCTGGTCTACAAGAGCTAGTTCCAGGACAGGCTCCAAAAACCACAGAGAAACCCTGTTTCGAAAAACAAAACAAAAAAAAAAAAGAAAATATACTTCTTCTCATATGTCCTACTGATAGAAGCATAGCTAAATGATGGCCAATATACTATTGAAACTCAGGTACATGTCCCATAAGTGTTCCTAGTTGACAGATGAGCCTGCTACATGTACTTATGAAAACCCATGTCCATGGTATGTGACTTCCTTGATGCATAGGGAATACTGGCACATAGTTTCCCACTTGCTGGCTAAACAGTTCTTGGAAATTCATTACCATTAAACTCTTCCTGTACAATCTTTTTCCTTTCCTAAGTCTTTTTTCACAGACATAGACGTAGTGTGGCCTGAAGACTCACCCCTGTCTTTTCTGCACCTTGTCCTTTATCTATCTACCATGGGCACTTTTTCTTGATTTTTTCCACCACAGCTCCTTTTGGCTTGGCATTTGTTTCTAAGGGAACTCTAACTAACACAGCCAGTTAGTCATGATAAAAACAAATTCTTAAGGTTTCATTTTGTTGTGTTTTGTGAGAAGTTTATCTCTCAGAAGCGTCCCAGGTTTCCACTATGACTCAAAGGGGAAAACAGCCTTCTTGCCAATGTCAATATGTTCTAGGTATTCAATAGGAGAGCCAAAGTTATCCTTCTTCCTAAATGTAGTTGAATATGAAAAGAATCATTATTAGTTAAGTGAAGAGGAAAAGAAAATAACTTCCAGAGTTTTAGCACTCATATGAAAAGGTTAGAAATGTACAAGTAGACCTGTGAAGCCTAGAAGAAATCTCTACTGTTATTTCAATCAGCAAACGCCTCCAGCTTCCCCATATGTGATATATTACAGACCAAGATAGGGACTGTGTGATAATGCTCTGTACACTGTAAAAGTTTGTCACTCATATTGGTTTAATAAAATGCTGATTAGCCAGTACCCAGGCAGGAAGTATAGGTGGGGTGACCAGAGTAGGAGAATTCTGGGAAGAGGAAAAGTAGAGAGTCAGTCACCAGTCAGATGCAGAAGAAGCAAGATGAGAATGCCTTACCCAGAAAAGGAACCAAGACACACAGCTAAACATAGAAAAGAATTATGGGTTGATTTAAGTTGTAAAACTAGGAGAGAGAGAGAGACAGAGAAAGAGAGAGAAAGACAGAGACAGAGATAGAGACAGAGACAGAGTTTCATTCCCTCACTCCTTTCCTCCCCACTCTTGAGTTCCCTCCCTCCTCTGCTGCCCCCAGCTTTCTTCTCTCCCTCCTACCTCTCTCTTATATGCCTTAATTCAGTCATTTTGCTCTACTGCCCTTCTGTCCACCCTGCTGTGATTTTCTACCTCACTCTACAAAACTCACAAACAGTGGAGATTGATGGGCCAAAAAAAATCTTTCATTCCTTGAGCTATTTCCCAAGCTTTTTTTTTTTTATAGAAATGAAAAGTGACTAACAGAGTCCCTAAGGTGACACCTCTTCCAAAAAAGAAGATGTCCCCTTCAAGGACTGCTCTTCATTCTTAGGACAAGAATAGCTTTCTGCTAACCAGAGGTAGAGATGCCAAGATTCTAAAACTTTTCATGAAAATTGTATAGCAATTTTACTGAAGGTGATCTAAAAAGCATTA
Organism: Neodon shergylaensis; assembly: GCA_025134845.1. Classification (NCBI taxonomy): domain Eukaryota; kingdom Metazoa; phylum Chordata; class Mammalia; order Rodentia; family Cricetidae; genus Neodon; species Neodon shergylaensis. Next base: position 15,670,764 of record JABTXL010008166.1, read on the forward strand.
GATTTAGATTTATGAAGCTAAAGTTTTAATTGGGATCTTCTGATAAATGAACTTGAATTTGTGTTTTAGTGCTTTGATTATCAAAAGACATTTGATGGTGTCTATAGACTTATTCATTGCTGTTACAACTATATGCAAGGAGAAATATATTGTCATCAAATGGCCAGAAATAAGGATGCTACTCAATACCCTATGACATTCAAGATAGTTCTACACAACAAAGAATCATTTAGTTCAACATATCAATAGCATGCGGCTTTCTCATTTTCTGTAATCATAATAGGGAGTTATAAAAATGACAGTTATGATTCCTTTCAAAAAATAATCTGAATATTCTTGATAAAAATACTTGAGTTAAACTCTGGATATTTGACAACAATTTAAAATAACCTTATAAAGACTGACCATGGAAAAGTTCTTTTCTTTTTTTTTTAAAGAAAGCATAAATATACAAAAGCTTAGGTATAAAGTAATGACTATCATTTAAAAAGAAAGGAAATATAAATGACATAACAAAATAATGATAGTGGTATTGAAGATGTCACATGACTTTGTTCCTCTCTATTTGCAAATGCTATTCAGTGTGATGACAGTGTCATACTTTGGAAAATAATTTTTTAAAAGAAATGAATAGGATGAGAGATAAAAAATGATGTCTATTTCTCTGACATTCTTGAAATTACTAAATCTTACAAAAACACTGCATAGGCTCTTACTATGAAATATCCTGTGCGATTGAGTCTATTTATTTTGATCTATCATGTCAAAAGCATACTTTTTCATTCTTTACATCCGCTAAATGTGGAGTCCTCAGAGCTCAGCTCATGACACCTTCCTCTCCAGGGCTCTCCTGAAAGCATAGAAAGTATCTGCAACATGAAAATGATTGTGTGCAAACTTTCACTGAAAATTTTGTATTCTTTGTGATTTTTGTGGCTGTCACATTAAATGATAACTTAAAATAACCTAAATGTATTATTTGACCAGTCATCACTGGCTTGCATTCAAGACTGTGCCAACTGCACTCTTGTCAGAGACCCAGGGAAAATTTTTCCCTTGCCCCTTGTAGCCTCTAGTGGTTGTTGCATTCCTTGGTCTTCACTCAAACCCTTGCCCCTGTTTTTATAGGGTCTTCTTTGTATGTTTCTTAAACTCCTTTGACCTCCCTACTATAAAAGCATATGTGATATTATTGAAAGTCTACACAGACAACCCAGGATTTGATCCCTCAGATGACTAATTTAGTGTCAGTTGACATAATGTCTGCTTGTCATGACCAATTCTCAGTCATTGTATTATCCAATGGTTTCCAGAGGCATGAAGACATCCAAATTCTGTAAAACTAACACAGTTTGGCCACTGATGACAATGATTAGGCTGATTAAATGAACATGTAGGTGTTTTCAGAAATCACTAGCCTATAGCTCAGTAGATTAAAAAGGAAAACCTACCTAGGCTTGGTGGCACACGCCTTTAATCCCAGCATTCAGAAAGCAAATGTAGGAAGATTTCTGAGTTTGAGGCCAGCCTAGTCTACAGTTAATTCTAGTCTATCTAGTTCTGCATAATGAGACCCTGTCTATGGGTGGAGTGGGGGAGCAGATACTGGCCCTTGATGAGGTTGGGGCATCATTCAATCAACTAGAGACACTGTAGTAACAAAAAGAAGGTAGAAGGGTGAATACAGGGTCTCTCCTTTTGTCTTTTTGTTTTGTTTTGTTTTGTTTTTGTTGTTGTTGTTTTTTTTCTTTTCTTTTTGCGTTTCGAGACAGGGTTTATCCATAGCTTTTTGGTTCCTGTTCTGGAACTAGCTCATTTAGACCAGGCTGGCCTCGAACACACAGAGATCCGCCTGCCTCTGCCTCCCGAGTGCTAGGATTAAAGGCATGCGCCACCACCGCCCGGCGGGTCTCTCCTTTTGTAAAAGACCTTTCTGACTTGAACATAGAAGTCCAGGTTCTCATACCTTACAAATCCTAGACATGTGTCAGTGCTTCTCTGGGCATTGTTTTCTTCATGCCAATTCCTTTGAACTTGGGCTAGGCTACACTATTGGCTTCTCTGGGCCTCCGTCTTGCATACGGACCACTCTAAGACTGTGAGGCATCCGTCATTCAGCAGTCAATTCCCCTTATCAAGCCAGTCTCCTATATATCTCTGCATACATCCTATCAATACCGTCTCTCCGGCGAACTCTGACAAAGCCTCTTCTCATCTCCAAATATTTAGCACTTAAACATATGCAAATACTTGTTGGGAGCAGTGAGACCCCAGATCCTGAATTTCTTGTAATCCCCTGATCTGAGTGCCTACAGCTGCTCTGAGCACGAGACCTTCAGGAGTTCCTGATGGCAGGAGAGTGGTTTCTGGTGCGTTTGGCTGGGGTGTGGCTATCTCTATATAATCTGCCCCTGAACACAATAAAGGGGGCATTCTTGGGGAATTCAAGGATGACCCATGTCGCTGTCTCTCTGTCTGTGTGTGTTTGTGTATTTTAACCTCCAGCTCCCTTGCCCGAAGCTTGCGAACTGGGTGCCAGCGCACCGAGCGCAGACACTGGGGCGCGGAGCGGGGCAAATACTGTCTCCAATTAACTGGAAATAATGATTTCCACTGATATCTAGCTAGTACATAATATATAGTAGGGTTATCCATGATATTAACTCCAGAAAGACGGAATGAGTCGGTAGAACTAGTTAATGTTTCATTTCATAGTGGGAGAAGCACAAAGTAATAAGATTCAGGAAGCATGATGTTTCTGTAAGGCTTCACGTCTTTTCAAATTGTGAAATAACTAATAAATTGGTTTTACCTATGTCAAGATTTGAGGGCCTAAGAGTCTTAAACTGAAACATGCAAAACTTAGCATCATTTTTTTAAACCGTGCTTCAATAACTATGACTCATTCTAGAAACTAATTTGAGGATTTAACCTTGCTAGCACAGCTCAGTAAACACAAGCCCATGAAATTACTAAAAAGGCCAAATTAGACTTATTTTACATGAGTTTACTAAGAGACTGAAAATATCTTAATTAGCTCTCCAATTATAAGCTACTTTAGCAACAGTATGAGAGAACGCAATTAAAAACCCAGAGCTTTCTCGCCTTTCCACATTTGGTTAGTTTAATTCTTTATATTCAAGTCTAAAAAGGAACCCCATCAAAGGCCTTGGTTTTGGGGCTAACTAGATAAGACAAGTATCCTAGTCAATGGTCTATTGCTGAGACAAGACACCATGGCTGAAAGGAAACTTGGGGAGGAAAGGGTTTATTCAGCTTACACTTTTTTTTTTTTATCACTCTTCATTATTAAAGGAATTGAGGACAGAAACTCAAACAGGTCAGGAACCTGGAGGCAGAAGCTGATGCAGAGGACAAGGAGGAGTGTTGCTTACTGACTTGCTTCCCATGGCTTTGTGCAACCTGCTTTTTTTTAGAACCCAGGACTACCTGTCCAGGGATGGAACCCCCAACATTGGGCCGGGCCCTCCCCTTCAATCACTAATTTTAAAAAATGTACAGTCAGATTTTAGGGAGACATTTTCTCAACTGAGGTTCCCTTCTTTCAGATTTCTCTAGCTTGTGTCAAGTTGACACAAAACCAGCCAACACAAGTAATTTTGTATTTCTGTGTTTTAAGCCAGCAACACTTCTAGGTCTAAACATGGATTTTCATATTATTTGGAATGTATTTAACCTTACAGTTGAAGGGTCTGCTCAGATATTTCTTCAGATGCAGGCAAACGGGGAAATCTGCTCAGCTGTCCCCAACATAAAGGTTAAGAAGTTAACCACTGAACAAGTCACTATCTAACTTTATTGCACTTAAGTCTGTGACTGCCATGGTATCAAGGTTTTAGCGGAAGACAACCTTACTGTGAAACTCATTAAGGAGAACACAAATTGGTTAAAATATGTGCTCATATAATGTTTGTTTAGTATTTTCTCCCCGTGGAATAAACGAATACGAATCAGCAATTTCAAGAATCCTTTAGAACTCTAAAGCGGTGGCAGACTCTCTCCTACCTATAGTTCCTCCTTGTCTCTCCTCTTGAGGTTCTTACCTCAAGTCTCTGAATTCTGTTGATTTCTTGCTCCCTTTCACACGCTTGAATGTTCCTTGTCAACTGGCCCTTCTCATTTCTCCTCTCTGTTCCTAAAAGGAAAGAAATCCCTGACCCTTCCTTGCTCTTCCGTCTTACTGACCTGTGTTGTTTCCCAATATATCTGTAGATTTCACTCATTGCTTCCACCTTCTGGTCTCCTATTCACCACTTAGACCCTCTCTCCTCTGCCTTATTAGGTGATAGTGAGAGGTGGCACTGTGTTTCTGCTGGGTTCAAATTATCGTGATAAATTATATAACTTATTGAGTGTTTTTAAAAGACAGTCGTTGTGTTAATCACTTCTACAGATTTAGAAAGAATAGCACCTTCCATTACCAGGCTCTTTTGTTTTGTTCAGTTCGAACTGCGTACCTATAAAAAGCAATCCCTGCCCACTGCTATTTCTAGAGTCAGCAACCACTATTGTCCTCTATGTATTTGGCAATTCTAGGTACTGCATATATGCGTTTGCTCCTTTTTGCATGCCTTGTTCCTCTCAGCATAATGCATTTTAGGTGTATTCAGGCTTTAACATGTGCCATAATTTTCTCCCTTTTCAAAGGCTAAACAAAATTCCATTCTGTGTTTATAAAGCATTTCTCCATTTTTCATTTGTTAAGCAATTGGCGTGTCAGTTTTACTTGTAGCTACACTACTTTCCATTTCTTATCAGTCACTATTATCTTATAAGACTATTCTTTTAAATAATAATTATATTAATAGGTGTAAAGTAGTATCTTTCTGTGGGTTTGAATTAGAAGTGTTGCGCTATTGAGCATCTTTTCACATTTATTGACCGAATACGTGCACATGCAGAAACACAATCACACACATAAAATCATGAAGAAGTAACCATTTAAATAGTTTGCCAATTTTTAGATCTTTTTTTTTGAATCTGCATTTTGTATTTGCCTGTAGGTGGATAAACCATGCAGACAAGTGCACACGCATGTTTGTGAGAATAGGTAAAGAAGCCATAGGTGGACACTGGGTGTCTACTTTGTCTATCCCATTTTCTTTACTGAGGGAGGGTCTTTTGCAGAAGCCAGAGATTGTTGACTAGGCTAATCTAGCTAGGCAATTGGCTTTGTAAATCCCATTTTGCTTCCCAAGCACTGGGAGTAGAGGCAGGTAACCATACTGGCTGGTATTTACATGGGTTCTGTGGCTATGATTTCAGTTCTTAGGCTTGTCCATTAAGTGTGTTATGCAGGAAGCCATCTCCCCTGCCCTTTATAATTGGACTGTTGTAGTCAAGTCACAGGAGGTCTATCTGTATTCCAATTACCAGGCATGTGATTTGCAAATATTTCTTCTCTTCCTGTGTTGCCTTTCACTCTGTTGAGCTTGTCCTTTGCTACGCTAAAGTTAAATGACACTGTTTAAACACAGCTTGTATATATCATTTCCACCTTGTATAGGAGGAAGGTCAGAAAGAGAAGGCTTGAGAGATGTACCAGCATCCTGTAGGTAGCAGAGCTTGTGTCTGAGCCCTAGAGTTTGCTCCAGATATACTACAGCTTAACACTTCTTATAATGGGCATCAGTAGCTTCCTGAATACTGAATCCAATTGTCTTTCTTCTGTCTTTATTCTACCCATTGGCCTCTTCTCCATTGTTTGAAATTATGACACTTTTTACGCGAACATTTCCTTCCCTTGGTTGTTTGGTTCATTTCCTGGCTCCCTGCTAATTCCATACCTCTTCTCAACCATGCTCATAATTTCTTATTTCAGCCTCTCTCTTTGATTGTTCTAAATTCTTTAAGTATGCTAAACTGCTTCGTGGAAGATAACTAAGACTTAGTTCACAAATTCTTGGATTATTACTTATTTGAAATGACATATTTACCTATAATCAAGTAAAATGAAGCTATTGGGGGCAAGTCAAAAGCCATTATGTTCATGTCCTTATAAAGAGATGGACATTCAGGTGCAGAAAAAGATGTGTTCAGAGGGAAGATGATGTGAACACACAAAAAGAACATCGTCTTCCAACCTAAGGTTCTCAGAAGCTAAAAGAGGCATGGATCAGTAATTCTGTTCACACATTGTTTTTAAAACACCCACAACCAGAAAACAGTCATTTTGTTGTTGTTGTAGCTACTTGAGCCATAGTGTCAATGGTGCTCGTATAATGGCATTTCTAAGAAGCTAAGGGCTTGGCCGTGGGTGGGGGTGGATAATTATTTCATAAAGTTTCCAGAACTCAGGCTCTAGCCCTGATTTTTTTTAGTTCTATATCTATAATTCCAATAGCATCCATTTCTGTCCAATTTTCATCTTGTCTTTCAGAATATTACTCTGCCCCTCTCTTTCTTCTTTTTTACCCCAACCATTCTGGGAAAAGGACAAAGTCGCCTTTGAATCCTCACCTTCCATTCCCTTGGAGCTGTCTCCAGTTCTGTAATCCAAGAGCCATGTGTGGTCCATTAGTGTAAGAGATTGGCTCCAGACTGCCAAACTGGGCAAAATATCATTCACTTCATGGTCAAACTGGGCAAAGCATCCAGATGCAACCCTACCTACTAGATAGGAGGACTGAGGAACCTTACCCCAAACAACACAGAATATGGCACCCTTGAACTTTCTCCAGGATTGTGACCCAGTGTTTAGACTCTGGCATTGTTTCCCACCTTTTGAGCACACAAATGGCACTCAGATTCATAACATATTTAAAGTCAAATTTAGGATAGGGGTATAGCTCAGTGGTAGAGCACTGTTCCAAAACACATGCATTCAATCTGTTGCACCACTCAGGGGACTAACAATTAACGTTGTCCTCAAACCCCAGTACAGTGGCTGCAGGTCTGAAGCATCTCGCAGATGCACCTGAGGTTTGGAACCTGAGGTTTGCTCTGATCCCTGTCACTCATCGCAGCACCTCTAAGATGAACTTCATTGTCTAACTTAGCATCTGTTGTCTATGCAGCTTTTTATATGCTCTGATGGTGTTTGAATATACATATCAAATATCATGTCTACATTTATTTTCATATCTAATCCCAAGAGCCTTAGAAAAATAAAAACAAAAGCAAAAGCAGAAAGCCCGAGGTTATGTATAAGCTATGTGGGACAGAGGGCAGCCTGGCCATATATAATGGGGTCCAGGTCACACAGCTGCCATAGCAGGCAGCACCGAGTTTCAGGAAAAGTCATAAGCTAGCACGACCCAGGAGCAGACCATCCAAAGGAAATTCCTAACGTTCCACCCATTGTAGATAGGATCACCTGCCAGCCCACACACATCACTTTTCACCAGGACACCCCTAGACAAATGTCAGCCAACTGGGGGTTCTGAACCTTAGAAATCCTTCACCCCTGCCTTCGCTACTATAAAAACTCCAACGGAGCTTGGGGTTCTTGGGCCACTCCAGTACGCTGGACACATAGAGAGTCCAAATTTGCAAAAAAGAATAAAGGCTCTTTGCTTTTACATACAGTACTCCGTCTCCTAGTGGGTTTGGGGGAGACTCCGTGATCTGGCCATAACAAAATATTTTTAACCTGGGGTTAAAAAGAAAAAAACAGAAAGAAAATCCCTGGTTAAATATTAATGTAAGTTTAAATACTTAATTATCATTTATAGCACCAGCATTAAAATATGAATCCCAACTTTAAGTTCATAATTTTATTTATTTTTTATTTTGTAGTTGCTTCTATTTATTTTTAATCCAATTAATATTTTTATTGATTATCTTAGAATTTCACATCCTGTATCCCTATCGCATTTCCCAGTTCTCCCAGGTCTATCCTGACCCTTGCAACTTCCTCCCCCAAAAGAGAAGAAGACAAAAAAAAAATACCAAGTCCATTTTGTGTTCCCCTTATACTCACCAGTGCATGGTCAAACTCCCAGTGGCCAGGCCCTTAAAGAAAACTGAGTTTTTTCTCACCCCCACCTGCCTGAAGCCATCAGCTGTGAAGAGCTACACTTCAGCATCCAATCACAAGTTAAATGTCGCCGCATTCTTGGAATCAATTGGTTTACGCACAACTTTCTTTCAGAGTGCATCAATCGCGTGGCATCCTGTAACTCCAGACTCCTATGTCTTCATTTGCCTACCCCTGCTGTAGATGAATGGCCCATGCTTCCTTAGGTCCAGGTTTCCTTAGAGCCAAAGGTTTTTAGGTGACCTTAAGGCAAATGGTTTCCCTTCTCAAAAGCCTGAAATAGATTTGAAAATTGTAGGCGAAACATGTTTCATAAAAAAGTATGGAAGTTTCTAAATGCATGTTTAAACAGAGCGTCTATGATGAAGACAAATGCACTATCAATGATAAAGAGTCTATGAGAGTCTACGCAGTGCCAACATAAGCTTTAACTGTAAAATGGAAGAAACCCTATTATCTTTAGAATAAATAAATAATCAGCTAGGAGTGCCCTACATTTTTTGTCTACATTGTCATTTCAAGTTAAGGGTCAATCTCTTGTTGATCTTCTTTTCTTTGCTTAATTCTTAGAGACAGCATGGTTGCCTGGAAGATGCAGGGTTCGGGAGTGAGAACTCAGTAGTGAAAACATGGGCTCTAGGGTAAGTTTGCCTCCATGGTAATTCCCACGCTACTCTCAGTAACTACCACCTTGAGTGAGGTGCTTAACCTCTCTACCTCTCATTCTGGCTGTAAGATGGATCTATTAATGGTGGCTTCTTTCAGAGAGTCATTGTGAAGAGTGGGTTGTTAGTGGAGGTGAAGTACCCAGAATAGCACCTTCCTACAGAACCGCTTAGCTAACCTTCTGTTGTTATATGCATACAGGAACAAGGAATTCATACACCCAAATCCCCAGAGGGATTATTACAGCTTGATAGTCAGACAGAATTGAAAAAAAAGATGATTTCAGAAATCCTATTCTATTAGTAGCCATGGGATGGCTCTCTGTCCCTTCCTGGATACAGAGAATGCAAATAATTTGTTTTCCCCTAGGATGGTCTTTTTCCTTCTCATATGTATGGATGATCTTGTGATGTTTGTTAGAAGTTATCAGTCAGTGACTTAGATTCAAAGAAAAGAAATACTGTTTCAAAATAAGCAATTAGTCACTTAAGAAAAATATACTTCCTATGAAGGACGGAGTGTTCTAGCCAATGGGGTTTCTCATAAACGATGAGGGGAAGTTCTGCTAAATTCTGTATCTCATGATGTAAGCAAAACTGCTAGCCATTTAAAGATCTGTGGGGAACGATGCCTCCTTGTATTTCCATTGCCTGTTTTTAAAGCTTGCTAAGGGAGGTGATTTGTACAGAAGCTTAGAAAATTAATTAAAGGCCCTGCATCTTGTCCCTCTGGGTTCTTTCTTTCTAATGAAAAGTTAGTTCTCCCTGACAATGTCACATTCTACAGAACCCTTAATTTGAAATACAGAGAATTCCCTTTACTGCTGCTTCTAGCCACTAAGTCATTTTTGTGAAAGCTGCGCCAGGAAGAAGAAACTTTCCAATGGATTGTTCCTTTCTGAATTATAGTATTACTTGTAAAAATGAAAACATATCATCCTTAGATGGGTGAAATGATGCTATATAAATAGAGCTGTCAATTAGACACGATGTAGATACAATACAGGTACATTGCCGGAGGCGAGTCAGAAAGCATATTAACCCATCTGCATTTCAGCATAGGGAATCTGTGTAATTTATAATATTTCGCATACAGTCACTTTAAAATTATAACTGTAAATGAGCCTGTCCCTACAGCATAATCCATAGGTAGAGCTATATTACAGACACAATATAAAATAAATTAGGGCCATTAATAGGAATTTAATAAAGAGGTTAAAAAATACCCATCAAAAGAAATTAAATGCAAATCAAGAACGAAATGCAAATGCAAAGCCTTCCTCACCTCTGTGGCTCCTGGTGTTGTGATACACCATTGACACCTGCACTCTCAGCAGACCACGTGATGACACTGGCTGGTTTAACTGGTTCATTTTGGACTTCAAAAGCTGAACTGAATACTCAGTGGCAAGATTCCTGTTCTGATAAACTCTGTTTTATCTAAATACCTGCCTTTCTTCTAATTGTCATTGATTCCACCAGCCCTGAAGATACTGGCTGTGCACCTGATTGAAGATAAACCCCTGTGCCTGTTTTCCAACTTCATTGAAGAAAACCTTTGAATTTGTCACTGGGCAGAAGATAGTCATCATACAGTCTTCATTCAGTTGGCCAGAAGTGCAGAAAGTAGGCCATAGTGGCTCTTGCCGGAATGAGGCCTCTCTAATTGAATTTGTCTCAAAGTATCAGAATGTATTTTTTTGAGAATTTTATATCTGTTCTATATCTATACCATGTCCTTCCTCCCTGTCCTCCTTCCAGCCCTTTTCTTGTTCCCCCTACCCCGGCTTTCTCTCAAATTAATAGCCTTTTTTTTTCTTTTTATGTCATACCCATACATACAAATAATAAACGCAGACTTTCATTTAGTGTTGCTGTGTGTTTGTGTTTCTAGAGCTGACCACTTTATATTGGACACGTGGGAGGTTCATCCCTCAGGGAGACTGATTCTTCCTGTCTCAGAAATCATTATTAGCCTATAGCTCTTTGTGGAGGCTTGTTTCTGCGATGTCCCCCATCCACACTGGTATGTCAACCTGTGTCATTGTTCACATCTTGTTTAGAAGACCACATTGCTCATATTTCATGGGTGCAGCTTCTCTGTCATGTATAGAAGAAGATAAAAACCTTACGGAAGGTATCATGGTCCTTTGGCTCTCAGAATCCAATCTGTCTGCTCTATCTTCTGAGATGTTCCCTGAGCCATAGATGTAAGGATCGTGTGGTAGACAGATCACTTTGGACTGGGCACTCGTGGTCAGCTGTTCTCTGTATTTTAACCAGTTTTGGATGTCTGCAGTGGTTCCCATCTCCTGCAAAAAGAAGCTTCCTTGATGACAGATGAGACCTTCATTTATCTGTGAGTATAAGGTTCAGTATTTCAAGGTTAGTTTGAAATCATAAAGGCTTAGTAACTTGGCGGTAGTAGGTTCTCCTCTAGACTCTGGGGCCTCACTGGTTACAGTTAATTTGCTTGATATAACATATCAGGCAGAGATGGATTCCCTTATTTTGCAGACCTTAAGTCCAATAAGATACCTGTTTGTTACCCCCAAGATATAAGCGCCACGATTACACCTTTAGGGATATCTTGTCATGCTAGTTAATATGGTGGCTCATAGGTTTCTCAGCTGGGTATGACTACTGATTTCTCCCTTGACAGATGGCATTATCACCTTTAGAAATTAATGAGCCTTCAGGGAGGATGCATCCAAGTCAGATCTAGCTCCATTCCTCCAAGTCCTGTGTCTGAAATATGTGGTGTCTTCAACAACAGGGACTTTCAAATGGTAAGAGGTAAACAGGGCAATGGCAATAGTCTATGGTGGTTTAGTTTTTTGGACTCCCTTGAGTAACTGAAAAGGTTGTTTCTCAGGCGTAATACTGGTGATTTGTGAGACAGTCTGTGGTTCTTTGGGAGAACATTATTATCTCATATCATAACTTCACTGTCCGTACACATACACATACATAAACACACGAACATACACATACATAAACATATACGTGTAGACATACACATTGTAAAATTTAAGATAAACATAAAAAAATGATTCCCTGCGGCTTTTTCAAATGTCATTAATACTGTTTATCCCTCCTCCCTTTCTCTCCCTCTTTACTGCCCACCATCCCCCATTCCCAGTTAAATCCACTCCCCTTCTGTTTTCCCAGTCCTCCTTCCTAGCACCTGTGGCCTGCAGGCCCCTTCTGTGGATTAACTCTTCCAGATCCACACTTTCCTAGTTTTCTTATTTCTGGGGTTACTCTAGGTTACAAACTCAGGTCTAAAGATTTGGAGCTAGGAACCACACATGAGAGAGACTATGTGGTGTTGGTCTTTCTGGGTTACCTCGTTCAGTATATTTTCCAGCTCCATTCACCTGCCTGCAAATTTTATGACTTCATTTTTATTACAATCAAATAGAATTCTGCCGTAGCTACGCACCACATTCTCATTAACCCGTTCATTAATTGAGGGGCATTTCATTTGTTTCCATGTCCTTGCTATTGTGAATAGAGCAGCAAAGAACACGGCCGAGCAAGTGTTTGTGGAGTAGAATGTGTCCTTTGCGTATATGCCAAGAGAGGGATGCCTGGGTCATCTGAGAGATTTGCTTTGTGCTTTCTGATGTCCAGAGTGGCTTGACCAATTTGCAATCCCAGTAGCATCTGCAACAGCTTTTGGTGTCAGTTGCTTCCTTGAACTTTGCCATTCTGACTGGGGCAAGGTGAAACCACAGGTTAATTTAATTGGCCCTTTCCTAACAGCTAAGGAGGGTGAACATTTACTTTCAAGATAGTTTTGAGCCATTTTTATTTCTTCTCTTAGCAATTGTCTGTTAAAAAAAAACTAACCCATTTTTAACGGTGTCGTGTTTTTAACTTTTTGTTTTTTAAATTCTTTGTGATTCTGTACATTAATCATCTATCAAATGTTTAGCTGTCAAAGATTCTCTCCCACTCTGACAACACTAAATATTTAGCTCAGTTTTTGTTTTGTTTTTGCAGTAGCCAGAAAGATCCTTCCACGTCTCCTAGAGGAATTTATTTAAGTTACCTGGTATGTTTTCTAAAGGAAAAACTATTCAAATCTTCCAGACTATGCCACCTCCTGAGAACCCATCACAGTTCCACTTCGTTCAAGCTCTTTGTTCCTCTAAAATAGCACGCTGGCACGGGCGCTTTGCCAACGTGATCTGTGGTAAGTTTCCTTTAGAGAAATCAATTTGAAGGCAACTCAAAGCAGAATCTAACAAATGGAATTCTATATTTAATTGTTTATTCTCTGGAAACTTCTTACAGATGTACAGTGAATTCTGATTATATAACCACCATCCCCATCCTGCTCTGCTTGACCAACCCCCACTCAGGTCCTTATCTCTACTTCCCCAGTTCTCATTCTTGCTTTTTCTCTCTCTCCCTCTCTTGCAACCACTGATTCCAATTACTGTTGCCTGTGTGTTCATGAGTGCAGGCCCACCTACTGGAGCATCATGGACAGCCTACCAGGGGCCACACTTCAGCATAAGATGGGCCCTCTCCCCAGCAGCCATCTACTGATGTTCTTAATCTAAAGACATCCCAGATAAATTTTAATATACATCATATAACAAGAAGTGGGCTTTTTTTAAAAAAAGATATTAGCTTACTGCTAAAAGCATTTAAAGAAATGTTTCACTTCCATATAATAAAGACTCTAAAGTCCCAGGTTTCAGAATGTTTTGCTCTGAGTTGAGTCATTTTGTTGAGGAAGGAATTAGTTCTAGCACTCTCCCTTTTCTGCTGATACTCTCAGGGGTCACTGTCGGCCCATCACCCAATCCACTATGTTTACACTCTCTTGACTTAAGGTATCAAACCAACCTGCTAATAACTAAATCTGTGCTGATATCAAAAGGAATCTCAAGGTCTGTCCTGATGAAGTGTCATGTTAGTCCCAGTACTCACAAGGCAGAGAGAGGTGGATCTGTCTGTATTCTAAGACAGCCTGGTTTACATATGCCTGCAGAGGGGTGGGAGGAGAGGGAGGAAGGGAGGGAGGAAGGAAGGAAAAAGACCCTCAAGAAATACTACTTTCTCCTCTACCATCAAATCCACCTCTTAGTAAATATTTATCCATATTGGTAATCAGTAAGTCAATTCTTGTCTAGTTAACTAATACTCACCAAAATTTTGCAATGATAACAGCATTTCAAAGCCCTTCTTCTTCCTCCGTTAGTATTTGATAATATTCATGGGCAGCCGGCTGTGCTGAAGTCTGGCCTATGCAGAAACAACTGACAGGCACCTAGCATACAACACAGAGCAGTAAGACGGGAGGCTGAGCCATTTGAGCTCATACATGCTTAGGATTGAAAATTGCTTTCACGGGCATAACTATGACGCTGACTCTGCTAAGCAGAAGAGGCAGAAATTTAGGAAGCGGAGAAGAGGCGAGTCCTTGTTTACCTAAAGTCAGAACGAAGATGAAATAAAAGTCTGAACCAATCGCTGTTATATAGTGTGCTGCACAGCATAATAAAAGTAAGTTATGCTGCCATCTTTTTAAAATACGACCTCTCAAGAGTACTGGCTATAGTGGTAGATAATTTGTGTTTTAATAAATAAAGCTTGCCTGAAGATCAGTGCAAAGCAGCCATGCTAGTCAGCCATACAGGCCAGGCAGTCGTTGCACACACCTTTAATCCCAGCAGCCACACTAGTTAGCCATAGAGGCTGGGCAGTGGTGGTGGATGCCTTAAATCCCAGCTTTCGAGAGGAATAAAAAATGGAAGGAGATCAGTCTCACTCTCAGGCTCAATCTGAGGATTCATAGAGGCAGGATCACCCTTTTGTTTGTCTGGGCCTTGTTCGATGAAAGATCTCTCTAGTGGCTTGGCTGTTTTGCTTTTCTGATCTTCAGCTTGAACCACAATATCTGTCTCTGGGTTTTTTACTGAACCACAATATCTGTCTCTGGGTTTTTTACTGTTAATGCTACAAACAGAGGTTTCTCTGTGAACACAACTTTAAATGTCACCAGAAAGCTATGGAGGGCACCTGAAAAACCCTCAGAGAACAGGGATTAGAACATTCCATGGATAAAACAGCCTCTACTAACATAGGAGGGTAGACAAGGTTCCTGCTTGGTAAGGAATAAATATTGATCTGACCACAGCATGTAGATTACAGGTGTGGTGACTCACCAGATTGATAAGGAATATGGTATGGGGTAGACCACAAGGGGTTGAGTAAGTTCTATCTAAAAGATAAAACTACGTTCTCTTCAAAGGAAATGCGTGAAAATGTTAGAACAGGGGTGATGGGGGTAATTGTGCGGCTCTGTAATTTCGAAAACCCACCCACCGATGAATGGGCAAAGAAAATATGTCATCTCTCTGTCTCTCTGCCTCTGTCTCTGTTTCTGTCCCTGTGTGTGTGTGTGTACGCTAGCAAAAAGAAAGAAATCATGTCGCTTGCAACAAAAATAGATCAAACAGAGGATCTCTATGTCAATTAAAGTGAGCCAATCCCATAACAAAAATTAGTGGATGTTTTCTCTTACATGTGGAATCTGGGTTGGGGAGGGAACATGGAACTAGAAGGAGAAGTACAAGAACACCGACGCAGAAGGAGAGAAGAAAGAGTATTGGGTATCAGCACACACTGTATGCACATAGAGTCGCTTCATAATGAACTCTTTAGTCTTCACTCTGTATGGCTAATACCCATCAAGATAGGACCATATTAGCCATGACTCTTCTCCTTTACTTTTCTAAAGAACCAACTGGAAAACCATACTCTGCAGACAAAATTCTAGGGCAAGTTGGGGGACATGAAAGTAGGGGTTACTTTCTCACAGGGTAGCTCTGCAAGGGATGGGGAAGAGGACATTTACAGCAAAATTCATCCATAAATGAGATGAAGGGAGGACAAAAAGAGATGCCAAAATTTTTTCAGTTAAACATAAGTTGAATTAAGGCAAGATTCACACACTATGACCCATATGTAGTGATTGTACAACATGTCCAACAAACGCCTCTACAAGTTTTAAGTTACTTGGAAAAGAAATCCGAGAAAAATGCTGCGATAGATTAAAATATATTTAGCATTAAAATTTCAGTGCCTGCTAATTATATTTTAGTCTAAGCAGTCAGACACAGGTGTCACTGTGACATTTCATCCACCTTTGTGACACAGGAGAAGAGCTGAGGTACTTGTGATATTTCATGTTTGGAAAAAAAAAATTCTAAGATTTTGCTACCTGGCCTTTTATAGAAATGTATTGTAGATGATATCTAAAGAAAGCCATGAGTCTGAAATAGAAAAACCCACCGTCTTCACTATTAATACCACTAGGTCAGGGAAGGCATATTTGAACTAGAAATAATGTAAATGTTTGCACACTCGGTAGTACAGACAAGGCAAAGACAAGCAGCCTTGCTATACTCTTGCTTGGGCTCAGGGATGTTTGTGTTCCTGAAAAACCCTGATCTCCTCCCCAATCACACAGGATCTAGAACTTGGAGGATAATTGTTATCATTCAACTATTTTTCTTTTTTCTCATGTATGTGTGTGGTGTGCACACATGTGTATATGCCTATTCACTTGTGTGTATGCACATGTTTTTGGGGTGAGTCCGCACATATTTGTACACATGTGAGGAGGCCAGTGTTTGACTTCAGGTGTCTTAGTCATTGAGGGAACAATGTTCATTTTTGCACCTAGAACTTGCTGGTTACTGTCTTCATTTCCTAGAGGTCCCCTCTTTACTTCTTGAATTCTGGGCTTTTAGGTGGGACTTCTTTGGCATTTATATGGGTATTTGGTATCCAAGCACCAATTCTCATGCTTATGTGGCAAGGGCTTTACCCACACTTACTAAGCCTCTCCTAGCCCCTAATCCAACTATTTAAAAAGTATGATGGGTTTATTTTTATTTTACTTGCATTGGTGGTTTGCTTGCGTGTGTGTGAGGGTGTCAGATCTCCTGTGAGCTGCCATGTGGGTGCTATGAATTGAACCTGGGTCCTCTGGAAACGCAGACAGTGCTCTTAATAGCTGAGTCATTTATCTGGCCCCTAATCCAGCTATTTTTAAAATGACTTTTGAAAGCAATTCATCAGGTTAACTTGGGATTTTAGGGAAAGGGCTGCAGTGCTGTAGAAACAAACTTAAAATCAGTCTCTCTGTGAAGGTTAGTCTTGGTGGTCAACGTGACAGGATTTAGAGTCACTTAGGAAATTTCGTCAGGACATATCAATGATGGTATACAAGGAGAAGTCAATGAGAGGGAAGACTTACCCTCAAAGTGAGCAGCACTTTCCAGATATAGAGGTCAGGTGAAAAGCAATGTGCACTTGTCTGTCCGTGTTGCTTGTTTCTGAGCAAGTTATGCCTACTTCTGCTGTTGCCACTGCAACTGATATCAGACCCAAAATTCTTTCAAGGTAAACTCAATATCAGTGACTCCCCAGGAATCATTACATCTTCAGAACCAAATTGAGACTATTGAGGAATCTGGCTTTCTGGGCTAAGCAATTGTTGGGTTCTCTTGTTCTCTACAGATGACCAATGTTGAATTATCTAGCTCCTGTCATAAACCAATCTAATAAATCCCAAATACATATGTATTTGTGTTTGTGCATGTGTGCATTATACCACACACACACACACACTGGGTTCTGCTCCACTAGAGAACACTACTTAGTGGCTTAAGATATGTCAAGAACTTCACTGACATGGTTGAGCCTAAACTGATGTGAGTTAAAATTATTGAGGCTTATAAACGAGTCATCTTGGAAGCACGCCAATAAAAGCTTTCTGATCTACACACTCATACTTCAGATGATGGAAGGAAAACTAGCAGGCAGGATTTGACGTTAGACATTAGTTTTATGAATCATAATTTGTCACAGGCTTCAACTGACGTCTGGAAGAATATATCGGAGTGAATATTCAAGAGGGTGTAGATGATTTCAAGGGACTTAAATTAAAATGTATGTGTTGATACAATTCATATGGACAACTCGGGGAAAATATTGGTAGTTCTTCAGCCTTGCAACATTGTCACATTGTGTCATTAAATGTCACAGAGGATTTTTCTTCACCCATTGCAGAAATACTTCTCCAGTGCTAATGAGGCATCAGCCTCCTAAGGATGCAAAGATAAATGAGACATGGTGCTCTTCTTCAAGTAACTTACTCTTACAAGGAAAGAAATCATGGGTGGTTCGGGGAAAAAAAGCAAAAACAAAAATCAACACAGAATTCATAGACAAAATTAAAGTGTTTGGGGTTCAGTTATAATATGAGAGGTGCTGCCACTTCAAGATAGAAATGTAAATAACTATAAACACCTGGAGTTTGGCAGCAAAAAGACTCTAAGCAGACACCAAGTTATCAAAGTCCCTGCCACTTTCTATTTTTAATTCCAGACACAATAAAGAATGATTAGATGGTTCCTTTTGGTCTTTGGTCCTGAAGTTGCAAAGGGAATGTCTATTCCAATAAACTGCTACATACCAATGGGCAGATTCTGACTTAATTAAATGTATATCTTGAGAAGCTAACTGCATGTAATATACACAAAAAGGACTTGGTATGTGTTTCATTTTTAATAAATAAATAAATAAATAAATAAATAAATAAATAAGTGTCTCTACTGTTTGATAGACCTGTAGTTTGAATGTGTTTGCAAAATGTAACTCTAAAACTAGTGTTAGGAAATTTAACTAAATAATAAAAGGTATTACTTTAGCTACATTGAGTGACAAAACATAATGAAATAAAAAGGTTTGCCCACGTGGTTAGTAATCCCCTATACTGAGCACACGAACGAACAAACAAAAACAGAACTGCGTCCCTCGAATGAGACAAAGTTCTATCCACAGCCAAGAAGCTAATCACAATTAGCAGCAGCTGGGGGAGGGAGAATCAAGTTTTTTCAATAGAATGACTCTGCGTATATCTACCAGATGTAGGGTAGACTTATGTCAGGAGTAGCTGGCCAACAAAAAATGGAACCCTTTTTCTTTTTAAATTTGAACTGTTTTCTGATTTGCTTTTGTTGTTGTTGTATTTTTGTTTTAATTTTTTTAAGAGAGATAAAGAACATGAAGTTGGGTGGATAGGTAGAAGAGGGAACCT
This sequence comes from Neodon shergylaensis, assembly GCA_025134845.1. Taxonomy (NCBI): domain Eukaryota; kingdom Metazoa; phylum Chordata; class Mammalia; order Rodentia; family Cricetidae; genus Neodon; species Neodon shergylaensis. Next base: position 15,689,557 of record JABTXL010008166.1, read on the forward strand.
GGGAGGAGTCCAGGGAGGGGAAAGAATATGACAAAGATATATTGTAAGAATAAATTTCTTTTTGAAAAGAAAAGAAACGTTTCCCTTAGGAAAGGATACTGGGCATAATTTTGCAGAATTAGTAAAATGTAGCTAGGTAAGATAGGTGAGAGCCAGAATTGTTCTATGCATAGAACAGTGGGAACATTGTGTGTGTGTGTGTGTGTGTGTAATATATGGAACATACATTTTGACCTAAACAGTGATCAAATATCTGGTATCATATCTATTTGGCTTCTTCAGAATCAGAAGCAGTGACAATGATCTGAGTACAAACAGTTATTGATGAGGTAATTCTAGAGAGTGTGGTACTGGAGAAGGTAGTGAGGAAAGGTGAGCAGAAAACAAAAGTCATTTTACCACTCTGCCTATTACCACTGTGGGTAAATCCAGCTCACGACCCTGGGGAATCCCTGGAGGCGATGCAGAATACAGATCTCCATTTTATCTGCTTAAAAGGAATTGAAGAAGGCATTTTTGTTCATCCACGTTTTCATATTTACCTTAGCTGATTATTTAAAAATATGATAAAAATTACAAATAAAAATAGTTGGCTCGCAATATGAGGGAATATATTTAAAAGCTTTAGATATCAAGTTTATAAAATACAACAGCACAGAAACTGCATACCACAACTTGGTATTCCTCAGCTGAGGACAGCATCGAGAGAAAGAACTCAAGCTGGAGGTTGTCAGTCTTCCCACAGTGGTGAAGCCTTAGGTTTGGCTTGGGGTGCAGACAACACTGAGAGCATCCAGCAGACAGAGAAGGCAGGCTCTAGTAGGAAGGAGTGAATACTGAGGCTTTTATTTTAAACAAATGACTTGAGGTTTATTCTGAATATTAGAATTTTTTTCTGAAAGAGGTAAGGGAAATAGTTTGGGCTTTGTAAAGCCTATTCCTGTCTCTTTGGAAGCTGAATTGCAAGGGTTGAGGTTAGGTGTAGGCGGCTCTAATTTAGGAGCTGTGCTTCTCACAAAAGTCATGCCGTTTTCCACAGTAGCTTTGCATTTGTGTGAGGGGAAAAAAAAGCAGAACCCTCATCAGAGAGCTTCTTTCTGCTGTAGATGGTGATCTAAACTGAGATGCCCACTGGCCACATCCCTTCTTCTCAAAATTCGGGAATCATCACAAAAGGGGGTTGTAAGAGTCCGAGGTTTGGGAGGACTGGGGGGATGTGATAGGTCCATTTCACACAGGAACTCACAAGGCTGTAGCTGAATGCTCAAGCCCTGTATAAGATCAAGCCAACCAAAGTTCGGGGGTAGGGACCCACACTGTCCTACACATGGCAGAGGAGCTACTGATAGTTGCTGCCTGCTGCAATGGAGAATACATAGAAATACAATATGCTTGGTCCATTGAGTGTTACTTGTATGTTTGTGATTTCGGGCTGATCACATGGTAATTGTCACTTTGCCACAGCCTAGAGAATCATCTGAAAAGAGAACCTCAATTGAGGTGTTGTCTTGATCTGTTTAGGTGGTGGGCGTGTTTGTGGACGGTTGTTAACTGGTTAACAATCTGGTGGAGGAAGGCCCGGGCAGTACTAGTCCCTGGGGAGTGGGGGGAAACTGAGAAACCAAGCAAGGAGCCATGCTTTATTCTCTCCCTATTTTTGACTATGGATATGATTCTTTAAGTTCCTGCCTTGACTTCCTGGCAATAATGAATTGTAACCTGGAATGGCAAGACAAATAATATCTCCCTGATGTTGTTTTTTGTTTGTTTGTTTTGTTGGGTGTTTTTTTTGGGGGGGGTGGGTGTCAGAGAATTTGTTGCACGAGTAAAAAAGAAACTAAGACAGACTTGCCTGTATACTATCTGGCATGTAACTATCTTGAGCATCCCTCCGTTTACTCCTTACATTGCCCAGGACATGAGCAGATAGCTACTTTTAGCTCATACTTTTTCAATGTAATTTGAAATTAAAGTTACACAAGGAATAAATACAGTCAGAACTCCTTTACAGTATTTGAGGCTAGTCTATTTGTCTTCTCCTAATCCTAGATCTTTGGATTGTTTTTTTTTATTTTTTTACTCTCTACATAGTATAACAGTTTGCTTCAGTTTAATAGAGAATTGACTTCTGCTGCTTACTACCAGAGAATTCTAACGGTATGTAGCACTAAGATTCTAGAAATTGCAAGAAAAGAAAATAGGAAATAACACCGAAGTATGCCAAGGGACAGACACATTAAAGCCTGTGCGTTTTACCAGAGATGAGTTGTGTATTTTTTTAAATCTATAGATGTGAGTCTACTGTTCGTGGCTTAAACATTTACGAAGCACAAAGATGTCTTAAGAGTTACGTTGATGTGTATTTTCAGAGATTGCTCCCAAAGGTTCCAATCTGGACTGGCTGTCTTTGCCCAGCAGTTCACATAGTTTAAAAGCTTCCCAGATGATTATTAGCTCAAGTTTTTGGAAACATTCTTTTCAATCCTGCTGTATACAAAAATGGCAATTAATCAAGTCTGTAAGCACAGCAAAATCTGCCTGCCCCCTGCTATTTTGCTGAACGGTGCCAAACTTGCAGTACAGTCACTGTTTGATGAAGCTGTAGCTTTGCCAGTGACCATGGTGACCTAGTGAGTCAATGTGTAAGATGTATTTACACATAACAAAACAGCAAAGATGAGTGTCACTTCTTCATTTTGTTGAGCAAGAGCCAACAAAATTAGAAAAATTATAAAAGGGAATATTTAGCATTTAAAACACAGAAACTGTCGACACTATTGCATCATCCCAACTTTTATAATTTACATAAAAGGAGCGTCCTAAAGACACAGTTATAATTTTATTTTCTATGTGTCTTTACATACACTTAGGCTCATTCAAAATACCACCATCTGCATGAGGCTATCTCTAACACAAGAGATGAAGATTCATGATGATATTGTATTCCTTAAAACTAAAGTGGAGTCAGATGTGGTGGTACCCACCTTTAATCCGAGCCAGCAACATGAAGAAGAGGCAAGCATATCTCTGAGATGGGAATTCAATGCCTTCTTCTGGCCTCTATGGGCACCAACCATGCATGTATGTACATACATGAAGGCAAAAATACTAATACATACATTTTTTTGAAAGAATGGAATGCAGACTTTTAAATAGGAACATAAAAAGAAGATCTTTAAAGAGTGATTTAAAATTTGTAAGGGGCAGGGATAAATCAGGGACATGAGCTCAGGAGTCTGTGCAACCAAGTGCCTGCCATCCTCAGGCACTGGGATCCCACTAAAAAAATATATAAATGGCAACACAAAGAATGGGATGCAGAAAACTGAATTGATTTTTTTTTTTACCAGGGATGTGGTTCACTTTAGAATGTTTACCTAGCATGTGCAAGGACCTAAGCTCAAGTCCCAATAATGTAAAGCAAAAACAGAAAAAAGAAAGAGTTTATTGCAAGTCATGAACAATGGACAATGGCCCAAAGGACTATGGTGCCATCGACACTTAGGCTGACTTTATTCTCTCTCCTCAGTCTCTGGAAAAAGAAGCTTTTCTTGTGTCATTTTCCATGTACAGGTAATTGAGGGGCCTGTTTGCTCTCTCTGGAGGAAGCAATGGTATACTTTAATTTTTTTTATCATGAAACCTCGCCTGATCACTACTTACGAGGTTTAGAGTTCATGCATCATACAACCAGATAGTTGTCTATGAACAACTTTCAAACAGTCTAAAACATCATATTTTGTCCAAAGGTAGGAAACAGTACGAGGACCCCCTTCTTCTGAGCTGTAATTAGGGTTCTACATCTCCAGTCCTTGGTGTCACAAGCTGAACATCATGAGGCAGGAATCCAGTATCAACATCCTCCAAGCTGGCTCATCTCTAACTCGATACCCACAAATACTAGTAAAGAAGACACAAGGCTCTATGTTCCTGCTGTCTTCTTGCACATGACACGCTCGGGGTTCACAGGAGGAAGAGAACACACTTGAAAAGCCAATCTGAAACACAGGCTAGCATTAATAAATTAGTCACGGACTTGAAGCTGTAACTTTCCTTTCTTACACATGAGTTCACAGGGCAGGAAGGCTTTACAGAAATGGTACGAAGTAAACACAGCACTGTTTATTAGAAGTCTCTTCAAAGCTGTTTCGTGCCACATTACTGAAACATGTGACAGTCACAAGAACTGTATGCTGTAACATTTTTCAGACATCCCCTTTCTGAAGCAGAAATAGGTCTAGGTTAGAGGGAAATTAACACCCCTAAACTCCTTTGCAGCACTTGGCCTGCTTTGGGATGGGACATTAGTTCATCTCATAACCCTTTTGATTAATGATATGTAATAGTAGAGGTGTTTTCTGTTGTTTCCTTTATTAGCACCAGGAGAGTACAAAGAATTCATTCGAGTCAGTACAATCCAGCAATTACTTACTTTGTTTGGGGGTTTTATTTGGTCTTTTATTGTTTGTTTGTATTTGTTTATTTATGTCAATTGACACAGAAAAGTTGGATATACTAATGGGGTCCTGAGACCCCTAAGAAGCCGTCTTGACTAAAATGCACTTGCGTCTCTCACTTTGGCCATCTTTTTCACATTCAAAATCAATGCATTTCACAAAACTGAAGAAGTCTGGATCCTGTAAAGGACTATAAAGTAAGGACGGGAGAGACTTAAAACTCTCCATCCATCAGAAGAATGGTGTTACCAACAAAGAACTTCATCTGCCAGACCTGGAGTTGGGGTGGATTCTCCATCCCTGAAAACAGTTCTCTTTTAAAATGGGCATCTTTCAGGTCCTGTTTTCCTTCCCCAATCTTAAATCAAACTATCTGGAGACAACAACAGTCTCAGGTTTGCTCCCCCCCAACAAAGGGCTAATTAGACTGTTAGTGAAATTAACATGTCTCTAATTGCTTCCTGGCTTTCTATAGGTGGTTGTATGACCACAGAGACAGTGAAGAGGGAATTAAAACCATCCCCCTGAGCAACACTGTAAATAAATCCATATCATTTTTTTTCTGTATCATAATTTGATTTCATACAGTTGAGACACAGGGGAACTGTGCAATGAATTTAATGACTCTAAATGTACCAGTATAGTGACATATTTCAATGCACAAAATCTTAAAACTGGGAAATTTTTATTATGATTGGAATGCTTACCATTGCTTTGTGGTAAAGCATTCAAGTATCCTTTCTTCCCTTTGTCTTGTCTGAAGTGTTGGACCAAGGTTCCAAACTGCTCCTGGAAGCCTTAAGTGAATGCTTTGTGAAGCTGTAAAGGTGAGGCTTAAGTTGCAGTAGAAACTCCAGAAGATTCCAGAACCATGGAACATCCTGTAAGAAAAGCTACAAATGCTGAGTGGATCCTAACCAAGACAGAGGCTATATGCACCTCAGTCAACAGAACAGCAGCCCCCGGTGCCAAGCTGACACCACTGAGAACCCTAAGTTCCAACATGGAACTTGAGAGTTTTTAATTTGTTCTGATCTGATATTTCCTTGCTATAACCCCAATTCTCTCTTTTAGATAAGAATATATATTCTGAACCATTGTATAAGGGAGGTCTGTAAATTCCTTTGGATTTTATAGAGGCTAGCAGTTAAACAGTTTGCCTTGGCTCTCAGAAGAGACTTTGGACTTTTGAACGGTATTGGGACTTCTGAAGTTGAACTCAACGCCTACTGCTTTATGACACGGCCATGAGCCCAAGGGAACCAAGGGTGGAATATTATAGTTTAAGACGATTACTCGGGTGTCACGTTGACAAGAGGTGGATTTACGATTATAAATCACAATGATCAACTTGACTGGAACAAACACTGAGGGCATTAATGGGTGACACTTCTGGGTGTGCCTGTGATGGTGTTCTCACATTAACTGAGGAGTGAAGGCTCTGTGGAATGTAGGTGGCAATTATTCTACAGGCAGAGTTCCAGCACTGAGTAAAAGTGGTGGAGGAGGCAAGGAGAAAGGGAAAATCTAGCTGAGCACTTGAATTCTATTTTCTCATGTCTGCGGTAGCACCGTGAACCATGGCTTCCCTGCTGTGAAGGACTGTATCCCTCGGAACTGTAAGACAATAAAAACTCTTCCCTTAAATTGCTTTCTCTTTAGCATTTGGTCATAGAGGAGGATTGGAAATGTAATATCTTAACTTCTACTCCTAGGCTGTTCACACCAAATGATGCTGCCAGATTGGTAGGATAAGCCATAAATAAGAAATTCTATTTTTGAGACTTCCAGTGCTGCCTTTAGTTCTTTGGGGGCACAGAAAGCTGGATTTTAACAAGTCTCCAAGTATAACAAGTCTAAGAGCCACTGGTCCCAGGTAATGCATTATCACGGAGACCAGTCTAGATCAGAACCATACCTGTTCAGCGAGAAATCCAAGTGCTACACTGTAGCATGTAGAAGCAGTCTTGGAGATCACTCTGCCTGGGGAGAAAGGGACAGTGATAAAGTAGTTAATGGTTGAAATTCAGCATCAGGATGAAAATGATAATGCTCTAAATTAGCAGTTCTCAACCTGTGGGTCAAGACCTTTTTGATGGGCAAATGCCCTTTCACAGGGGTGGCAGATCAGATATCCTGCAGATCAAATATTTACATTATGATTCATAGGAGTAGCAAAATTACAGTTATGAAGTAGCAACAAACTAATCTTATAGTTGGGAGTCACCACAGCATGAGGAACTATATTAAAGGGCCGTAGCATTAGGGAGATTGAGAACTCCTGCTCTAAATACTGCTGGGTCTGCTGTGGGGTCCTAGTGTCTTCCTAATTCTTCCAATTAAACTTTCAACTGCACACACATGGGCACAAAATAACTGATTTTAAAGCAAACCAGTAGAAGAAAAACATTTTCCTTTTCAAAATGCTTCTATTTCTTTTTAGCTCAAATATAATTATTTTGAAAATTGCAAATATCTCTACATTTAGTTTATGGGACGTGCCTAAGATTAAAGGGAAGGGAAAAAATCTTTAGGATGAGTAAAAATGTGTCTGCTGGTTTTACATCACTGTGTAATTCCTTTGCTCTGAAAAATGCTAGTTTCTTTTCCATATGACTCACCAGCAAACGTCTCATCCTTAGATGTGGGTCCTATGCTGTGTAGATCCAGATATCGAATAACCATGGCTTATACTCTAATCCGAGAATGTCTGTCACAAAGAGCCAAACAAGGAGAACACTCTCTCTTTCATCATCAGAAAGACTGCATTAAGCTTAGCGGCATTAATCGCATTAAAATACTTTTGAGTGATATCCCCAGGGCCTCCATGGCTAAGACAAGCTACAACAAACACTGTTAGCATTAGTTAAACTTGGTTCATGCAAAGATTTAGAATCTGTTCCTAAAAGGGGCCATATACTAAATTTCATTCATTCCCTTTTGTCCCTCTTTGTTCCTTTCTCCTATGTCTGGATAATGCCTTTTAAGCTCTTTATCAAATACTTAAGCAGTAAATATCAGCTTCCAGAGAGAAATGGAACTATCTGAACCCCCAAAACTGTATTATTCAAGGCTGATTGGGGTCCAGCACTGAGACTGTAGGATTCTTTTCTTTGCCTTTCTTTTCTTTTGTTGGCTTACCTCCAGTCTCTCTCCATGTCCTCCAACAAGTAGGGCCAGTGTAAAAGTAGATGTGGAAGTATGGCCAGAGTCAGAATTTGCTTTCGTGGTACTGTGAAAGAAAATGAAGGCCCCGTTGTAAACAGTCTCTTATTGAATCATATCCATTCTGGTCTTGCTGTCTTTTCTTTACAAAATAGGTTTTACTTTTGCTCCCAAATGGAAGATAACTAATAACTTCTTGTTCTCTAAGTCTTTGGCCTTACACAATGATGATGCTCAGACCCATACAAAGTTCACCTGGCAAGAAACTGTATAGCTTCGGGCATGGACCAGAGTCAGGAGTGTGTGTTTGCTGAGACAGTTCTCACAACATGTGATTTTAAGTGTACTATTACCTCCATATCCCTAAATGTCTCAATATGTGTTGCAATGACCTAGGCTGATATAAAAAAGAAGTATTTTATATTACTTTCTACCCTATAATATAAACATAAGAAAAGGAGTTGTTAGCTTAATGAAATAATTACCATTACAGAACTGTCTCAGCTTCAGGGATAAAAGGAAAGCTTAATTGGGTGAACAAAATACAAATATTGAAAGAATATCTAATTGTTTTCAATGCACTGTATCCCCCCCCCCCCCGCACTCTCAATGAGCATACACTCTGACAGTCCTGGCTTTAGGAGGCAGCCACTTAATGACAATCAGTTTAAATTCATATCACAATCATTGCCCTAAAAAGTCCATACCATCTCATTTATATCATTATAATCCTTGCTAAAGAAAGGAAAGTATATCTTAATAATATTTCTTCTGTTGTAATTTTATACTTAATTTTCTTGTTCCTAATTAAAAAAAAACACTTTCAAGAGTGTTCTAAAAGTCAGGCCTAATGGTAAGACTATATAATCTCAGCATTCAGGAGGATGCAGCAGGAGAATCGTAAGACCCAGGTTAGCCTGTGCTACATAGCAAACGCTTATAAGAAAAATTAGAAGCAACAGCCCACCCCCCAAATCACTGTAAGGTGAATCAGCAGATTCTCTTCATAGACAGAGGATTTGCTTTGTTGTAATGCAGTTACTCCTCACTACTTTGCCTGCCTTGTCCACCCCAGGAAATATTTCTGAAGACATTTTAAGAAGCAATCCATACCGTTCAGTGATACTGGAAGCCTATGATCCTTTTCTACTATTTTTAGAAAAAACAAAATAACCAAAGATGGGGAGAGCACATGAGCACATATTTGTGATAAATCTTCTAAGTGTTAAGCACAGAGCTGGCAGGTTTTCACACTTGCCTTTCCCTGTGCTGTGATCACCAGTAGTTGATATTGTACCCATTCGACATGGGACTAAAGCAAAACCCAGAGACGTAACTTGGCTGTAGACCTGAAGGGAAAACAATCATACTCGAACCTTGTTCTGTGCCAATCCAAAGTGTATTATCTTTACAAGCTTCATAAGATATCAACCATGGCATACTGATTAATAAGTTGATTATAATTCTTAACTTTAATAATAACTAAAATTTCAAAGCATTGCCATCTGCATCACCCCATTTTAAGGCAGAGAACAGAACAGTGGACTTGTCTGGGTTGCTGTGAAGGCTAGTAATACTGTATATAAAGTATATCTATTGTATACATGGGCTCAATAGCTATTGTTATTATTGTTGATCCTTCCAGCATGTTTACAAGTTACATAGTACAGCTGTCATGATTCCTTTTTGACAGGATTTGTCTATGAAGACCAGCTCCAAGGGAAAATCACTTTACAATTCTATTTACGAGGCAATCTCAGGAATTTCACACACAGCCTCCTCCATTCCACTCTAGGTTGTTCAAGAAAGAGAGGGTGGGCAGAGGATATAAAAAAAGTCAGGGCAGGAAGGCTTAGGGTCTTTCCCGACAGAGTCAAAATGTGGATTTTACCTCCTATCTGCAAGAAATTCTTTCCACTACAACAAAGTGACATGTAAGTTTGTGCTTTCTCTTGGGTTTTGCTATCTGATTCTTAGAGTAGAAAAGTGGCGTCCTGCTTTGGATCTGTTGCTAGCAGGACTAAGGAGCACGCACTGAAGAGCTGGGATCCCCCTTGCTTGCAGCTGGGAAAGCAGTTATCACCCCACACACATTTAACTTCTACAGCCACATTCCTGCTCTCCCGATAGCACACTACAAAGTGCCAGAAACCAGCTCTGTATCAGTGACTCACAGTGGCAGGAAATCTCAAGCAGGTCCGCCCTTCCTTCCTCTCTCACAAAGAGCTGAGTCGCAGAACCACAGGCCACAGCTAGCCTTGAGTCTTGGTGAAAGGAGCTGAGACCAGAGACTCTTGCATGGGGCTGAGATGTTCCCTTTATTGTGGAGAACATGTTCTCTATTGAGATCTCTTCCAACACACAATGGCATATTCTGGACTTGGCTCTGATTTGAAAAATGAAAACAATGGATTGAGGCATGGGGGAGGGGGAAGTGCAGATGTGCCAGGTGAGCCCAGTAGCATAGCAAGACCAGGAAGGAAGGAAGGAAGGAAGGAAGGAAGGAAGGAAGGAAGGAAGGAAGGAAGGAAATCCATATCAAGAAATGGGAAAAGGAATTTGCTTATACAAAAGATTTTTAATGTGATATAAAATTTCCTCATTAAAGTTATGTTTTTTTCCCTCTTGCTTTGAGTAGGAGATGATGATGGAGATGATGACAATGATGCTGACTGTGATGATAAAGTCTAACAGCTGTTTGTTAGTGCAAAGACTGCTCTCGACACTTAACACATGTCAAAGTCATTTGAATCTTACAAAAACTCACCGACACACATATCACTGTTTCCGTTTTAGGGGAAGGAGGCTATCAATGTGAACACCTCTTCAATGCCCTTGAGAGTAGTTTTTAACATGTAAAAATAATCAATAAAACCCAAACAATATATATTACATACACATACACATATCGTAAGCGTAGCCATTGCTTGTGGTGATTTGTTGTGTCAAATGAATAATGCCACAAATGATTGTCTACATGTTTTCCACACCTGTTCAGGTCACATGAAATATTTTGAATTCACTCAGGAAAAACAAGATTGCAAATGCAAAAGTCAAAACTTAGTTATACCAGATCAGCTATATCAGTATCTTCTGTCAAATCCATTTCACCTTTCCTCAAGGCGGCAGTGTGTGTGTGTGTGTGCACGTGTATTTGTGAGTTAGGAAGAAGGAAATTTTGTGCTGAGTTTCAGCTACAACATGCTTTTAGTATACTTGTCTTCTCATGTCTTTAGTTACAAACTTTTTTCTGTGTCTAAAAACCCATTTTCTCCTCTAATCTAGCAAATGTGTGCCTGCTAATACTCTAAAATATTTTTATTTATCTTTCCATGTACTATGGACTATATTATATGGTCATGTGCTTTAGACTAGACCTGGGAGTGAGGAAGAAGAGGATCACTGTTACAATGGAGCTGGAAGGGAAGGAGAGAGGGCAAGACAAAGGGAGGGAAGGAGAGAGGGAGGAAATGATGGAGGACAGATAGCTAGAAGAAAGACACACATCAGTCATGGTTGGCTGTTTGTCTGTTCACATGGTATCCAATGACTAGGTGCTGACTTACTCAAGTGTGGCTGCTTCAACCATCTTAGCTGAGCTCTGACTGACAAGAAGGGTCCAATAATACAGAACAGGAGAATAGCATCAGGGAGCATTTGTCAAATTTGTCACAGGTGCTAAGCTGAAAGAACAAGCCAGGTTCTCCCAAAAGAGAAGGAGTTAGAATAACCCAAGTCATCAAAACCCAAGTGCCTTTGTCTATAAAACCAATAAGAGGTTTACATTGAAAACACAAAGCCACGTTTTTATATGGAGCAAGAGTGGATCTGGGGGAGATAGGGGGAGTGGGGGAGGGGAACAGGATGTATTGTATGAGAGAAGAACCTATTTTCAATAAAGAGGGGGAGAGAAAGAGAGAGAGCAGGGATGAACCATCCACACACAATAAACACTGTCTGCATGTGTGAACTAATGACACAATGAATGAATAGAACAAGGACCCTGCTTTCAGAAAAAAAGTCTCTAAGGACAACAGTCTCAATTCAAATACGGACTGCAGATGCACCTCACATCAGTTACCCTACAGGAGCCAAAAGCATTGTACGGAAGGCAAAGAAGTATAACAACTCCTTTTTGTTTGATGCTGCATTGGGGCCTTCAGGCCTGACGTTCTCTAACACAGTGTGGAAACAGGAGAGGAGACTTGGCAAGAATATCTCAAGATGAACGGAACAATGACTGATCTTTCAGACCATGGATGTGTGTAGCCTCAGAGTTTTGGATCAAGATCAATCTCCTGAGAAAATCTCTGTTGCACCAGTAAATTAAAAGTAAACAAGAGTATCTGAACTCCTTTAGGTTGTTCAAATTAATGTCAAATTCTGCCCCTGGGTAAACCCCTCACATCCTGTCCTGGCTTGGATGTCAGCTTGACACAAGCTACAGTTATTTGGGAAAAGACACCTCAGCTGAGAAAATGCAAGTCTTTAGGGGTGTTTCATTGACTAAAGATTGATATGGGAGGGCCCAGCCACGGTAGACAGTACCATCCTGACCAAGTGGTTCAGGGAGGTATAATAAAGGTAGCAGAAACTGAGTTCAGAAAGCAAGGCAGTGAGTAGCGTTCCTCTACAGTCTCTCCCTGGGTTCCTGCCTCTAACTTCCTTTCATGATGGACTGTAAGCTGTGAGGTGAATGAACACTTTCTTCCTTCAAATTGCTTCCCCTCATGGTGTCTTTGTCACACCAACAGAAAGCAAATTTAGGTGTTTTTATTTTTTATGCAGTTATTTTTTGCCACTCCTCCATTTCTTTTTAAATTTGGTATTTTAAAAGAAATATATATATATATATATATTTGCCTTCATTATATATGTATACCACATACGTTTCTAGTTCCTCAGCATTCAGAAGAGCGTGTTGACCCTGGACCTAGGGTTATGGATAATTGTGAGCCACCATGTGGGTGCTAGGAATTGAACCCAGGTCCTCTGCAAAAGAGGTGAGTGCTCTTAAACATTCTAAATGGTTTTTCTTGGAACCACAATTTGGGCTGCCATGAGGAAGTGTGACCTGAGCCTTCAGTATAGCCCTTGCCATTTTTTCATCATTCTTATATTGTGGGTTCTACCTCCTCCACCCAAACACTGCAGAAATGATGCCCAAGTCCTTTCTGTGTGGATTATTGCACCTTTTCCATCTTCTTCCACAGTCTATGTGCAGCAGCAAGCTTTACCTCATCAAAGCACTACACAACTTAATGTCCTGAAATTACAACCATTCATCATTTCTCACCATTCTCCGGCTGATTTAAATCAAGGAAGCTCCTATGGAACCTCTCTATCACACCTGGGGCTTCATCTCAGGTGCCCTCACCCACACTTTTCAACAGCCTCTCACTCTAAGGTTCACAGAGAAAGATTCTCAGAATCAAGAGAAGATAAACTCTGTGGCAAGCACTCTTCAAACCTCTTTCTGCATTTTCTGATGTCCCCTTGGCTGTTCTAGTCTAAGATTAAAAGGCAAATAAACTGAACCTTTGAATGGAAGTGTAGGGGGGAAATTAAATTTCCAAAGAGACATGCTTACAAAGATAGAAGTAATTTGCAAATATTTTTGTAATGTTGAAGAAACACTTGAGGTCAGTTTGTATTCCAGGTAATAATGACACCTACCAGGATGCTTTGCTTTGTCATATGGCAAAAAAATCACACCTAGGCAATCAAGGCATAATTTGACTTGTGGAAGAGAGTCCATCTATCCCTCTACCAGATGGTGTGGGAAGGCCTTCTATATATGTGTTGCTTTATTGATTAATGAATAAAGAAGCTGTCTTGCGCCTGCTCAGGACAGAACAGAGGTGGGGCAGGGGAGAACAGGAATTAACTAAAGGCTGGGAGAAAGAATGCAGAGTCAGAGAGATGCCATGGAGCTGCCAGAGAAGAAAGACACAAGCTTGTAGTTGGAACCTTGCTGGTAGGCCACAAACCTCATGGTAAAATATAAAATAATAGAAATGTGTTAGTTTAATATGTAAGAACTTGATAGAAATAAGCTAGAGTCATTGGCCAAGCAGTGTTTTAAATAATATAGTTTCTGTGTGATTATTTCAGGTCTGAGCAGCCTCCTACAATAACCAGATACTTGCTATATAACTGTTCAGTAAACGATGAATTAAATGGAGAAAGAGAGCATCACTGTGAGGAAGAATGAGCATGTACGAACACCAGCTCCTTCCTAACTACTTAAGAGTCCAGAAGTACTATAGCAGCATGGACTTGACATGTGTTTTAACGTCAAATGGACATGCTTCTTGTGTAGCCTTGGGTGAATCTTTAGTGCTCTAACTCATCAGCTCCTCATCTGTTACACAGCAGAATGCTTCTACCACAGGACTATTCCAGAAACTTAACAGTGATGTGCACAGAGTACCTGGAGAAACAAGTGACCTCTTACAGACAGACAGACATTCAGGAAGTAGCAGGTCTAGCCGAGCCTCACTATGTATATAAATTCTAATCCTTTCTCCTTCTCCATTTGTCTCTACAGCTGCTTTCCCAGGCCAGCCCTGGAATCAAACAGAGAAAGGAGCATGGTAGGGAATGGCCAGCTTGGTGCCATTTTGGATTCTATCCTCAGGAGCTTGTCTGACTTTAGCGGTATGAAATAGTTAAGGCACTGGGTGAAATAAAACCCAAGCTGTTTTCTGCTTCTAAAAGTAATCTCTGGCTGCTTCTCGTCTGCCACTGCGGAGCCACACAAACCCCAGCATAAACAACTGCTTATGTCTGGATCCAGCCAAAATGACTGTGTGAATTTTGCACTCAGAAATCACAGCCTTGTTTCAGTGACCAGAGGGCAGAATACAAGCCTCACCCTCTTGGCCTCTGCACCTCACATTCCACAGAAATAAATGCCTCGCAGCCTATGAAGGAGAATAAGCTTCTCATGAATCCCTGGATGAGAGAACTCAGACTTTCTACATGCTTCTCCGAGATAAGTGGAGGGTAGGATTGTGAAGCCAGTATTCACAGAACAGCAGGGCCAATAATGAGCTGGGCAAACATCTCTGTTGATTCATTATAAAAGGTGGACAATTATAGTATTTTCCCCACAAGGTTTTAGGGAGATTAGCCAGATGAGAACATAGGAAGCTCTTAGAGTAACTCCTGGAAGACGGCTCAATGAAACTTGTATTTTTGCTTTTGTAAGTTAAAGCCAAAAAATAAAAGTATCAGCACTCAAGAAAGTAGAGTCATCTCCCAACATCCAGGACTCCCCACACACCAAAGTCAGCATAAACTCAAAATGAACTCAAATTGCTCATAGCCAATGGACATCGTCGATCATGCTTTAAACCATCTCCAGAGTACTTATAATCTACGTAGTCTACAGAGATTTCATACTACATCATCTAGGGTACAATGTCAACAAAAACATATACATTTTCAATATAGATAGAAACTTTTTTCTAAGTATCTTATTCCACAGATGACTGTGCACAAATATCAGTTCAAGGTTTAGAATTACCAAGAATTCCGGGGCAAAATAAAGCACAATCCAAGGCACTAACTGAAGGATTACAGAGGAGGCCATCCAAGCTCACCTTCACCACACTCTCTGCACCCGTGTCCACGTACAGAAGGAATGTGTACCTTCTGTTCCAATCAAAACAAAACATGAGGCTCTGTTTTAGCTGACAGTGTTTCCCATGAAGGGCTAAGGCCTCTGAAGGTGGCTGGGACATCTTTGTCATGAAATGGCAGTGAGGAGGATTTTATTCCTGAGAACCTGTTAGGAAACTTTACTGAGTAAGAGCTAAGAGCCTAAGACCTTTCTTAAAGAAGAAACAAATGACCTGCACCGAAATGAGAACTGGACTGTGTCGCTCTCTTCCCAGGAAAACTGATGGATGAAAGATAATTTAAAGTTCTGAGAACAAGTTCTATTAAAGCTGGAATTACATCCCAATGTAAATTACTTTTCAAGTTCAAAAGACATTTTCAGACACGCGAGCAGTTAGAGCTTTTTACTTTCCCTGTACGCTTTCTGAAGAAAAAATTTAAAATGACTATTTGGGCTGTATTAAGGTAAAATGAAAAGGCAATCCAAGACACAGAAGATCATGGCAGCCAAAGGAACGCAAACTTGACTTAGAAATCTGTGAAAAATAATTATTGGGTGAGAGTTGTCTAGCAGGCTTAGAAAGTCAACAGTGCAGATAGTGCTAGAGATTCTAAAGTCAGCCCTCAACTGCAATACCCATGCAGGAAGTGGACATATGAAGAAACTGTCATACAGTGAGAGCATATAATTCTGCCCACTGTAAAAATTAAGTTAATTAGAATCATCCAAGAGTTTTTTCTTAAACCTGAAGGGATGTTAAAAAAAAAGATGAATAAATACACAGCAAACAATGATACTGTGTGATATTTAATACATTGAAAAAAAGAATCAATTTGACCTTGACACTTGAAATATTCTCCACAGGTAGTCTGGTTCTATTAATATAAACGTATAGCTCCCTTTTAAGGTCTAATCATGACATGGCTTTCCTTAATTAATAATATTCACATTTTTAAAATAATGTCAAGGGAATATTATACTTAAAATTTTTTTCTTACTTAGTTTTTATTCATAATCATAAACTTAACTCTGCAATCCAGCTAGACTTGAAGGGGAATGAGGAAAATATGGAACCCAAAGAACTTCAGTGAGAGCAGAGATTACAGGGTACTGCGAGCAGATGGGGCTGGGGTGCTCTCCTGAGCTACAGAAGGAATGGTCTGGTGGGTAAGAAGCCCGCAAGTCAAAAGAATTAGAGTTGTCCACAGTTGGAAATGGTGATCTTTTTGCTGGTCTTGCCATTCCTGGACCTAAAACGCTCCATGGCTTCCACAATGTTCATGCCTTCTTTCACCTTCCCAAAGACCACATGTTTGCCATCCAGCCACTCAGTCTTGGTGGTGCAGATAAAAAACTGGGAACCGTTTGTGTTTGGTCCAGCATTTGCCATGGACAAGATGCCAGGACCTGTATGCTTCAGGATGAAGTTCTCATCCTCAAATTTTTCTCCGTAGATGGATCTGCCGCCAGTGCCATTATGGCGTGTGAAGTCACCACCCTGGCACATGAATCCTGGAATAATCCTGTGAAAGGAAGAACACTTATATCCAAATCCTTTCTCTCCAGTGCTCAGAGCACGAAAGTTTTCTGCTGTCTTTGGAACTTTGTCTGCAAACAGCTCGAAGGAGACGCGGCCCAAGGGCTCGCCATCGGCCGTGATGTAGAAGAACACGGTGGGGTTGACCATGGCTGCAGCAAGCGGTGAGAGGGGAGAGCGGCGTCTGCAAAGCCTATACTTAAAATTTGTTAAATCAACCTCTTAGCAAAGTGTAGGCTAATCAGCCATTGAGAATATGGCCCACATGGTAAAAATAAATAAATAAATAAATAAATAAATAAATAAATAAATAAATAAATAAAGAGAAAGTAGCTGTATGGAAAATGCAGAAAGAAGACCTTCAATAAAAGTCTAGCATTTGGCTTAGGAGTCCTCACTACAAATAGATCATATCGCTGGGCAGTGATGGTGCACACCTTTAATCCCAGCACTCAGGAGGCAGAGATAGGTGGATCTCTGTGAGTTAGAGGCAAGACTGGTTTACATAGCAAGTTTCAGAGTTCCAGGACGGGTTCCAAAGCTACAGAGAAACTGTGTTGGAAAAAGAAAAAAGAAAAAGAAAAAAACAAAATCATACAAACAAACAAAAGATAGACCTTATCCCCAGCCACTTCTCCTACCTTCCTCTCCACAGACCTAGAATAGCATCACTCATGTAGATGCTCTTTAAATCCCAAGAGCTTTGGAAGACTGTTCAGTTCGCCTCACCTCACAGGTGTAGAAACTGAGGCCATGGGAAATTAAAAGCTAAACAAGATGAAGGTGAATAATGTGAAGAGATAAAATGAGAGTTGTTTTTAAGAGAGATAGTCTAGGAACAAAGTATCTCTGTCTGTCTGTTACATTGTTGCTTTTTAAGAGAAGTGGTCTAGCAACAAAGTATCTTTGTACATCTGTTACATTGTTGCTTTTTAAGAGAGGTGGTCTAGCAACAAAGTA
>JABTXL010008166.1:15714210-15767248 GCA_025134845.1 Neodon shergylaensis
CTAGAGGGGAGTGGCTTCACCCTAGAGGGGAGTGGCTTCACCCTAGAGGGGTGTGGCTTCACCCTAGAGGGGTGTGGCTTCTCTTTACCAGGCACTCTCCCTCTGGGACCTGTTGCTTTCTGACAGGCTTGAAAAAGAATGAGATCACTCCATTCAGTACAACTTCCAAAACCATAAGCCCAGATAAGCCTTTTCTTTTCTCCGCTTATCTCAAGTGTGTTATAGTAATGCAAAGCTGATTAACACAATAACCATAATTATTAGATTCATTTTATCCTTGTAAAGGGAGAATTAAACTATTGTATGGCCATTTCCTCCAGATTTCCTTGAGCACAGCCATTCTGAAGCAAAGCTTCCTGACCTACAGCAGAACCTGACCCACAGTCACCGAGAAGAACAGTCAAAGGCAATGATAATGAGGCCATTTGCAGGAGGGAATCACTAACCAGCCCTTGAGATTCCACTCAACACATCAGTCTGCCCTAGCAGCAAGTGATCTCGAAGGAGGTAGAGGTTACAATAGGTGGAAGGTTAAGTTATTGGGGGTATTTTGGTGTCCTGACTTCTCCGTAAATGCTGGGAACCCTTCAGTGGTGCAACACTCCCTGAGTCACCCTGACGGCAGGGGAAGTGGAGGAGTAGCTGCCTGTAAGTCACCCCTGCTCCCATAAGTAACCCCAGCAAATTCATTGGTTCACCAAGCTGGGCTTTGACAAAATCCCTTTATTCATCTGCTGGTGCCCTCTTTATCTGGGGTGAACAGAGGTTTCCTTGCATGGCTCCAGGAAAGGTTACACAACATAGAGGGAGTCATTTAAATTTATGATTAGCTCTCTGCTAGGCATTAAGCATTATAATTTACCAGCAGAATGTAAATTAATCCTCAAATAACTGTATAATATATGCCATTCTTTATTTTTTTTTTCTGATGGAGAAATAGTTCCAGTATAGCAGGAGAATAGGAATTCAGAGAGAGACACCAAAATTAACATTTAAAGAAAAAAAAACTAGTTGGAAAAAGGGAAAAAAAGCAAAACCAAAAAACAGGAAATCTTTCTCTGACTGGATGAGACACAACCAAGCCAGGATGCTGGGTATAAAAGCGTGGGAGAGGAGGGTGCTATGCAAATGACCCATGAAGGGTAAGGGTCATGAGCCTTATGACCAACGACTTCTGAGTTCTTACCTTTTTCCTGCTCCCTGGCCCAGTCTTATGTCAGCTTTAGTAAGCTGTCCCTCTTTCTATTTCTAACCATGTGTCCCTGGTGCAATCCTTTGTCTTTGGACACAAGACCCTGGGAATTCCAGTGGATATTCTGAAACTCAGATTCACAGCTTTTAACACTTTAACCAGAGAGCTATGGAAACTTGGCCAAGCCACCTCCTTGATGAAACCAGACCTGGGATTTGGAGAAATGTGTTCTGATTATCGAGGTAAATCAAGCTGTACCTTTGCCTCAGCAGATAAAGCAGAAGTAGTAGGGACGTGATATGAAGTAGAAGACTGGGTTCGTGCACTGTGGTTAGCCTGTTCAGAGCTGTGCCTCTGAAACTCTCAATCACTTACCTCACTAAAACAAGGATCAGCAAATGAGCCTTTACCTGTTCATTTGGAGAGGATGTCTTCGGAGTCTGGAGGCAGCTGAAATATTACAAGAGAAAGGATGAAGGGGTCAAAGCTTCCAAATAACTCACAAATGAAAAAGTAAATCACAAAACTTACACATTCTGTAGAAGAAAATTGCATAAAACACCCTGAAGACTTTGTACTTTGATTAATAGCTACTTCTGAAAATTGCTGACTTTATAAAAGCTGATCTACTTAACACACACACACCAAAATCAAAACCAAAAACAACTGAGTTTTACTGATAAAAGTTTGCTAAAATTAAAAAGTCTTATGTGATTCAAATTTTAAAATGTAAATCAAGTCCAGATAGTTAATCCAGCCATGGCCTTCTAACATCTCATTATCTTCCTTCACTAAAGTCAGTTTCATTTGGCTGCTTTGTGCTTTTGGCAAATGACTGTTCCCTCTTTCGAGTCTAAGTTTCCCTTTTGAAAACAATGTGGACAGCTGAGCTCAGCATTCTCAAACGGTGAGTCAGACTTTCCTCATTTTCTCTGCAAGTTAAAATATGTTTGCTTTATGTTTCAGAACTTTTCCTTCTGCAGTCTTTGATGAGAAGTATATGTGAGACATCTCTTGAGATCTTGAGATACACATGCATATGTACATGCATATGTATGCATATGTACATGTGTGTATATGTATAGTACTGCATTATAAATAGGAAATAATTTAAATCTAACATTACTTTATTAACGCCCTAATCAGAGTTGGAGGTAGAAAAGAGGTAAGAAAAAAATGGTTCTCTGATAGGTTCTCTCAGTCTCTCCTTTCATCCCTACCGGTTCCTCTTATAAGACCAGAGAACTCAGTACCACCGACTTCCACATGTGGGCTTCCAGCAGAATATCCTCAACAATCCTTCACCTTGGACACAGCCTTTACTGTTTTTGATACATTGTGTCCCTAGAGAGACATTGGTCATCTGACTACAGAAAACCAGAAAAAATAAAGCATTTCTCAAAGGTGTTATTATTTTATTGAAGTAAGAATCACTGGTCAGGAAAATACTGAACATCCATGATTCTGGTGTTCTGAATGCCAATGTCTCCTGCTCCCCAACCTGCAACCACAGTTAAGTAGACAAAATGACTCCTTCTGTATTTCTGGAAACCCAGCCACAGAATGATAAGAAAAGTTACTCTAGACCCTGTAGTCAATATGCTGGCCCATATTCATGTCATGTCAGCAGAGGACACTTCAGGGCTTCACTCATGCTAGACAAATGCTCTACCTCTACACACACAGTCCTTTTTCCTTTTTTTTTTTTTTGGAAACAAAACAGGCACTCACTAAATTGTCCAGGCTCACCTTGAACTTGCAATCCACCTGCAGTCCACCTGCCTTAACCTCCTGAGTAGCTGGGCCATCATGCATGGCAGCACACACAGCTATGAATACAGTTTTGAATAGAAATAATTAGAAATAATGATCCCCTGCATAGAGACCGAAAGGCAGAGGCGCAAGTGCTGTTGGGATGTGTACTTATGCCAATGAGTTTTGAGTATCTGCAATGTGTATTGTTTATATGATAAACTGCTTGATTAGTGGCTCTCACAGTTCTTCAAAACAGTGGAAAGCAGAGATGAGCAAGGTGGCCATTCTGTTTTCACGACAGGAGAAATAACTAGCCATCTAGGGACTAGACACAAAGCTCAGCTATCAAGCCAAAATAAGAATTTTGGAAAACTTCTAAGTTCTATCCTAAACATGTCAGATTCTCAATTATTAATGACTTTCCTGAAGAAATTGATATGGATAGTAGCAAATATGACTTTTTAATATTAAAAAAATAAAATGTGTTAAGCAGATTTAGTCTGTAATGTTAGAGGATCATGCAAAGAGCAATGATTCCCTTCAGTTGCTAGACCGTCAGTAGATTTAATATCACAGAGCTGGACATTCACCGATCTGACCTCAGACCCTCATTTTAACCAACATAGCAAGTGACCATTTTGCTAAGGTAGAATTTAAAGTTCATCAAAGGAAAGCTGTGGACAAAGGAGTGGAACTTGCTTTTGGTGGAGATGTGCCACTGTCCCTTCCTTGGGAGCTAACACAGTTGGTCCACCAATCACCTGACCAAGAAACCTTCTGTCCCCCAGAAAGGCAGGTCACCTTAAGCTGTGTCAGAGATTGAGGAATAGTTATCTCTTTGATGAGATGATGTACTTTTCCTTCCCAGAATTCCCACCCCCAGCACAGTCACTAGTACCATCAGCTAAGAGGTTCTATTAAGTCTGCCTGAGTCAGAATGTGGAAAGGTACAATTTCCTGGTTCTTCTTGTCTGTCTTGTTCTTTTAGATGTTGGCCAGAGCCTAAGTCTATTTTTCTGGGCCTGTTGAGTTTTCACTATTTCTCTAAAGTTCCTTTCAAGTGGCTGCTTGCTCCCCATATGGCTGGTCTCCAGCTAGTTTAGCTCAGACAGTATAGCCTTTTCCATTTCCCTTCATCATTCCCCTTCTCCAGGATGCTTGCCTGCCTTGAGGCTATTTCCTTTAAACTCAGATAACCTTGTCCCGGAGCTTCCTTTTGAATCCATTCTTAAATTATTTCATTAAGGAGACTAAGAACCACACTGAGAGGGGACCCCAATTTCCTCAGTAACTTGTAGCCACTCTGGTGAGACGACAAAATCCTCTGTAAGAACTTTATAGCTTTAGGTGTAGTATCCAAGAAGAGCCTTAATTATCTTTTTGAAAAGCCAATTTCGTATGATTTCCTCTTTGTAGTTCAACCAAAATGTCACAGCTAACTTAAACAGCAAAGTCTAAATACCTTTAATTTCTCAAGACACCAAATAAAATATATATAATATACAAATATATAATATAATGTCCATATACATCACATATACACATATGTATATAATATATACATATAATTTGTACATATTATATATATATATTATCACACATACATACACATCAAGTCACAAAATAAGATAAAAAGTGACTTTGGGAAGGGGACATGTAGGGAGAGGGGACCAGAGAGGTGTGAAGGAGATCATATAGGTACAGGGTAAGAGTAAACAATTCGCACTTTATACATGGATCAAATTAACAAAGAATAAATTTAATTAACAACAACAACAGGAAAAAAAACCCTCACTCTAACTAATCACATAGTTTTAGAAAATACATTATTTCTCCATTTCTTACCAGGAGATTGAAGTCAGGGCCTGGTAAATGTTGGGCAAGTATTCTACCATTAAACTGTGTCCTGTTCCCCACAGCCTCCCCATCCTGCCCCAGTCTTTGTTTATTGTATGATTTTTGCTTTGCAGCAGAGTCTCACTAAGTTGCCCAGGCTTGGCTTGTCCTTCCTTGGTATTCCTGGTTGCCTTGAATTTGTGGTCCTCCTGCCTTAGTCTTTAGCTCGAAGACGATGATTCCGTGCTCCAGGCCAACAAGATTTTTGTTGTGGGGTTTGTTCTGGTTTTGAAATGGCCTCACTAGTAGCCCTGGCTGGCCTGCAGCTTGCTGTGTCAACCTGGCTGCCTGGGCTCCCTGAATGCTGAGATTAAAGGGCTGTGCTACCACACCCAGCTAGATTTAGTTTTTGTTGCTTTGATGTTGGGAATTTTAAAATTTATGTTAGATTTACTTTTAAAATAATTGAATATTCAAAAAGTTTCCCTGTTTTCTATATTGGTAAATACTAACAAATTAAAGAAAAAAGGTTAGTTCATCTGATTATTAACCTTTATATCTTTTTATCAGTTTTCAGAGACAAGGTTTCTCTGTATAACAGTCCTGAATGTCCTGGAAGTTGCTCTGTAGTCCACGCTGGCCTCGAACTCACAAAGATCTGTCTGCCTCTGCCTCCCAAGTGCTGGTATGAAAGGTGTGCACCACCCTGCCCAGCTGAAAATTTTTAATGATTTATTTTTAGTTTATGTGCATTGGTGTTTTGGCTGTGTGTATGTCTGAGCAAGGGAGTCAGATCCCTTAAAGTTGGAGTTACAGACCGTTGTGAGCTGCCAGGTGGGTGCTGGGAACTGAACTTGTGTTCTCGGGAAGAGCAGCCAGTGTTCTTTATCTCTGAGCCATCTCTCCGGCCCAAAAACAAAATAAAAAGTGTTCTGAACTTTTGAGAGTGAGTTGCCTGACCTTCTACTCTTAATTCTGAAAGTCAGCTCTGTGACACCCCTCCACTCTCCCCATCTCCCCACCCTCCCCACCCCTCCATCCACCTACCCAACCTTAGCCCCTCACCCCTGCCATGAGAACATAAGAGTGACATAGAGCATTTCAGTCATCAATGTGTTAACAGCCATGTGGTTCCTTACCACAGTTATGATGGTTCTAGGACCCAGAGAGTCAACAGAAATAATACCCAGCTCAGGGTCAGCTTCTTTAAAAAAAAGACACCTGAGGAATTTTTGAACATCTGTCTTAGTGGAAACAAGTAAAACTTAAAATCTGTTTCTTGAGCCCAGTAATTGGTCCCTAGAAGAAACTCAGCTGTCTCTCAATTTAACCCTTTATTTATTCCTTTTGGTAAACCAGACCTCATTTGAAGAAAGACTCCGATCTCAGGGGAAAAGGCTTCGGAAGTCAACAGTCAGAATGCCTTCATCTACTGGCTGTTTGTTCACAGGCAAGACACTTAAGTCCCAGTCCTCTTGACTCAGTGGCCTTATTTGTAAATTGGTACTGTTGCAATCTGCAGGCCTGGTCTGTCACCTGGGTACCTGTCCCTTTAAAAGACAAGCTCTGCCCACTCCCAACTCTCCACTTCCCCTGTCCATCTCCCACCTCTGCTGTGTTCTCTCCCTTTCAGTCTCTCTCTCTCTCCTCCCCTCTCTCTTCCCCCTCAATAACCCACTAAATAAACTCTATGCCCCAGCCTTCTCTGCATGGCGTATCTGTCTGTCTCTCACCTGCAGTGGTCTCCCATAGGCCAAGGGGACACACCAAGGCCTCAGGTTGCTTGCTATGGCCCCTTGTGGCACCAGCCTTGGGTCCCACACTTTTATCAATGATAACAGGTACCAGTATTCAAATAAACTGTTTAGAAGAATAATTGGTGTATAGAACCACTTGTAAGTTTAGCTCCTACTTTAGGAATATGCCTGTGTCCCTGATTGTAACACTACAATCAACTATTAAATGTAACTATCAGCTCCAAAAAAAAAAAACATTAAAAAACAAAAAAATGAGAGAAATTAAAAAATGGAAAGAAACCCTCTTCCTAGGAGCTATTTTTGCAAATGTAGTTTAATAAAACGAACCAATGTAGCCTAACAATGCGGTGTGCTGCAATTAGAGAGCATATTCATTTTAATATGTGAAAATGAAGTGAAAAAGGGAAATAGGAAACTTAGCGTGAATATTTTCTCATGCAGTCAAATGTCTTGGTGCTTTTATAAAGATCTGATACAGGCCGGGCGGTGGTGGCGCACGCCTTTAATCCCAGCACTCGAAAGGCAGAGGCAGGAGAATCCCAGTGAGTTTGAGGCCAGCCTGGTCTACAAGAGCTATTTCCAAGACAGCTAGGACTGTTACAAAGGGAAACCCTGTCTCGAAAAACAAAAAACAAAACAAAACAACAAAAGATCTGATACAATCTAGTCTCCTAATCCTCCAGTAGCTTAGTAGCTCGCAAACCCTGTCTCCAGCTCTGCAGAACACTTTCGGTGTGCAAACCCTGTCTCCAGCTCTGCAGAACACTTTCGGTGTGTGGTTTGATTTCTGACTTCCTTTTTTTAAGGTTCTCTTTGGCTTCCATTTCCTCACAGATATAATGAATAACACGTCCCTAGACCTCATAGACTTATTGTTAAGGGCAAGTGACATGTTAAATGTCATTGACTGAAAACGTACCTGCTGCTGGAACATACCGACACTCTGTAAGTGTGAATGACCATTTTACCATTAATCTCAACTTCTGAATGGTGCCAACGTTTTGATTGAGTTATAGAGTGAATTTCCAGCAAGTCCATATTCCTTTTCTCTGCCTGTTATATAAATCTGACACTGGAAGCCTTCCTTTATAGTCAGTCATATGGGATCGTTATGCGGTGAAAACAACAAAGAAATATTGAAATCCCCCTTCTAATTATGGCCCTTTCCCCCCTCGGTACTAATCCCTGTTATATTAGTCTGTGAGGGCTGCCATAGCAAAGTATCACAGACCAGGTAGTTTAAAGACTAGAAATACATTTTCCTGAGAATTCTCCAAGCTAGGCATCTAAAATCAAGGCACTTCCGAGTTTAGTCCCTCTGGGCTCTCTCTCAACCTGCAGATAGCTGTCGGTTCCTTGTGACTTTATGTGTTTTTCACTCTGTGTATGTGTTTCACAAGTTTGCCTTTGTATAAGGATATCAAATTAGACTAGAGCCAGCCTTAATGTCATCATTTTAACTTAATTATTCTTATAAAGAGTCTACTTCTAAACAGAGTTAGGTACTTAGTAGTAAGAACTCCAACATTAATACAGGAATTTGAGATTGGATAAACAAAGTGTCTCAAATTGATTGGGAGGTGGGGTAGGGGGAGGTGGAGGAAGCAGGAGGAGGGGAGGGAGCGGAAATCTGGATAGAGATGTAAGATGTGAAAAAAAGTATTAAAAATTCTCAATAAAAAATACAACATTTATTTATAATTTTATTTGAAGCTGTGGAAATTATTGACACCTAAGTGTATAAATTAAGAGTTTTTAGAACATGCTATTTCTGATGTAGATAGGAATCCATATGAAAAGTCTCCCTTAAATCAAATACAACAAAACCCAAGCCACAGCATAACTTTTATAATGAAAAGTGGCATCGGTCATACGTGCTGTGTGTGGGGAGCAACAACAGTTCTTTGGGAGGCTAAGGTGGGAGGATGAGGAGGCTCAGGCCAGCCTGGGCAGCTTAACAAAAAGACCCGTCTCAAACACAAGTTTTAAAGTACCATAGACATGAAGTTCCTATAATTACTGCTTTATTCCATAGAAAGATTGCCTTTTCTTTTTAAAAAGGAGTTGATTAGCATTCGGTTAGTGAAGCTACAGCTAATTAACAACAAACACCTTTGGTAAATAATACTTAAGGCTAATGTTAAAAAGTAATGACTTAAAGTTAAAAAAATTTGAAAATGCAACCGATGAACACGGCAATGGTAAGGGCGCTGATTCAGTTCTAAAATCCAGTCTCGTTGCAGAATTACTTCAGAGTGTTTGTTCAGTACTTTTTAACGTTAGCATTATCACTTTACAAGTGATCATGTTTTTTGCTGCTACAGTCAGCTGCTAGCTTGCACAAGCCTGCTACTAGCGACTCTAGGTCGCTGTCAGTCCAGACCTGGACCGAGCAGATCACAAGCTGTCAAGACCCACCAAGGGCTACAGATCGGAGCCCTAGCTTCTGACCAGAATTGTGCAGTTAATATTAAAAATTAGAAGACAATAGGAATATTTGGAGGGAATAAAGGAATTGAGTGGGTTTATTCAGGATGAAAAGAATTTGTTTAGGAGTGAGGCTAAAGTAAGTACTGGCGTATGAAATTGCTTAAAATCCATTGCATGCCGCTCTTTCGCCGCTTTATTCTTCCCTCACAAAGAATTGTCCATGGTCTCGAGTTTGTGGCTTTACTTTTATTAATAAGAGATACATATAATTCATTTTACTCACTGAAACCCTTACCTCATAATGTTTAGAGCATGAGCAACTCTGGTATGAAGCAAAGTTTCAGGAATTTTTGAGTGAGGAAACTTAACGCTATCGTAGTTATTGACGTATTGTTTAATCT
Organism: Neodon shergylaensis; assembly: GCA_025134845.1. Taxonomy (NCBI): domain Eukaryota; kingdom Metazoa; phylum Chordata; class Mammalia; order Rodentia; family Cricetidae; genus Neodon; species Neodon shergylaensis. The sequence goes on from JABTXL010008166.1 coordinate 15,723,582, forward strand.
GCTTGCAGAGAAACCCAAAGAGACAAATCCTGAAGTGCCAGACCTGAGTTATTCGCTATAAAATGTCTTGTTTAATACTTCTTTAATGAAATCATACCCTTAAGATAATGAAAATAAAAAGAAAGGTCAAGCCACTGAGGATAAGCCACTTAACCTTATATCTTATTGCACCACACAGGCAAAGGGTAAGAAGCCAATCTTCATAAATTGAATTTATTTCATATTCTCAATGCTTATGAATAAATCATCTTTGGTAATTAAATAATGGATGTTGCTTTTCTAAAAAGCCATCTATCAACTATTAGGGTTGGTGTGTGCTTTTCAGATGTGGTACCTATCTGCTGGCACCCGTTTTATCCTCAGATACTTACGAGAGCCATCTGGGGACACCCTTTCTCCCCTCTGATGATTACGGGATCTATCTGAGCATTTGAGAAAGAATAGGAAGAAGAGAGACCAACACACTAGTAAAACAGTTCAGGTTCATTCTGTTAACTCTAAACATTAGCTAGGAATTTTGTATGTTTACAAACGCTGTGCTACATTCTCAAGTCCCTCCTATAACACTACATTCTAGAATCATTCAAATACTATACATTGTAAAAGTACTTGTTATGGGGCACACACTCTAATACTCACAACTCAAAGACCCTTTTCTTTGTTTTTTCACTGGGTTATTTTTTTCTAGACCTGTAATACAATCCTCTCCAGATTTAAAAATATACAAGATAAGAATTTAAAACTAAAAATAAAATTTCCTTTATCCATTATCAACTTACTAAAGCATTTTTACAAAACACCGTCAAGCCAGAACTATAGTGTATGCCTCTATTCCCAGTACTCAGGAGGCTGGGACAAGAGGTCAACAAGTTCAAGACCAGCAATACTCTGTCTGACTAAATAAATAAGTAAATAAATAAATAATAGTCGCCTTCAACTGTCTAAAATTTTCCTGAACTTTTATTTCAGAAATAAAAGTACATTTTAAAGACTTGCTAAGTAGGTAAAACACTAGCCAGAGAAGTGTGAAAGTCTCTGAATTTAAATCCCCAGAACCTACATAGAATCTGGACATGTAGTGGTACATATCTGTAATATTTTCTGGCAGGATGTGAGGCAGATAGAAGAATTGAGGGATGCTTACAGGCTAGCTAGCCTCAGATACTCAGAGGTAAACAACAGCAAGAGAGAGACCCTGTTGCAAGCAAGATTGTAGACATGGAGAATCTGCGGTTGTCCTCCAGCCTCCACATGCACAGTATACTAAGTATGCACCAACATTCACACACATTAACTCACAAACACATAACACACACATAGCATAATACATCACACACACATATATGCATGTATCTATGTATACATATAATACATGTATTTACATACATTGTGGCCTTTACCATTTTGATATTAACTAATTAATTAATTTTAGAGAAAGAGTGTCATGTAGCTGTGGCCTCAAACTTTCTGTGCTATCAAGAGAGGCTAGCTTTGAGTATCTGTCCTGTTTTCCATTCCCAAGCACTGACATTAGACACATGTGCCATAGTACTCATGTGCTTTTTTTAATTCAAGTTTTATTTTTTAAGTTTTTATTTTTATTTAAGTTTTACTCTTTATTCATCTAAAGTCAAGTGAGGGATGGTTCCAGTCTACTTCTGATAACTAAAAGTAATGAGAAGAACAAGGTAAGCGTTTATTTTCTTCTTATAACATATAGCCCACTTCCCACTTGACATTTCAAGTTAATCAGCACTTTGTACTGTGGTACCAAGTACTGCAAGGGCAGCAGTGAGCTTTTCCCTTGCAGACACTCCGGACATCTTAATACTCATGCTACAGACATGCTAACATGCTCATGCTGCAGACATGCTAACATGCTCATGCTACAGACATGCTCCCATGCTCATACTGAAGACATGCTCCTGTGCTCATGCTGCAGACATGCTAACATGCTCATGTTGAAGTCATGCTCCCATGCTCATGCTGAAGTCATGCTCCTGTGCTCATGCTGTAGACATGCTAACATGCTCATGCTGAAGTCATGCTCCCATGCTCATGCTGCAGACATTCTCCTAATTCCTTTTCTTCCTTTCAAGAAAGTACACCAAAATGCAAATGCATGGAAACCAGACCAGCGAAATTAAATGGCTAGCCCTGTGCACACTGCTCTGTAAGGAAGGAAGTAGCCATCTCTCAAGTATCCATTCTGGACTATTGATAAACGAGAATTATGACACACTGATACTGTGCATATGGCCAGCTTTCAGTGTGGAATCACACTCCAGATGCCTCGCAGATAAAATTTTGTGGTATATATTCGACTTTAAGAATTGGACCATTATGCCTTTTAGACATATATTCTTAGATAAACTTTAGAGCTACTAAAAACTTTTTTTCTGGAAAAGAACCAAGAAAAGTCATTAAACTGTACTTCCCACAACATGAACCCGCAACCTTCAGCCCCCAGTCTTATTCCAGGCTATAGCTTCCGTTTTCAAGGCCCTCTTCGGCAATGATATGACATTAACACCAATTATTTACAAATCCGAAATGCTTGATTGGACTAAATACTTGACACACTGCTTTGCTACTCTTTTTTTTTAATTAATTAATTTATTTATTTATTAAAGACTTCTGTCTCTTCCCCACCGCCGCCTCCCCTTTCCCTCCCCCTCCCCCAATCAAGTTCCCCTCCCTCGTCAGCACAAAGAGCAAACAGGGTTCCCTATCCTGTGGGAAGTCCAGGGACCACCCACCTCCATCCAGGTCTAGTAAGGTGAGCATCCAAACTGCCTAGGCTCCCACAAAGCCAATACGTGCAGTAGGATCAAAACCCACTGCCATTGTTCTTGAGGTCTCAGTAGTCCTCATTGTCCACTATGTTCAGCGAGACCAGTTTTAACCCAGGCTTTTTCAGACCCTGGCCAGCTGGCCTTGGTGAGATCCCGATAGAACATCCCCATTGTCTCAGTGTGTGGGTGCACCCCTCGTGGTCCTGAGTTCCTTGCTCGTGCTCTCTCTCCTTCTGCTTTGGACCTTGAGGTTTCAGTCCGGTGCTCCAATGTGGGTCTCTGTCTCTGTCTCTTTTCATCGCCTGATGAAGGTTAATGTTCAGGAGGATGCCTATATGTTTTTCTTTGGGTTCTCCTTCTTATTTAGCTTCTCTAAGAACCCGAATTATAGGCTCAATGTCCTTTATTTATGGCTAGAAACCAAATATGAGTGAGTACATCCCATGCTTTGCTACTCTTGAGTCTCAGTTATAACTGACTGATGTCATGTTCTAACTAGAACATATTACAATTTGACTCAAAAGAAGAATAAATAAAAAACATTGTTTGATAAAATAAAAGGCTCTGTCACATTCATAAACAATTACCCAAAGTCCTTACTTAGAAATAAGAATTTGGCTTTTCGAGTCTTCTTAAGGAAGCATACTTACTAGTGATTGCTGGGTGCCTACATTTAACTCTTAGAAAAAGTTGGTTTGCAACATTTACACTGTGCTCAAACAATTGCTGTGAACTAAATATGTTCCCATTTCATTAATTGTAGAGGGGAAAGATTAAGAAAAGAAAAATCCCTGCTAATAAATTCACCGATCAGTGAAGCAACTCTGAACCTGAAAAGCTGAGGGCATCTTGCCTCGGTGAACATGTGGCAGACACTATTCTCTCGCAGTGGGGCCTGCGATGCCAAACAAGGAGGGGGCAGAATAAAGAACGAAGTCATACCAAGGCAGAGTGTTGGGTAGTGAGGCAGACCAGGTCAGTTTGCTGAGCAGCACTGACAACAGTGAGTTCCACTTTACTCCTCTCACAGAATCAGGAAGATAGGCAATTGTTTTGCATTTGCAAAAGCAAATATAATATCAGAGGAAATGATGCAGGGACATCTTGAACTGTGATTATCATCTTGAACTGCGATTATGTGAATGACAATCATGTAAGTATATGAAAAAACTTACCTGTAAAAATCCTAGAAAAACTACTGCGTGAGCAAGCAAGTTACCCGCTTTGAATACCGTGGTGGGATTACATTAGATAGTCTATGTACAAAGTAATTTATAAGTAAATCAATGAATTAATTACTTTTCCAGTTATTGGAGGAAAAATAATGGCAGAAATTCACAAGGAAATTTTGTTTATTGATATTATGTGCTAAGTTAGAGTTGTTTTTTAAATGCCATGAAGGAAATGTTTAAACCAGCAGAGAAATGCAGTAACTTTGCCAATCATGGTCTTTACATGCCAATTACATGCCAAATATACAAAAGAACACGTCAAAGTGCAATCCCCCTAGGAAAGATTGCAGAGGGAAGAGTAGACCACACAATTATGAAAAGGTTAACATAGTTTAATTTGAGAAGTTATACCTCAAACATTAAATTAAAGCTTGAATTATTAGTGCACTCAACATTTATTCTCATAATAAAAAACAGGCAATAAAATCATGAAGAAATGCTAGTAAGAATATCCAGGCTGGAGATGCCAAGGCAGCTGTCTTGTTCGCCTTTAATGAGCTGCAAACTTGGATCAGCATCTTAAAACAATTATTCTGATGGTCATTTAATGACTTTTAAAAGGGAGTTTGGTTGCCTCTAATTACCAAAATAAGACAACAGAATGAGAATAATAAAAACTGCAATAATCATAACACACCAAATGTCCAGCATTAGAACTGAATATAACCGGTTCATTTTTGCAAGTGTAACAACATGAATCACTGTCATATTTCCTGCAGACAAATATTTAAATTAATTGGCATTTCAGAAGCAGCAATTTAGCCAACCATGAGAGTAAAAATGCAGTTGTTGAAGACAGCAGACTTTAAAGACTAGCTCAGTGGTTTTTTTTTTTAATCTGGTGGCTTCATAAATTACTCAGATTTTCTGACTTAAAAAATGAATGACAATTATATTCAGGAGTGTGTGTGTGTGTGTGTGTAAGAGAGAGAGAGAGAGAGAGAGAGAGAGAGAGAGAGCTTACATAGCAAACTATTACAACTGAGCCTCGTGGCTTAGAGATAAAGGATCTGTAAATCAACCCAGAAAAGTGACAAAGGGCTTCACAGAGCACTCAGAATTTAAATGACTTACCAAACAGCTTTTCCCACAATGAAAACCATCCTGAAAAGGTATATATGACAGAATGCAAAGTCAATACCAGTCATTTAAAAAGCACATATGTAAAGGCATTTCAATCATGAATATTCAAGTAACTGAACTATAAATAAAAGAACACTCAAAATTTTTACAAGATTATCTCCACGCTAGCTCTAACACCTGCACTATACAATTAGATTGAGTTTTGAGGCAGTATATCAAAGCAATTATTATGTCAACTAAAAATATAAAATAAAATTTAAAACTGAAAAATGAAGAGAAACAATAACTTCTCTTATTATGAAATGTTAAAATTTTATTCTCTAAACTTCAAGTTTGAGTTATTAGCGGAAACCACTTCAGCTCTGTGCGCTTAAACTGTTCATTGACACTGTCATTATAAAAATAGGCAAGTGCGGTCTGACCTAAACGGTTTAATGCTATCAGTGAGGCTTTTGTTACACAATTTAATTATAATTTACATATGGAATATTCCATCTTTTCAGTGGTTCTCCCTTGGGCTCATTTAACCTAACTCATTTTTAATAAGAGAAAATCATATTGAACCATTCAACTAGCGTTGAACCATGGCCTAGTGTTGCGATCCAACATGACTCCTGAAACATAACATTTTAAAGCTTAATTTGGCCCCCAAATTCACCTACCGGTATTCTTAAAATTGCTACTTGATTTTGAGTGACACCAGATTTCTAAGCTTGACATTCATTTTAAAGTGAAAACTAAGCAATTTAGGGTAGTCAAAATGAATCATTAGGAATGAGACACATTTTCAAACTTGCGATTTTAAGGGTGATACCAAGTGTGTAACTTCAGTACTTTCTTTTAATTTCTGAAAAGTAAAGAGAAGAACACTCCATACCAGAGAAATGCCTCACCAATTGAAGGTCTCTGTCACTAAACCTGAATCCAAACAGCACCGATAGGAAGCACACACAGAGATGAATAATAAACAAACAAATTGAAAAACACACAAACCTAAAGCCCAAATTGTCTACCATGAAAAGCAACTCGAGATCTTCCCTGTAATCAACTTTTCCCTCAATGAGAGCCTTGAATCCTATAAGAACTACTTGGAAAAGTTGTCTGCTTGTGAGTCAAACAGTACAGGAATAAGATGCTTCCTTGTAACATCCATAGATGTTCAATATAAGGTCCCTGGCCATGGAGGTCCCTCAGCACACCAAGGACCCTGTTAGAATTGCAGATTCTCAAGCGTGCTCAATTAGAATCTGTGTTGTGAGGTGCCTTCTTGATTTGCACACATATTCAATGGCAAAACTATTTGATAAAGGTAGGATCAGATGTGACAGATTCTTGGTAAGTTTTTGGTTTTCTCGAGAGAGGGTTTTCATGTGTATCCCTGGCTGTCCTAGAACTTACTCTGTAGTCCAGCCTGGCCTTGTACTCACAGAGATCTGCCTGCCTTTGCCTCTTGAGTGCTGGGATTAAAGATTTGGGCTACCACCTTCTGGCCTTCGTAAGTCTTAATAATAAAGTTAATCTGATTGCATGACAAAGTGTTCTCTAAATACTCCAAAGCTATGAAATCTGAGCCAAGTGGCACTTTAAAACTCCCTTTCCTCCCTAACCCCACCCACACAAGGGAAACGCTCCATTAGAGATCCATTTTAATCCTTAAATGATCTTTTTCCTTCTACCCAGCCATCACTTTTCTCTTTTCTTTGGAGTCGATCTCAGGAAAAAGAGCTAAAACACATTAAAAAGTAGCTTCCTACCAAAGTGGGATCATTGCAGGCATAAAAACTCTTCTCAGAACAGACATGCAATTAGTCAGCGTCTTTTCTCCCGAACCAGAACGTTTGTGCTATTTCCAGCAACGCAATATAGGTGCATGAAATAAACCTTCTTCATGCAATTCTAAGATGCTGTATTTGGCAACAAAATAAACCAGTTGTTCCCACCCTGGAAGCAATAAGTGGTCATCCAAACCACTCGCAGAAGCCACTCTGAGGTTTTTTTGTCTTCTTTTAGAAAGTAGATAATTGCTTGAAGATCTAGAGGCTCAGAAATAGTTCAAACAGTTCCCACAGGAAGTGGGAATTAGGGCTCGGGCATCCTACCCAAGGGGATCTGAACAGCTGCTCTTTGATTTGGGAGAGTAGATGATGATGTGACAAGAGAAAGTGACGAAGACTTAACGTGTCGGAGTTTATACCCTTTTTATACCCTAGCTGACAAAAATGAGGGAAAGGAGAAATTCACTACAAGTGAGAAGAGATACTCCTTCTCTGTTTTATTTGATGATGCTGGTTTGAAGGTAGGAAGAGCATATGTGTATGTAATAGAAATGACTAAAGAAAGGTCGTTATCCCACAACAGCCCATTAGTTGGGAGGCGTGCAATGAGGCTATGAGCCGCCGGTTGCTCCTCTTCCACACTCTGCTCCTTCTTCAGAGTCAACCTTCAGCAACTCAAAGGCATTCCCTGACAAGACTTAATTCAAAAGGAAAGCAATTAAAAATGCATTTTCTGAAATTACAAAGGAAGTCATGATACGATTCGGAATATATTATTCTTACCCATGTCCAATTTTCCCGCATCATCATTTAAAATGCAATTACATGATTTGTGCTGAAGGGCCTGAGTTTTCACGTGCTCATTCAAGAATGCAAATGGATTAATTAAATTTGGGAGAAATCTGTCTTTATCACCATTGGAAAAGAGATTAATATATTTTCTCTGATTTAGAGAATTAGTGAAATTAATCCACAGTTTCATGGATAAAGATTTCTGAAATGGAAATAAATTATAAACAAATAACTCACAGTGCAGTATCTCTATTAATTGCCTTCCTGCATATATTTTAATTCCTTGTTTAAAAAATTATGGTACTTTTTTGTTAGGGCTACTGTCAGTCTTCTAACGCTAGAAAGAAGAGGGGTATAGCTGAGAAAGTCTGTCCTCAGAACTCCCATTATGCTAGTACTAGGAAGGTTTAAAATGGCCCTTACATGTGTTACTTTGACATACAGATCAATCTTTGTAAAGAAAATAGGATGCTCAGAGGGCCACTATTGGATTATAGGTGTCAGGAGTATTGATTTTAAAATAAGAAATTAAAATACCGTATCAGTGAGATGGCTAATTGGTGGAAGGAGAGTACCATCTCCTACAAGTTGCCCACTGAATTTTATATGTGCAGCAGAATTCAGCCCTCCCATCTGCACAACAAGAAAAGTGATATTTATTTCCTTATTTCTTTACTCATTCATTTATCCATCTATCTATCTATCTATCTATCTATCTATCTATCATCTATCTATCCATTTATTTGAGACAGGGTTTTTCTGTGTAGTCCAGGAACTCACTCTCTAGACTAGATGGTCTTGAACTCAAGAGATCTGTCTGCCTCTGCCTCCCAAGTACTGGGATAAAAGGTGTGCACCACCATGCCTGGCTCCTTATTTTTATTTTATGTGCATTGGTGTTTTGCCTGCATGTTTGCCTGTGTGGGGAATCAGATCCCCTAGAACTGGAGTTACATACAGTTTTGAGCTGCCATGTGGGTGGTGGGAACTGAACCTTGGTCCTCGGGATGAACTGCCAGTGCTCTTAACACTGAGTTTTCTCTCCAGCCCCATCCTCCAAAAACAATTTTTAACAAACAAAAATGCAATATAAAGAGGAGCGAAATGAAATACCTTCAAGCTATCAGTTCCTTACTTGTGTCAGGATTAGTACCACCATGCCATCAAGTGAACATCCTCTTCTCAGGGTATTACAAGGACAGCCTGCCTAGGTTCTGTCCAGTTGGGAATCCAGTTTTACTTCCAGCTCAATATCACTTGACTTTATTGGGGAAGTCACATTCTGGGCATTAGCCTTACCTTCTTTAACTTAAAGATATTGACTCTCAAGCCTTGGGCGAGGGGCAGGACCATCTGAGAATGTGTTGGAAACATTGCTTCCCAGAGTTGTGCAAAGACCAAGTCAGAAACTCCTTGGTAGGATATGTGTGTGCACATGTGTGTAGAAGCACATGTGCTACAGCACGTGTGTGAAGACCAGAGGATAACCCTGGAGTCAGTGCCTCCTTTCACCTTTATGTGAGTTCGGAGGATTGAACCCAAATCACCACACCTGTGCCGCAAGCACTGATACCTGCTAATCCATCTTGCCAGATCAACAGTATGCATTTCAGTAAGCCTGCGAAGAGTTTCTGACACACGCTGAAGGTTGCAGACCTGTGGACTCTGTGATCATCTATGGTAAACTGACCTGTTTGTGAGCTCATTTCAAGGGCTGTGTTTTATGGGTTCTAGGCCTAGAATGGCTCACTATACAGATGGGGTACTAGAGACGTCAGCTCCATAGGAATCTCTTGGTTCCCTGACCTTTTTTTATACTCTGTACATAACTGTTTGGTGGTACACATCATTCTTTCATCATTTTCATCTTCTTGGGTCATTTGCACTCTGTCTCTGTTTCTCCTACATAGATGTCACCATTAATAACTTTCCCCTCTTACAACCCATATGGTTAGCAGTGACTCTCAAACTTCGCGAGGGCTAAGAGGACCAGAGGACACAGATTACCAAGCATTAACCTCAGTGTTCCTAAGGATGATCAAAGAAGTGCCTGAGAATCTGCGTGTCCTGATGGAGGAAGGTCATTGGTTAATTATAATAAAGAAACTGCTTGGTCCTCATAGGTTAGAACATAGGTAGGTGGAGTAAACAGAACAGAATGCTGGGAGGAAGAGGAAGTGAGGTAAGATGCCTCAGACAGACCGGGCAGACGCACGTGATGAAGCAAGCCGCCAGGTCAGACATGCTGAATCTTTCCTGGTAAGACCGGTGCTACACAGTTTATCAGAGATGGGTTGATTGGGATATCAGAATTAGCCAGTAAGGGCTAGAGCTAATGGGCCAAGCAGTGTTTAAAAGAATACAGTGTCCGTGTAATTATTTCGGGGCACAAGCTAGCAGGCAGCCGGGGTGCTGGAGACACAGCCCCACCGCCCTTATTACAACAGTGTCCCTTGCCTGGGGACCTCCCTTTGAAATCCATTGTCACCATACATATCGCCTTAGTTACGCAGGAAATTCTAGTGACTACGTTACTACTTTCAAATATTAGCTGGTAGATATTACAAACAATATATCTGCTTTCAGGTAACTCAAAAGTGGGTCTACTAAATAGCACATTTAAAACCATATATTGAATATGTTTGATTTTGCATAATGCCTTTAGAAATGATACTATCTAAACCAAGACATGCCTATATAGCACATTAGGGAATAGGTATGTAAAACAGTATATTCACCCTTTCCAACATTCTTTTTTTTTTTTCTGGATTTTTCGAGACAGGGTTTCTCCATAGCTTTTTTAGCTTTTTTGGTTCCTGTCCTGGAACTAGCTGTTGTAGACCAGGCTGACCTTGAACTCACAGAGATCTGCCTGCCTCTGCCTCCCGAGTGCTGGGATCAAAGGCATGCGCCACCACCGCCCAGCTCCTTTCCAACATTCTTAAACTATTTTAATCGTTCTTTTGGCACCTTTAAAGAAAATGTAAGTTCATTGACACTATATTGGCATTGACATCTTAAGTCCCATTATTTTTACATTTGCAGATCAAGAAAATCTGCTTGTGGCTTTTATTCTACAGATTTCCTTGACTTTTTTAAATACTGTAGTCATTCATTCCTTTACTCCTTCTGCATGAGGCAGCATTGCAGGCACCGAGGTCCTCAGAGGGGTGAACTGTATGTCTGTCTTATCACTGCAAGCTAACCATTTAGTCGGAATGAGGTGTGGGATCCAGTAAAAGCTACAGGGTATCTGTAGTGCTTTGGATGCTAAGAAACCTCTGTGACAGCTGGCACTAGACTATAACCCAGCTGCTCGTGGAGGGCAAGGTAGGAGGAGTGCGAGTTCAGTGCCTGCCTGGGAAACTTAATGAGATTATCAAGAAAGATATAGGCGTGGGAGTAAAGGGAAGGAAGAGAAGGAGCTTCAGTGGTAAAGTTCTTGCTCAACATATGAGGCCCCATGTTCAATCCCCAGCAACGAAACAAACAAACAAACCTCTATCCATGCACAATGCCCATCATAAATTTAAGTGTGTAATTTAGCACAGTTATCCCTTGTTTCTGACATTGTAAAACATGGCTGAACTCCTAAGTAAATGCTTCTATCACTTATCTATTCCCAACCTGTAGATTCTATGAAGACCTAACTATTCTCCACAGTTCTCCGCCTTCATCCTTAGAAACTACACATTCCGTGTAAGTAACAACAAAGGGAAGGTCAGTGACATTACAAAGATTCACCATGGGATGGATGGGGTTACATAAAAAAAGCAAAGCTCAGATGCTATGGGAAATAATCTACTAGTTTTGCACAAAAGCTTAGATTTTCAAATAAACTGTGCTTTAAAAATTAATACCAAGAAATATATGTTGAAGGATCAATTTTAAGATAAATTTATGTATTTCTTCTTTGCTTTAAGATACACATAAAGAGAATCCAAGAAAATATGTTGCACAAATGTATGAAATAGTAATCATAGAGTTCACTTTCTTAACTGTATCCATGCAATTATTTTTGATAAAATTTTCTACTTAATTAATGAAACCAGGCTCTACACACAACTTGCATTCCAATACCAAAAATCAAGATTCTTATAATTTTTTAAAAAACATTGATTTTTACTTTTTTAAATCTCCATTTGAAATTTGGTTGTAGATAACAAAATTTGCTCATTCTGGCATACACACACACAAATTGTGTTTTCAACAGTCAGCGTGGACCAGAGTTGAGAAATAAAATGACACAGACATTCAGAAATTGTCCCAAATATATGAAAATCCCTAGCTCTCGTTGTATAGCACTAGGAACAAAAAGAATCACTTTTATACCACAATTCCAAAAAATGTAATGCTAATGACTAGGCAGAAATACTTTCTAGGAAGGTCATTTATTTCTGTCACATTATCTCCTGTATTCAATATTCAAAACTGCTAGCACCAAAATGTCACTTCAGCTCCATTCTGTCCACTCTTTGTCTAGAAAGAGTCAATCCTATTCCTTCCTCATAGTTAAGAAAGTACAAATCTTGGCAAACTCTCCACTGCTGCGGTCTATCTGGAGGAGGGATCTGTCCTTTGGGTAATTAACATACAAGCCTTCTTTCTCATCCATAGAGTGCTACTCTTCTTAGTAAACTAAGTTTAAATAGCAAAATAGTAACCTTGCTACAAAATATAAACAAGAAAAGTTTTAACTGTAAATTTATAATCATAGCCTCTTTAAAAGCAATTATCATTTTTTTTTTGATGGTCATGGGGAATACACCTTTAATCACAGCACTGTGGGTCTGAGCTTGGCCTGGTCTACATTCAGAGTTCTAGAACAGGCAGGGAGGGTTCCACAGAGATCCTGTCTCAAAAAACAACAACAATAAAAGAATAATTTTCAAAATCAATAATCAAATGGTCACCCCTTAAAAGATAAATTTCATTTCCACTGAAAACTATTTTCATGCTTTAAAATACAAACATCAATCATGGCACTGCAAAATCCAGTCCCATTAACTTATTTGTTTGAACTTATGGATGCCTATATTTTCATGGCATCTAGAATATTTTCCCTTGTTTTTAGCTTTTTAATTACAGACCAAACACAACTTTTCCAGAAGTCAATAAAAACAAGAGCCTAGGGACAAAAGAATATGTAAAACGGCAGAGACGACTAGAGAGTGTAAAAAACAAAAACAAGAAAATTAGAAACAAAAAACTTGTTTTCGTAAACTTACTTGTGATCACATTACCAACTAAATCTAATGTTTCTATGTGCAAGTCAATACACAGGCACTGAGAAGAAAATGATTTCACCACCACCATCCATTTTGATGTAAGATCACTGTCAAGTTTAGGAGTAAAATTAAGCTACACGAATTACTCTCACCTCCACCAAACAGTGCTTTCTGCTAACTGTAAAGGGGATTACTTGTTGAGTGCACACATGGCTTTTAGAGAACCCTTCCAACTGGGAAAAACCCCTTAGCAATCTTAGAGCGTATTTCTCCTCCTTTCCGGAATGTTAGCACATTCCTTGTAGACTAGGTGTGCCTGACTTCCAAAGGCAAACTCTTTAACATGGAGACTCATGACTTGCCCAACACATAGGGCGTCCAGTAGTCTGGTTGCTTGAAGTTTTATGGGTATATTGACTAGATTTCATTAAAGCGGAAGAAGAGAACAGCCATGTTGGCTTCAAAGTCAACTAAAGACCCACGGTTATTGAGTTAATCCCACACTGATGAACTTGCTGACAATTCTTACTCCCCTCTGTTCTATGATTGTTCCGCCAGCACAAGGTCTACTCTACAGCAATGGTTCACAACTAAGGACTCATTTGCACCTCCGAGCAGTACATGGTAACTCTTTTGATTGTCACAAATTGGGAAGGGAGGGAAACAGCAGCATTTAGTGATGAAAGAACAGGCTGTTACCAGTACCCTAAAGAGCACAGGATGTCCCAGGCCATATGTGTACATGTGTGCACACATGCACACACACACACCTAAAGCAGTATCCTGCCCTGCAAGTTCACAGACTGGAACTGAGAAATCTCGAGTCCCAGTCACCACGGTATCACCTTTATTCCATCACAAAGCCCTCTTTACCTGGGATAGTAGTAGCCCAAGGCCTCAGTCAACACATGATCCATAATTTTGACCACAAGGAGAGCCTCTAAATTAGAACATAGTAAGAGCCTGGTGGCTGAGTAATCCCATCTCATTCTGCCGTTTATACCCCGTCTAGCTCCATCACATTCTTACACCTTAACAACTACAATACCAACACTAACCGGTGAGCGCTATTAACACGAGCAAGAAAAACCTGTTCTGTGCCTTTCCCCCTATTTATGTCTTTCTAATAACAGAGGAAAGAAGACACAACACATGCAGAAGTGGTGCTCTTAGACAGTTTTTGATGATGACTCACTCGTAGTTCACAATACAATATTCTCTTACAGGGGGTAAGATGATTTCTTTTTTTTTTTCCTCCACAGCACAAGATCAGCAGGGATAAAGAGCTGGGCTGGAATTATTGTTCGGGAGTTGTAAATACACCTAACTGAATCAGTCTCCAAGCTAATTCATTAAAAAAAATCACTCTAAAAAATGAAGCACAGAGATTTTACCCCAAACCAACAGTGAGGTCTGTGGGTTGACATCTCTTGACCTTCTGCTGGAGTTTGGGTGTGGTTCTTCAAATACAGGGCAACATCATCCTCTCTTTATATTGCCCCCATGATAGCTACATTTACATGGTTAACAGTTAAATCATATCAGTTCATGTAGATTAATGACAGAAAATTTATTTGCATCAACTTGATATGGATGATCAAACACCACACAAAAGGAAAAACAACAGGAAGTATGCCTAAACAAGCTAAGTAAATGCAAAAACGAAGAACTCCAGCCTCAAGATTTTCCTACGGTGTAAAAGAATAACGCTTAAATAAAATCTAAATATCTTATAATTCCATCTAAAAAATGTAAAACTTAAAACTAGACATATTTTAGTATTAGTGTATGAAAATCGATAAAATATTAATCACACATTTAGTCAATACGAATTTCTGTAGTTCTTTTTGTGAATGGTATATGATAAATTTTAGCTTCTAAGGAGGATATCTAAGTATAATATGTAATTAATTATATGTATACATTATGCATATCATCACACAATGGAGATGTCAATATCTATATCAGTGTTTTTCAAGTCTTCTAACACTGTGACCCTTGAATACAGTTCCTCATATGTGGCGACCCCCAACCATAAAATTATTTTGTTGCTCCTTTGTAATTGTACTTTTGCTCCTGTTATGAATAGCAATGTAAACATCTGCTATGCAGAATAGTCTTGGGTGACCCCTGTGAAAAGTTCATTTGACTCTTCCCCACCGCCATAGTGTCACGACCCACAGGTTGAGAACCACTGATCTACACCAGTACAATAATATTACTAGATTCAGAGCTTATGACTTAAATTTTCAAAACTTTTTTTTAGCAATGGCGAGAAAGCAGAAAAAATACCAAATCCCTTATTGAATCTTTAATATAACTATTGTAAATTTGAATTTCATGAATGGTCCTATACCAATTAATTCTTTTAAAATATAACCATATTCTTTCTCTTGATCTATCCAGCTACCTCTGTACCTTCACATTTACTGTGTTGTTCAGTTCTTCGGACAGTTAACACAAGTGGTCAGTAGAAACCATTTTGGAAACCACAAGAGGCTAATAAGCACAACCCCCCTTCCATTCATATGGTCACAGTAGGTGCTATTCTTTTTCTTAACATCCTCTCGCTGGTTTCCCAAGAGCCCTTTCTCTGAGCTGATTGCCTTCTTCAAGTCGGCACTGCTACCCTGAGAACATGAGTTTCTGCATAAAATAACTATTAGTTTAGCAGACTTAGAATGTCAGCTAATCCTGTGCGCACTCATTTTCACGGGACTGTCTCTTTCAAGAGAAGCACCCTGGCCTCTGTCTTCTTTACATGAGGAATTCCAGAAGACTCTGCCTTTGAGAGTGCAAACTTGTCCTTTCTTGTTTCATCTTATTTTGCATTTTCTCACTTTGCTTTGACATGAACACATCAAAGCAAAAATAATATCCTATTTCCCAGTACTCAGTGTTAGGTAATCATGTCAAAAAAATAAGTTGGTAGGCCGGGCAGTGGTGGCCTTTAATCCCAGCACTCGGGAGGCAGAGGCAGGCGGATCTCTGTGAGTTCGAGACCAGCCTGGTCTACAAAGGGAGTTCCAGGACAGGCTCCAAAGCCACAGCGAAACCCTGCCTCGAAAAACCAAAAAAAAATGAAAAATAAAAAAAAAATAAGTTGGTAACACCCACATCAAAAAACAAATCAAGCCGGGCAGTGGTGGCGCACACCTTTAATACCAGCACTCGGGAGGCAGAGGCAGGCGAATCTTTGTGAGTTCGAGGCCAGCCTAGTCAACAAGAGCTAGTTCCAGGACAGGCTCAAAGCTACAGAGAAACCCTGTCTTGAAAAAAAAAAACAAAAAAAAACCAAACCCAAAACAATAGTTTTATTACACAGTATCACCTAAAGCAAAAGCTATCAATATTTCTATTATCCGCTTGCTCTTCTGAGAAGGTCCACTTTTCTACAGTTTTATCATCTGCACGCCCATTACATGGGCATGCAGCATTTTACCTGGAAGCTCATGCAGATGCTTTTCCATATACCGTTCTTAGTTGACAGATACTACTTTGCAGCTGATAGTAAAAGGGAAAGAAAGGTTGTTTTTAAGTATTAAGAACCTACCCAACAAGCAATGGTCCTGACACTGTAGTGAACACAGCATCCACAATAAACGTTGCATGATGAATGAATTCATTTTACCCCTGCTTACCAACGCCATTGCAAATCTATTCTTAGCAATGTAACAATCGCACACTTTTTGCTTGGTACCTGTATTTGCAAAGTCATCAATAATTTTTCTCTTTTCTATTAAAAAAAACCCTCTGCCTTTGATTTTTTTTCTGTTATTACAAATGAAAGAATCATCCATGTTTTCACGCCTCTGAAAAATTTAGCCTTACATAATCTTACAAGATAATTCATCTTTGAAGACTGTTTGTCTACTGAACAAGGAAAGTGCAAAGAGCTGTTCCCTCTCATTTATAGAACAGATCAATAAAATCCCAAATGCAGTAAGATTATTTGTTTTTCCTCTACTAGTAAGCCGTATCTGCTTTGTAGGACAAATTATTTCACTAATTAAGGCTTTAGAATTTATCACCCTACTATGTAGTAATATTTCATGTGTATTTTAATAAATAAAGCTTGCTTGAAGACCAGAACACAAACCAGCCACACTAGTCAGCCATAGAGGCCCAGTGTTGGTGGTGCACACCTTTAATCCCAGCACTAGGGAGGAATGTAAGGTGCAATGAGACAGGAACTCACTTTCTTTCAGTCTGAGGATTTCTTAGAGGTAAAAGCTCTCTAGTGATTTGGCTGTTTTGCTCTTCCGATCTTCAGGCTGAACCCCAATATCTGTCTCTGGGTTTTTATTATTCATATTACATCTACTACTCGTTTATTTCCTTAAAGTAACAAAGTTTTCCTCTGATGAATATTAACCTGTTAGAACGAACTAAAATTTGGATTTTCTTAGAAAGGGTAATACAGTATACTCTAAAAACATATTCTAAAATAAATATAACATCTGATTTTGAACAGCTCAACAAAGTCAAATATTAGTGATCAAAATTAACAGTAATGTAAAGCACCACAAAATGAAGCCCGTTATGAAAACACTACATCTCTTCGTCTTTGCCCTCTGCTGTCACGAGCAGAATTTTATTAAGCCCTCTACCACTGTTACAGATATCTATCACACAGAAAAGTTTGCAACTATTTGAAGTGACATTTAAACTCAGAACAAAACACCAGAATGTTCTCTTATCAGGTAGATGAATTAAACTTTACAATAACCTTTCATTTTCTGTAAGGTAGAATTCTAGAGTCTCCCAGAAGCTCTACCACGGGTAGACAGAACAGAAGCTCACTACATTTCAGTCATTTCTCGGCTTCTATTCAGATAGATTTCAAGTTTCCAGAATAAGGGATGCGCAAGAAAGTTGCAATAAGAGCAACAAAGGGTGGGGCAAACATTTTCATCAAAACATTTATTATTGTTGTTATTATCAATGAGGCAAGGTGCGAAAGCAAGCAACCAACCTCAGTCTAGAACTCACTAAAACACATTTACTCAGGTCTCCTGCCCTCACCCAACTTCACTCTTCTAAGATCTACACCTTACTCTCTCCCCCTCCTAAAAGGCATCTGTCAAAAAGCAACTTCTCTGGTTGCCATTGGATTTCAACTTTGCCCTTCTTTTAAGTCAGTGAAGACACGGGTTTTTAAAAACAGAGTTTTGGGAACATTCTTGGACATTAAGATCCACAATAAGCCAGGCAGTGGTAGCACAGGCCTCAATCCCAGCACTCAGAGGCAGTCAGGTATCTATTAGTTCAAGGCCAGCCTGGTCTACAAAGCAAAATCGAGGTGTTTAGAAGTTTTTGTAGTGTGTATCTTCTCAAAATGGAGAACAATATGACTTCGAATTAGATCAACTAACACCGCGGAGGAGACACACATCTGTGTGCACTGTGACCTGGCTACTGAAATTCTCTCAACTTATTTTCAGAGTCCTTGCTTGGAAACATGAAAAACAGAAGTCCTTGCCTTTTAATTTCAAAGGAATAAGCAGTAAATATTTTAAAGTGCTCCCTTAGCCAAAGGTATTAATCTTGTTTTATTTCACGGAGTAGGAATTGGATGTTGAATCTGACATAATAACTTTCTCAGAGTTGGCTTCTGATTTGGCTCTGAAGATCACAGCCAGCACTGTTCAGATACCTACGTGAAGTTATAGAAAGCTCTACCCCCACACAACAGCCTAACAAGTTATTTTCAATGGTGTATGTCCTCTTCAGTAAACTTCTGTGGAGACAATTTTATCACCACAGCAGAAAGGAAAGCATTCTGAAATGCAGATCTTAAGTTGGAGTGTCTGAACACCTAGGTAGACACCTACTGTGACACGTGTTATTGCTGGGGCTTAATCTTTTGAGTTTCAAACCAGCAACATCATTGTCACCTGAAATATGAGCATCTACTCCAGGTCCACTGAAGAAAATGGGAAGCACCCATAGAGATTGTTTTAACCTGTGGGTGCTTTTCTATGCAATTTAGTTTGAGAGCCTCAGGAACCGGTGACCCTATTGTCTCAAATCACCAAAATGTTACGGTGGAGAGATCAAGTACTTCGCTTACCAGTGCCATGGTAAGTGCCATCACCTATCAATCAACTAAAGGCATTCAGATCATTCTTGTAGTCTGAACAAAAGACCACAATCAAGAATAGCATAGTCTTGATTTTTAGACCTGTAACATTTCCTAGAGAAAATTCCTATTAGCAGGCTTTCTGCCATTAAGCAGGTACTGGCAGACATTAGCATTTTAACACACAGTGGCCATCTCCAAATTCAATCTTGGTTTTCTTCACATTTATGGAGCAGGCTATTTTATGATAGATAAGGCATTTCCCATTTACTTCTCCAAACTCCTGCTCCATAGAACTTTCCACTGTCTAGAAGGTAGAGTGATAACAAAACGACCCAAACACAATAAAGAAGACACTTGGGATTCTCACCCAGTGGAAATATGCAGTATTCATGTTGTAGGAAGCCTCTCAAGACTATCTTCAAATAGACCTGGTTTCTCAGTGTTAGCCATTAAGGATGGAAACCGGTTACCTGAAGATCAAAGGGTGAGACTTGGGCAGGCACCTTTAGGTTTCCTGAGGAGTTAACAAATGAACAAAAATAATGCTTTGACGTGACAGAGAACTGGGCTGCCTGTCAGGGGCCCAAAGAAAAGCTGTTTCAACCAACAAATAAAACAAACAAACAAACAAACAAAAAACCAAAAAAAACCCAAACAAACAAACAAACAAAAAACCAAACCCACACACCCAGTAGGGGTCAAGTTTAGAGGATTTCTCACTCTCTCAGGAAGCACTTCCCCCCCATTTTGTTTTGACAGGTGATTACATTACAACAAACCCCACCCTCCCTGACTCACTTCCTTAAGCTGTTAAACCAGCTCCCTTTCTCACTGAAACAAATGTTCTTGTCTCCACACCACCCTAGATGAGGTTCTCCAACGTTTCAAGAAAGGAAAAAGCCCTTCAAATTTCTATTTTGCCATGAATATCACAGGTGAAAGCCAAACAACTCAGACCTTCATTTTCCTGCAGCAGCTTTAATTTTACAATCCAAAAGCATTTATTTTACAGTACTCAGTAGAAACATGGTTTTGTTTTATTTAAAAAAAAAAAACAACAACAAAAACTTGTCCTGTTTTTTGACCTCCACAAAACCCTCTGTGGAGGTGATTGGTGCACCAGCAATCTATTTCACCATCCACCTTCGAATATTTTCTGTAAGGAGTACGCGCATTTCCTATGAGCCACATACTTAGCAAAACTTTTGCCCAAAGCCTTCCAAATAATGACAAAAGAGGGTCACCAAACACATTTAAAAAAAAAAAAAAAACAACCCTTCCAACAGGGCTTGACACATCCTCAGGCTGTGCATCAACTTCAATCGACTTAAGCAACCACAATTATTCAAATGGAAGGATGCATTCTTGCAAAAACATGATTTTGAGTAGCCCCAACGTTTAGACGTAGAAACGAATGTGTTTGATACTTATGGAGGCATGAGGTCAGAGTTGGAAAATAAATAAAAGGCCAAGACAGGCCAAACTGTTCTCCCTCCCCACAGGAATAGTGAAATGCAACCTAGATGAAATTACTCCCCTCCCCCGAAAAAAAAATTAAGGCAAGAGATATTGATATCACTTTAAAGAAACCTGTGATCTCTTTTGGCTTCGTCAAAGAGTAAATTCCTCGGTTAATACTCTGCAGGCTTCAGCTTTGCCTTAGGAACCTACGTTATCATCTCTTACAGATAAGATTATTGTACTAGAGAGCCCAAGGAAAATACACATAAAAAGTAACAATGCACATGGCCTCCTCGCACTTTGCCTCCTACTTGTTAAAAGAAACAACGCTTGTGGTCAAATATGATCCACAAACTAAAGAGAGCAAAAGAATCCTCTTTACATGGTTTATTACTTTTTGTTTTGTTTTGAATCTAATGATTTGGTTCCAAATGAAATCGTTGAAGGGTTGAGCTAATGGCCAGCCTAACACACTCCAAATACTGCTGAGACACTGTGTGTGAGAACCAAGTCAAGAACACTTCTGATTGAGGCGTGACATAAACAGACAAAACAAAACCAGGACAAATAAAAAGCTATCCCCTATTCGCCTGGATGGATGTAACTTTCCCAGACCTAAGAGGGTGTTAGCAGTCCGCTTCCCTCCTTTGCTATAACAGTGAAGTTCATGGCTCATTGTCAGCAGAAAAGACTCAATACACTTCCTCCTCTGGGAAGTCAGATGGTATGTCTAGACCCTGATAATTTTTCTCCACTTTGAAATAAAAACTTGGAAACATTGTCATCCAATTTGTCACTGAAATAATTCTACCTTCAAAATTGGACAAATAACTCTGGGAGGCCCGGTCCACCTCCACCTGACACCGTTACCATGGATACTGTACATCACTGAATATGAAACACAAAAACACAAATAGTTTGGGGTTTCTTTAAAAATGACATTTGTATTAAAAGTCTTAAAATGAAGAGACAATGACCAAATGAGTGGAATTAAAAGTTACAATTTGTTAGAATTCTCTTGGTACATCACAATAAAATTCTGCTCTTTGCGTCTGGAGGACAATCTTAGACAAATGACAAGAGACACTCCAAATGCAACAGAAAAGGGAGCTAAAACGTGAAATCTGAGCAAAATGAAGAAAGGGAGAAAAACACTCGAGACATGACCTTAACATTAAGAAAGCTAAAAATTAACGAAGCAATTGATGGACTAACAGGCCCCATTTGTCCTGGCTCTTTCAGGAAGATACTTAAAGTGGTTTTGGGGGCAGCAGAACAGCAGATTCTGGGATATGGTGGGAATTCACAGGTTGGCACCGGCTGGAACAGCTGAGTTTGAAGGCACTCTGCAGACACAGGGGTGCTGGGGGCCCTGAATCACATTTACGAAGTCTTTGTATTGTATTTTTAAAAGCTAGTCAGCAAAAATCTGTCACTGCCAACCACACACGCACACAAAAAGCTATACTTACACACACAATAGCACACACACACAACAGCACACACACACACATAATAGCACACACAAAAATGTGCAGATCTTTTAACATTTTTTTCACAGCTGATTAAAAAAAAATACTACCATTCTCCCCCAGACTCCCCTTTGATACAGTAGGTAATCAAAATAGATTTTTTTTCCCACAAATATCAGCAGACACTTCCTGGCACCCCACACTGTATTGGCATCAGTGTTAACAGTCCCAGTTCACATGTGCAATACTTCAGATTGGATACACTGTAACAAGAACCCAACTTTGCATAGACATCCTCAGAATCGTAATCAGTCCCTGGGTTGCCCTTCCAAGCTGGCAGAAAAGGAACCCCTGGTCTTAATTTCCAAATAATCCTGGAAAACAAGGGGGAAAAAAAATCAAGTTTCTTCCCCTCCTCTGGCTCCTTCATATCGTTTTCTCAGACCTCCTTCCTTGTGTATAGAACTTGGAACTATGAACAGTTGGTTGGGGGAACCCTCCCCCACCGCCTCCTTCTTCCCCTCCACTTCCTCCACCTCCCCACCCCCATTTTCTTTTTCAGGCTTGAAACTTTTGCTTGCCGGTGTCAAGCAGCCAATACTGCGCCTTGATGGCTACTGAAACGGGAAAAATTATGCATGAACCGAAATCAATGAGGAACGTACACGCTGCAAAAAAAAAAAAAGCCACATTTCCATCAGGGTCTTGGGTGGTCAGGAACCGACACCCCCTCGGACCCTAGCTGAAGGCTGGGGATGCTGGCCACGCAAGTCAGCCAGGTTCCTCGGACATCCCGGCCAATACAAAGTCGTCTCCAATCTCAAAGCGAGAAGACAATCACATTAAGAGAATCGGGTGTGTTTGGCTTTGTGCACAGAGCGTGGCCAGCGCCCGGCGGCAGCCGGCGCCTCACAGGATCACGCAGGCCGAGCAGCAGCCCTCGTCGCCGTTGGGCTGTGCCGCGTAGTTCATCTGCCGAACGATCTCTGCGAACAGCTCATCCACTGAGGCTTTGTTTTTGGCGGATGTCTCCATGAAGGGGCAGCTCCACTCCTCGGCCAGGGCCTTGCCCTCGCCGTATGAGACCTCGCGCTCGCCCTCCAGGTCCACCTTGTTGCCCACCAGGATCATAGGTACGCGCTCGTACCGCTTCACGCGGATGATCTGGTCCCGCATGGGTTTAATGTCCTGGAAGCTCTGCTGGTTGACCAAGCTGTAGACAAGGATGAAACCCTGGCCATTCTTGATGTACAGGTCCCGCATGGATGCGAACTGCTCGGTGCCCGCCGTGTCCAGGATCTCCAGCACCGACGGCGACGAATCCACCTCAATCTCCTTGCGGTAGAAGTCCTCGATGGTCGGGTCGTACTTCTCGATGAAGGAACCTGTCACGAACTGCACAGTGAGCGCGGACTTGCCCACACCGCCCGAGCCCAGCACCACCACTTTGTACTCTCTCATGGCTCCGTCGGCGCCCTCGTCGCGCCTGCCGCGGCCCCGTCGGGGCTGCGCGCTGGGGAAGGCTGGGCTGGGCGGGTAGACTTCTCCTCTTCCTCCGTTCCGCAGGAAAAGCCCCGGCGAGAGCGGCCCGGGAGCGCGGGCTCACCGATCGGCTAGCAGAGCCCCGCGCCGGGCCGACCGGTGGCGGGGGTGCGTCCCTGGGGCGAGGGTCCCAGGCCCCGCAGCAGCCTTGGCAAGAGGACCCTGAGGACAATGCGCGCAGCCGGAGCAAGGCAACCGCTGGAGCTCCTCTCCACGGCAGCCCGAGAGGGCCGGGAGGCGGGGGCGGCTGGCTGCAGAGGCGGATGCTAATTGAGCGTCCGGCTGGGACACGCGTGGCATGTGTCCCCGCGGAACGTGCGCCCAGCTCCGCGGCCCATCGCTCGCTCGCTCTCTCTCCCGCAGCCTCCGCTGGGCGAGGGCTTCCTACTCGCCGCGCGCAGCCCGGCCCTCCCCCGCCCCGCCGAGCATGCCCAGTGAGCCGCCCGCGGCGCCCCGCCCGAGCTCCGCTCCGGCTTTTCCGCTGCGTCGGGAGGAGGCGTGGCTAGAGGGTGTGGCGAACCGGGACTGGGCGTGGCGGCGCGAAGCTTGGAACGGGGCAATCCTGCCTGTGCATGTAGGTAGAAAGCTCCGGACCGAAGCTACCTCCTTTCGGGGAGCTGCAAGCCTCTCGTGGGCGCATCGGGCAGTTGCTGGCTGTGACCTTTTCGCCGACTTGCGCTGTCAAAGGCGGATAGACACCAGTCGCTGAACCCCAATCGGTGCACGCTTCTCCGGGTCACACACTTGCATGACATTTGCAGGCCAAGGAAGGCAACAGAGAGCGTGCCCCCACTTCACCTAGTGTTCGATCTCCTAGCCAAGAACTCGTCCCGAGTCCCCGTCCGGACTTGGAGCGAAGGGTGGGAATTAATGGGGGCACCGCAGCCTTCGGGGCAGGATTCGAGGGGTCATGCAACCTCCCCTTTGGCTGAAGCAAAAACCCGGCTAGCGGATCAAGCCTCACGGAAGGCAGACGGCTCCCGCACCTAGAGTCAGGGCATGCTCAGTCGGCCGACAAGGTTTGGGGGCTGCAAGTAGGAAGGTTTCGCACCGCACACCCACACGCCAGCTCAAATTACCTCTCCCAGACTCCCAACTCATTGGCCCCAGGATGCGAGTCTCACACCCCCCAAATGTTTTCTCATTGGCTGCTGCTGAGGTTTTGTCACTTTGGACAGCTTCATTGGTTGGAAAGTCGCCTCCGCTCGGGATTGGTTATTTATAGAGATTGAGCGGAGAGGCGGAGGCCCAGCTGTTCCTTCTCCACTGCTCCCCGCCCCCTTCCACCCACTGCCTGGGCCTGAGGATCTGAAACTGAGAGGGGAAAAGAAGGAATTTAGGCGGAGTGCTCCGAACTAAATATAGTCCTTTGTTGGTGTTTTGGAGGGAGTCTGATTATTTTCAAACCCAGTCACGACCGTTTCTTAAAGGGAGCAACTAGGGTTCATTGCTGCTCTCGGTCTGCAAGAAATCCTAAAGTTTCTAACTTAAATCTTTGCCGGGAGCTAGAATGAGCAGTGAGCCACCGGGAGCTCGGGGCAGCAGGAGAGATGGGTCTGCCCAGGCTTGCCTTTTCCCAAGCAATTCATGGTGGGGCGGGCAGTCGCAGGACTTGGCTCGGTTCACTAGCACAGGGATGCGAGGTGACGCCTGGACTTGTCCCGAGTCTCTATAGTTCCTTGCTAGGGAGAGATGTCTAGACCTGTCAGCGCACAGCACTGGCTGGTGGGAGCCGCCGAGTGCAGAGGGGTGGGGATCGGATCTGTGTCAACCGGTGATCAGTGGCCTGTCTTCTTATCTTCTGCCACTAGGTTCTGCTTCTACCGTCCTCGCTGCAGGGAAAACCGGGCAGTGTGTAGATATGTGCTTTTGGTTCCGAGTTACTGCCGTATTCTTGGCCCCATTTGCGAGTGGCCTGCCCCAGACTCTTGATTGCAAGCCTTAAGTTTGTGTCCGCAGTGGTAGCCAGCAGAGTCCGGCGGGAGTTCTGTATCCCGTGCCTCAGTTCGTTGTTGGTGCTCGCTCTGCCATTTAGTGGAGAAAGGGTTTTTTTTTCATGGTCAGCTACTGATTACTTCGATTTAATTATGCTGATATAATTCTTCAGAGAATTATCTCTGAATCACTTTATTTAATACAGCTGGGCAGAATCCTGCCAACATTCTGCCAAGTGTTTTGCATGCACTATCTCAATTACCCCTCATAATAATTACTTCTACGGCCATTTTAAAGATGAACAAACTGAGGTTCCCAGGGGTTCAGTAGCTCATCCGGGCGTGGCAAAGCAAGGATTACATCCTGGGTGTTTGATTGCAGAGCAGTCAAGCCGCTTGAAGACAAAGGAGGAGCACCCCCCCCCATGACCATTCTTTGCTCTTGTGGAAATAACACTATTTGGATGGCGCTTCCTCGTCTAGACATGGGCAGGAACTCTGAAATATCTTACCTTGTGGTGCTAGACCCACCTCAAGGATCTTTTGGGGATCCCCATTTACTCATATCCAATTGATAGTTCTTTATTGGGCTGCACACTTTGTTGAGGTGCTGTGGGTCCCTTGAAAGGACAGTGGAGTCACTTCTTCCAGCATGGCCCTTGAAGGAGTCCACAGATTCTCAACTTAACACCTGGCTGCACAGGTTCTTGTAAAGATGTGTTTGTTAAAGTGGAAAGTCAGCCGGGCGGTAGTGGTGCACGCACTTAAACCCAGAACTTGGGATGCACAGGCAGGGGGATCTTTGTGAGTTCGAGATCAACTTGGTCTACAAGAGCTAGTTCCAAGACAGGCTCCAAAGCTACAGAGAAAACCTGTCTTGAAAAACCAAATAAATCAATAAAGTGTAAAGTCGATCACATTTTACCTGTTTCTTCATCATGGTTGTTAATACTATTGCATCAGTGGTGTGATGAATAGTAGAATTGGTTGTCAACCTGACTACATCCGAAATGAGCAGAAATTCCAGAAACAGAGAGCACAGTTATGAGGGATTTTTTGCTTGGTTTGAGGTGGGTAAATCCACCTCTGGTATGGACCATGTTTGAGGTAGGAAGGCACGCGTGCCTTTGATCTGGATCTTGAGGTAGGAAAATTCACCTTTAACCTGGGCCATAACTTCTTCTGGAAGTCTCTGAAAGGACAGAGACGAAGGAAGCTTTTGCTCTTTGCCTGCTTGCCTTTCTTTGCCTTGCTAGCGTGTATCCATTCCTTCCCTGGCATTCGAGTTTCCTTCTTTGGTATCCCAGCATATAATGAAGCCCAGCTGAGACGTACAGCCTACGGCCTGAACAAGCTACTGGATTCTTTGACTTTCTGCTCATAGCTAGGCATTGTTAGATTAGCTTGACTGCAGCATGTAAGTCATTCTAATAAATCCCCTTTGTGTGTGTGTGTGTGCGCGTGTGTGTGCATGCGCGTGTGTGTGTATATATATTATACATATATATAACATGGAGAGAGAGATTCATTCCATAAGTTCTGTTTCTCTGGAGAACCCTGACTAACACAGTGGGCCTCCATGTACACTCTCTGCTCACAAAGGTGTGAGTTTGAGGAATCTGAAAGAAAATGCCTCCTGCCTACTGTCTAATCTCAAGCCTGGACCTCATTTACTACCTGGGGCATTTGCCAAGTCCATTACGCTTCCTGACCTTAGTTTGCCTGTCTGTGAAATAGTGGTGATGAAATTTGCCCCGCCCACAGCGCTGAGCCACGTATCTCGAAGAGAATCTGGCCAGCAAAGCCCTCCATTTCCAGTAGAGAGCTGAGCAGCTAGGGCCCCGTGTCCTGACTGCCCTCTCCAGCAGTCTCATGTACCGCAAAGGAATAATAATGAAAAGAGAGTGGATAGTAACACTTGTTAAAGCTGTTGTGCACCAGACATTCATCAGTTGCTACCCAGACCCAAGCAGCTGGACAGCCCCATAACAGCTATCCATGTAGACAAGTGGATGGTGTTAATGAAGCCTCATGGCTTTTTCAATAACGGAAAGGTGCTATTTGGCATCTTCAGTAGTATATTACATCCCAGTTATTTCCCTTATGTTGGGGATTATTGTTTTAAAGTGTATTGCATTTTTTTTCATACTGCCTATGTTAACAATTTAAAGATGTGTTTCATTGGGGGCTGTAGACCCTTTGCCTGCTGGAGTGAAACAACTTGTTCTCCTGTGCCTGCAGCTGCTCTGAGCACGAGACCCTCATGAGTTCCTGATGGCAGGGGAGTGAATTCTGGTGGATTTTACAACCTGAAATCCCAAGAGTTGGGGTGTGGCTATCAGTTAAGGATCCCTATATAAGCTGCCCCTGCACACAATAAAGTTGACATTCTTGTATCAAGGAAGACCCGTGTCCCTGTGTCTCTGTGTGTGTATGTTTTTAAATCTCCAGCCTAGTTCCTGGCTCGCATACAGTCCCATAGTACAAGTGCTACAGTGTTTGATTAAATAAAATTAACCTGTGAGCAGGATGCTGAGTCAACAAAGAGCTGACAGGAAGTGATAAGGGGGAACCATGTATAGCAAGGTTTTTTGTTTTGTTTTGATTTTGTGGTTTTTCTTTTTTTTTTGAGACAGGGTTTCTCTGTGTAGCTTTGGAGCCTGTCCTAGAACTGGCTCTTGTAGACTAGGCTGGTCTTGAACTCACAGAAATCCTCCTGCCTCTGCCTCCTGAGTCCTAGGATTAAAGGTGTGTTCCACCACTGCCTGGCTAGCAGGGGTTTTTAATTGAGGATGGAGAGAAGGACGCTGGGGTGTTGGGAAGACACCAGCAAAGGGAGAAGGTTAACTACTTGCTATTCACCCTCTCTGAGGAGCAGAATTCAATCTCAAACCTTGAATTTTGACTTCTATAGATTTAGATAAAGTTTCCCTTAGTAGCTTTGAAAGAGTCTTGCCCTTAGACTGTGGCCCCTGCAGAGAAGCCATTGCTCAAGGGGTAGGTAGCCACTGTAGATAAAAAAAAAATGTTTAACAACACCCACAGATATACATGGGTATTGTGATTCAAAATGAAGCCAAAATTTCAACATTTTTTTGCTAGGAGTGCTGTGCTTGCCATGATAGTTAAGTGGCTAACTACATACCCAGCAATGTGTATGTATGTATGTGCCTTGTGTTTACACACAGATACGTATGTATGTTTGCGTGTGTGTGTGTGTATACACATCTGTATACACATACATAGATATAGATATCTAGAGAGAGAGATCGACATAAGACAGATAGACAGACAGGATATTACTCATTTGCTCATGCTGGTTTTGAACCTGATCTCTTGCTCCCGGTAGCTGCCTGCCTCAGCTTTCCTAGTAGCCTGGGTAACAGGCCTGGATTGCTCAACTTGGCTCAAAGCATTCACATCTCACTTCCTCTTCTCAGAGTTTGATTGTTTCGTTTTGATTTTCTATGAGTTATTATCTTCCCCATACTATAATTATTTACAGAACTAAGTCTGATTCCCTGAAGAACTATGTGACTTGTTAGGAGACAGCATCCACATCTGGTTTATCTTTAGAACCTTCCATGTTTTGTGCTACTATGCTAGGAGATTCTCAATAAATGCCCATCAGTGAATGTATAAGTCAGTGCTTTTCTGAGCTCTATCTGTGGTAAAAGATTTTAACAGCCCTTGATAAGCCATAACATCTCCTTGGTCCAAAGAAAACTATATGCCAATGTTCAAGTCTCCCTGGGTCCTGAAGATGCTGGAGTAATGAAAGTCCATACTGACTTGAGTGGCAACAGAAGAATAATGTTCGCCAATGGAGAGGCACCCAAGTTCCGAAGGGCAGAGTACTTATGTCAGGAAGACATTATCTTCCAACAGCCTGAAAAGGGTTTTAGGAAATAGTCAGAAGGAAACCATATAAGAGCAGCTTAACCCTTGATATGCTGGGTAAATAGAAGCCCATCCTTGTTCTACACTCTCACAGAACAGCTTCTAAGCCCCCTGTGAGGTGCAGCTCTAAGCCTGCAAGGGTACAAGAACGCTACAAGGTGAACCCATAAAACCCTCAAGTAGAAAACTGCTCAGCTGCATGGCCCATTTACATACACAAAGGAGCTGAATTTCACAACTTCCAAAGATCTCCCGGAGCTAACTGCAAGTAAATAAATCATTCTTGATAAGTTCTCCTACTCTTGAAACTGCCAAGAATAAGTTGGTAGTGACTATATCATAATTTTAAAGTGGAAGATTAATGTCTTTGCAGAGTTCTAAAAGATACATGTCAAATAACTGAATTTATGATAATAGAATCACCTACCTGGCTCAGAGTTTTATCGAAGGTACTTTTAAAATAACCGACAAGAAGGTCCTCTGAAAATACTTTCTAATTTGGGCAGTCATTGCTTCATGCTGTTCGTTTTATGCTTTGGATTGCCAACACACTTCATGTTACTTCATATACAGGCGTGTTGCCAGTTAAACAGCCATGTTGTAAGAACAAGGCCTTGACCGGTCTTGATAGAGCTTGAATCGTTGTTATCCAAGACCTGTCAAAAACATCTTAGGATCATAACTAAGGTGAGACAAAGCCCTTCTCGGTCTTCTTACCTCGGTGACTCTCTGCCTGGATTACCTGTGCTCCGATCTCTTTTTTCTTTCTTCAATTATTCTTCAAAATAATGTGCACGGAAAAATTTTAAATTAAACGACCTCTGAAAATCATTCAATCTTTACAAAATATTGATATATACATACATATACATATACATATATGAGAATCAAATCAGCTGTTATCTCATTTGTCTCATTTTAATCAGTTTGGTGTTGCCAGTGGGCTTAGCAAATAAATTAATATACTTAATATTGAAAATAAAAACCATTCTTATCACAATAAAAACGTTGTCCTAGGCTGAGTTGTCCCATAGGACCAGGCTGATACAACACAATGATCCAGTATGTTTGCATCCCATCATGCATTTTGAATGGCCTGGCTTATTTTAATTCTTCTAGTCAATTTTAGAAAACAATTGAGAAGTCAAAGTCATTCCTCTCAAAGGTACATGATCCAACCTTTTCTCTCAGGCCTTAGATGTGCCAGAGACGCTGATCCGTGGTGAAGACCTGTGTTCCTCCTGCAGCATGACATAATCCATAATAGTTTGTATTATGACTGTGTGAAGAAGGTGCCAAGGATGCCCGAGGAAGGGAGGTTTTAGAGAGATTTATTTGATCCTAGGTTTTCTTGGTTCAAAGAGCCATCTAAAAATCCCAATCCATTTAAGATGCCTCTCCTCAGAACGTTCTGTTCCAGAGAACCAAATATAGAAAGAATAGGAGAAATCGCTTAGCTTCGTTACAAAGAATTTCCCTCTTTCTTTTATCTCACAGACCACTAGATGAAAGGCGCCCCCCTTCCCTCCTGCAGGGATGGGGAGCACACCACTTCCCCTAACACAGAGGAAGCCTATCAGCCCTCTGCAGCGGTGGCTCCACCAAGTCTTCAGCCTGTGGTTTTGATGGAGACAATGAAGGCCTGTGCTCGGGACAGGAAGTCTCACTTGTAAAATATCAGCAGCAGTGGGGTCTGCTGGAAGGCATCTGCCTAGTGGGAACTCTGTGTCACTGGGAATGACATAATTGAGCAATCATGAGATAGTATGAAAGATGTGAGTCATCGCTCAGGAAGACTGTACCTGAAAGCACAGGATGTCTTTGTGGTTACTGTTCTCATGGCGGTTCGCTCGGCTTTTAAGAATAGCCGTGTAAAGCCGTGGGTACCAAAAGATTACTGTTATTTTATTCAACGTTTGTAAAAAGGGCACATGACTACAAAATATATTTTAAAAGTTCCTTTCTGTGAAGAGAGTTCTAGCCTTAAATATCTTACTGTCTTTTAGAAGTAGTTCTATAGAATGAGAAAGGAGTAACCCTGGAAAACTGATCAAATATCTATGTGTTTTGTATAAGCTAAATATTCAAAGTGGACACTTCAAACTCTGTCTGGAAAGGGCTAGATCATAAACACGTCAGGCTTTTCAGGCCACGCTCTCTCTTTCCTACCTCTCCGTTCCATCCAGCATACAAGCCTCCTTAGACAGTATGCAAATGAGTGGTCCTGGCAGAGTGCCAACAATACTTCCTTTGTGGAAACAGGTGGTGGACGGCATTTGGCGAGCAAGCCCATGGTTTGTCGATTTCTAACCCAGGAATTGAAGGGGGTGGGAGAAAAGCCCTTCATTTGTTGCCAAAGTTTCTTGAAATAAAAATGAACTCCTAGTCTGTCCATAGATGTAGTTGCAGGTTTGGCTGTCATCAGTGGGAAAGTGCCAGTCAAATAGTAAGTATGTATCAGCAAATAAAGGGCAGGGTTTATCATTTGTAAGAGCTCATATCGCTACTCTTACGCAAGTGTCAAAGGCATTAGGCATGCTTTAGAATGTTTACTTCCTTCGTATTTATTTTTAATTGTTGATTGTGAGTCGTTTGTTATATAATGTATATTATGTAACTGTCGTGTGTGTGTGTGTGTGTGTATACCTTACTGTCGGTCATATACACTTTGAAAATATTTTCAGTAATCTGTGGTTAACTTTTGATTTCGAATTTAAAATTTTTTAAAATATTTCTTTTCGGAATCTGTCTTTTTCCTGATGGGTTTCCTTTGTGGATTTCATGTCACAGGTATGAAGCCACCTCTGATTTCATGAGCTGGTGTTTTCTTCTAGCATGTTTATGGTTCTGTGTTGGCTCGCTTTTCCAATGAAGACAAGCATCAGTAAAGATGGGGAAAGGGAAACCTGAATAATAGGATGACCATGGGACAACAGCTTCTGAGGAAAAAGGGAGAGGCCTTGAAGAACGTGGATGGCAGGAGAAAGCTTCCTTCCTCGGGAAGGGAAGAGAGAGAAAAGCCAGGTGACCTGCAGATGAGCTGAGATCCTGAAAGTTGCAGCACTGCAACTAACCTCAGCATCAGTAAAAACTGGCAGTGTCACCTGCTCGGTAGGGAAGCAGCCAGGAGTGGGGGGGGAGTCCCAGAAGATACAAAGCTGTTTGTCACGCTGTCTGGGCCACACGTGACACGAAGATGCTAGGTTACTAGATTTGGGCACATGTGTTGATGAAGATCCCGAGTCACCTTCTCAAGACATTAGATGTTGATAACTCCTCTCAAATATGTCACATCAAAATCAGCTGAAATTTCTGAACGCTTGTTTTTGTAGCACATACAAATACATAATTATAAAATGAACTCTGCACCCCACCCCTGTGTATCTGTACCCTTAATCTATTTGTGACCCTGTCATCAAAATTTTATCACACATAGAAAATTAAATGAGTTCAAGAAAACTGTCGCTGATGTGATCTCTCAAATGGATACTATCTTACAATAAAACCCAACTGAGCTTTGAGAGAATTAGTCATTTTGAATAGCTCTTTTGTTTGTTGTCCACAAAATGTTCGTTATAGGGGGTAGTGTCACTACCAAAACTATTTACATTTTTTTTCATTTTTGTAAGTGGTTTGTCCTGTCATAAAGATTTGTTTAGAAATTCAGGAAAAATAAAAATAAATCACTTAAAACATACATTAATATTTCGGTTGATAATCTTTTGTCTTTATTTTGTAGAATTATTTTCTGTACAAGGTTAGGCTTCTCATGACTGCCTTAACTTATAGCTCAATTTAGACTCTAAGTATTCTACAAACAGAGATTAACTTAAGAGCCCCAAATACCTGCTTAGTGAATAATTTTCTTCTTATTTAATTATCTCTTTATGGGAATTTCATATCTCATGTGCTAATATTATTATAATCAAAAGTTGCCCAGAAGTGGCCTCATTGACAAAGTCCCTGAGCCAACCTGTTGGGGACTGTTAACTGCCTGTTTGTCCTGAATGTGGGCTAAAGTACATTCAGGTTCTGACCTTTGGGGCAACTGAACATGGCTATCTGTTTGCATAATCAGGCAGACGGTCAAGAGGATTAGGTGCCCAGTGGTTCTGCCGCTGTTCAGAAATGGTCTCTTTCTGTGGTCAATGTGCCTTCTGATATGTCAGAAGCATTCAGAGCACTGGCAGTGACTTTTCTGTCCCCCACCATCTCTGCTCTCTTTGTCACTGTACATCCAGGTTTCTGTCTGTTTTCTCTGAGGTTTTCCAGAGGCTTAAAAGAAATCTGCCTCTTCTCCCAAATCGTGTCCCAATATGTCTGGGAAATGACTTATTCTCAGCTCCGCAAATATAGTACCAACATGGGTTATATTTGCTGATGTGATTTCAGACCAAAATTTTCTTGAAGGCATTCTTAGAGTTTCTGTGTTGTATTCCATGTCACTTAGAACACACAGCACACTTTATGTTCTGCAGGCCTTCATGGTAAACAGTGTAAACACACAGACAGGAGGACCTCGGCTAAGATGCAAGATTATTGTATGAGTTTCAGGTTTTTACTGAACTTTTAAAATTTTCTATTCCTATAGAAACATTGTAGTTTGAGTATGGAAAAAATTTTTTTATTTCTTCAAGACAGGGTTTCTCTGTGTAATTGAAACTTGTTTGGTACACCAGGCTGGCCTCGAACTCACAGAGATCTGCCTGCCTCTGCCTCCTGAGTGGTGGGATTAAAGGCAGGCACCACCATTGAGGAAAACAGCGTTTTATATTTCCCTACTGTCTTAGTTCAGGATTCTATCGCTGCTACAAAACACCATGACCAAAAGGCAAGTTGGGGAGGAAAGGGTTTATTAGGCTTACAATTCAGCATTGCTGTTCATCACTGAAGAAAGTCAGGGCAGGAACTCAAACAGGACAGAATCCTGGAGGCAGGAGCTGATGTAGAGGCCATGGAGGAGATGCTAATGACTGACTTGCTTCCCATGGCTTGCTCAACCCACCTTCTGGAGAACCCAGGACGAGCAAGCAGCCAAGGGGCAGCACCACCCACCATGAGCTGGTCCTTTCCCCACTGATTACTAATGAGAAAATGCCTTACAGTTGGATCTCAAGGAGACATTTTCTCAGCTGAGGCTCCTTCCTCTGGTGAGTCTTGCTTGTGTCAAGTTGACACACAGAACCATCCAGTACACCCACCATCATTCTTCTGCATGTAAGTACCAAATTTGCACAGTTTTGGGTTGGATTGGATTGCTTGATTTTCAATACTGATATCTGAATTGCTAAATTGAATTCTGTAAAATATTGTTAAATAAATTCTGGTTTGGGATTAAGATGTATGTTCCAATAATTTATAAAATAGGCCTAAACATATTTCTGCCATTTTGTAAGATGTATTTTTTTTCCAAAACAGTGTTCTCAGCATCAATGATTATAAAATAAATATCAATCAACTCAATAAAACATTGAAGATGCTCTGTGTCCTACAGTATCAAATATCCTGCCAAGATTTAATTCTTTATGTAAAAATAAATACAGCACATTATCTCATTAGTATGGAAATTTGCTTTCATCTTTAACAAGTGGGAAATTATATGTATAACAAAAACTATTTTAAGATAAATTTATGTTTTGATATCAGTAAATGTTTGATTTGCATATCTATTTTACATTCTTATATACCCCAAATCATACAGAAATTTCTCAGGCAAAGGGGAGTTGAAAACATAGCAAATAAGAAGCCCTGCACTGTTCTAAAAAGGTCCAAGTTACCTCTGGGAAAATTTGATTCAGGTTCCAAAGTCTGATTGAAGGACAGCAGAAATCCTCAAAGGGAGATGCCAATTGCCAGAAATTGCCAGAAGAAAGGCTTTTCTAAGAACAAGCTTCTAAAATACCATCGATGCTGAGAATCAATATGGACACTGGCATTTGGTGCCAAACTTGCAGCACAAGCAGTTATAGCAGCTAGCCCTGACACAGCAGCAAACTATGACTAGCACAAGTGAGAGTCACTTTGGATGTTGACAGCTGTAGAAAATCCTCAATGTAGTGTGCTAATGCAGGAATGCAGGCAGCCCGCCACCAGCCAGGATGGCTGTTTAGAAAACGGACCAGCATGACAAACTTAGAGGCTCTAAGTGTGTTTGTGAAGAGGAAAGAGGGTTGTAGACAGACACTGCTCTTTCATTTCCCGGCTGCCCAGACTCGAATAATCACACAGAAACTTTCTTAATTACAACACTGCTTGGCCGATAGCTTAGGCGTATTCCTAGCTATCTCTTGCACCTTAAATTAACCCATTTCTATTATTTTATATTTTACCACGAGGCTCGTGGTTTGTTACCTCTTGCTTCTTGGGCAGCTACATGGCGTCTCCTTGACTCTACCTACTCTCTATATATCTCTTCCAGCCTGGCTATATTCTGCCCTGGCATAGGCCAAAGCAGTTCGTTATTAATGAATTGTAATAAAATATATTCATAACATACAGAGGGGACTCCCTCATCAGGGGGTCTGGACTTACCTACTGTGGTTAGAAACTAAGGTAAAAACAACAGAAGCAGCAGCAGCAAGTATAATAATAATATAATGTATGAATCGAATCTATCTTATCCCTTCAGCATCTTAATGGAGGAAATTAAGATATACAAGGAATTGTTTAGAAACGATCATTCAATAAGCCACTGATGTTTTCTCAGCATCCCTTTCTGTCCTCGTAGGGTTCATCTGACTTTATTTTTAATATCTTCTAAGATGAATTCACAGAAAGGATTAGGAATACTTAGGACTTCAAGGAGCAGAAAACCCAACCAAGGGGACAGAGGACTAAACAAGTATTTATTTAGCATGTGACAAGATGTCTATAACTGGAGGGCTTTTGATTTAGTTTGAAAGCTTAGTGAAATCAGAAATCAAGTAAGCTTTTGTGGCAAAGGGTTAAGTAGATGTAAGTGATACATCTCCTTAGGATACGTTTTGTTGTACAGCAATGCCCTCTTTGACTTCTCTCCACTTTATTAGTTGAGGCAAGGTCTCTCATTGAAACCAGATCTTGCCAATTCAGCTATTCTAGCTACCCAGGTTACCCCAGGGATCCCTTGTCTTTGCATGACAGGGAAGTAACTGCCCTGTATTGGCAGGAATCCTGGGCATCCAGTCTTCAGTCTCCACACTTGGAGGGCCAGCACTTTAGCCATTGAGTGATCTCCCCAGCTTTATAAATTATGGGGTCAAGCCAAATGAAAATGCTAGGCCCTTTGCTTAAAAAATGATTATGGGGGTTGGAGAGGTGGTTCAGCAGTTAAGAGCACTGGCAGCTCTTCCAGAAGATTGGGATTGGATTCCTAGCATCCACATGGTGGTTCACTGCTGTCTGTGAATCCAGGTCCAGGGGATCCAATGCACCCTTCTGGCCTCTTTGGGCACGGCAGGTACACAGTGTACAGACATGCATGTTGGCAAAACACCAATGTGCATAAAATAACTCTTAAAAATCATTACTAATACAAAGAAAGAGCAGAAACTGAGCAGAGGATCCATGTCAGCAGCAGGCTCAGGGCAGCCATGATACTGACCCTGACTGGTGATTTTGGGAGTGTGTCTCGTGCTTTGTCTTGTTGCAGTACCAATACCTGCTTCAGAAAAATTCTGAAACTGAATATTTATGATAAATGTATTTCTTGAAAGTTTTTTGTTTTAGAATTTAAAAACATGAACTAGAGAAATGGATCGGAATGATTATTCCTGTTCCAAACATTGCTTTCCCTTTTATTAAAATGCTTTCTACTGTACCTTTAGCTGCTGCAGGCCAGGTGACAGTGACAGCTCGCCCTGAGACAACCCAGATTTCCTTCTGGAAAATTAATCATTCTCTTCCTTCTTATAGCACTCTCCTTTTATTGCAATTTTTGTTTGTTTGTTTTACGAGACGGGGTTTCTCTGTAGCTTTGAAGCCTGTCCTGGAACTAGCTCTTGTAGTCCAGGCTGGTCTTGAACTCACAGAGATCTGCCTGGCTCTGCCTCCCGAGGGCTGGGATTAAAGGCATGCGCCACCACCACCGGGCTTTTAATTTTTTAACTTCTATGTTTATAACAGAGTTCTTTGAAGTTATTATCTTTAATAAATGTGAACTTGGGGGCAAATACTTGTTATTTATTTAATGTATAACTCTTATAGAAATAACTATTTAACTAGAGTTATATAAAAATTACAGTAACCCACCATGAATCCTAAGGCATTCAAAATTTAAAGATGCATTAGTGTTAGACCCCAGTGGTGAGTTTCTGTGCCACCTGATATGTTGTCCAATGAGGAAAAATATGAAGTAGATATCAAATGCTTTATGATATTCAACATTATCCTTTCCACACAAGAGGGAGATCACGGTCATCTTTCTGCAGGTTGCTTTAGCATTTTGATATAATATACTGGAATATGCCTTTTAGGTGTCAAACTCCCCAAATCTTACTTTTCCCCAAAAACACCTCTTAAAAACACAATTTGTCCTAATTTTCTTCGATTTCTTTGCTTGGCATATTTTAGTTCTCACTAACGCTTCAGATTCTTCTGATCAACAAGGAGCTCGTGCACATCCTTGCAGCGGACAGATGCGTGTGCGTGTGTTCTCTGGACGTGTTCCTCTTCACCGCCTCTGGGTAAGAGGTGGAATCCGGTCACAGCTCCGAACTACAGACGGAAGCAATCTCCGCAGCCACGTGAGGGGACTGTGGAGGTCATGCTTTCTGATTATTCCCATCTCCAGCTTTGAAATCACAATGAAGAAGGAGTACACAAGAGCCAGTCTACAAAGCAGTCCTTGGATATTTCTCATCAATCACTTTTGTGGATGTTCTCCAGTCACACTGCCCAGATGGCCACGTCACAAGTCTGTGGCAGCAAAAGCAACCCCGTTACAAGTGTAAGGGAAGAGCTGAAGAACAGACTCTAAATGTATATATGAATAAAAATGTTTTATTCATCTTTACTCATGGTTTCACTGTGCAAATCCCACCGAAATGAATTATGACATTTGGCTGGCAAACATATGGTAACATACTCAATGACACAGGCATATGGTTAAATCATCCAATGAAAAAAATGCTGACATTTCCACAGGATAATTCATTTTAATCAACACAAAGACGTTACATGATTCTCTTCTTATTCTGCCAAGTCACCATACAGAAGGGGGAAGCAATCAGCTTATTCTACAGAGACAATGACTGTGAGAAAGTCTGATATGTTGTTAAAAGATTTTATTTATACCCCATTTGTGCTGTTCTTTCCTATCATAGTTTTTACCTAATGTCCAGAGATCTATGCACATACAATAATCCATGCATTTTGCAGGCTTCCAAAGTAAATATGTTTGTCTTGGCAAACCTTTATATACAACTATATGCACTGTGGGGTCCTGAGGGATCAGATGGCTGCAGCCTCTTCTCTCTCTCTCTCCTCTCTCTCTCTCTCTCTCTTCTCTCTCTCTCTCTCTCTCTCCTTCATATAATTGTTTTTTTTCCCCTCAATATTTCATATAATTAGGTTCCCATCATCCATGAAGCTGTTTTCTCCTCCCCGCCTCTCTCCAGATTGAACAACATGTGCTTTTCCATGAAGTTATACCCCTAACCCAGGTGTTCTTGACCATGCAGAGATGTTACTTACTTATCTCCAGAGTAACTGCAAAGATTTCTCCCTGAGCCACATTGATTGAAGGTACACATTGTAGTCCAGATCTGACTTCCAGCTTCCTTGGTATAGTCCACAAGTTAAGGATGTTTTTATACTTTTTTTTCTAACTTAAAATAGATGAATCATATTTAATGATGTTGTAAAATATTAGAAATTCAAAGTTTTCTACCTATTAGTAAATTTTAGTCAGTCATAAATCTATTAACATAGAGTACCTTAAATTTTCTTGATAAGACTCCCTTTGTGGCTTAGGTGAGACTAGGCCTCAAGATCCCTCTTGCCTCACCTCACCAGTCCTGGGTTACAGGCACCCACAACCAGCTATGGCTATTCTTAGGATAGAAGAGCTAGAAATAATAGTTTCAAAGAGATGGATTAGCCCACATATGGTTAATGTGGCTCTTCATAGGAAACACGTGTCATGCTCTGGGATGCTTAGTTTTAATTGTCAGCATCACACAGTCTGGGACCAGGTGGGACAAGCATCTCAATGAAGGATTATCTAGAATGTAGTGGCCTGTGGCCAAATCTATGGGGACATTGTCTGGATTGCTTACATTGACTGAGATGGGCAACCTTCCCATTGTGAATGCTACCATCTTCTGGGTTTGGGTTCCTGACATGTAGTGTGGAGAGGAGGCTGACCAGGAAGAAGCAGGTGTGCATCATTTCTCTCCATTTTTGACCGTGGATGGGCTGTGACTCTTTCAAGTGACTGCTGCCATAACTTCCACAAGGATGTCCTAGAACAGTGACTTAAAACAAACTCTTTCGCCCTTGAATATGTGAGACTATCCAAGACACTCCTGATGGAAGCCGTTTCAAA
Source organism: Neodon shergylaensis (assembly GCA_025134845.1). NCBI lineage: Eukaryota > Metazoa > Chordata > Mammalia > Rodentia > Cricetidae > Neodon > Neodon shergylaensis. The sequence goes on from JABTXL010008166.1 coordinate 15,763,406, forward strand.
GCATCTTCTTTGTATTAACAGAACTCATGGAATCTATGCTTTTTATTTATTTAACTTGCCTGCTAGTATTTATGCCTAATCACCAAGGACCTGGTTCAGCTAAGATGAAATTAGTAAATACGTGTTGAATAAGTATAGGATAAATACATTGATGACAACCTCCAAGCTAAAGCGCCTTAACTTGATTATGTGTCCTTCTTTACAGATGAGGAAGAATGAGGGGAACCGATTTCTTACGACAGTTTGGTGCATTATAACAATAACAAGATTACAAACCACACACACATAAAACTAGAGCGACACGGAATGGCTTGATCTGACCTTCCGAGTCTGATGATACCAGGTGGCTTCAGAAGTGGCTGGTTCTACTGCAGTTTCACCTGTGAGTCAGATGCAGGCACCCAGGGAGGAGGACATACACCTCAGGTTTCCTTCCCAGTGCCATGGCTCCCCTGTAATAAAGTCACTAACTGATAACACCACCTTCTCTCTTGTTCACATATGTCTTTAATTTATTTGGAGGTCATTTACTTTGTATTACGGCTTTCCTAGCATGTAGGTCTTTATTTATTTCCTTTGCCTACTTAAATCTCTGTTAGATCACTAAGAACTGCTTCCTGCTCTCTCTTCATAACAAAATCAGAAGCATTTAGTTCCTATTCATTCACAATTAATTCTTAGGGATTAGCTGTAGTCCATAGGGTCTACCTTCACTTCTGGCTGAAATGCATCTCCAGAGATTTCAGTTTTAAGTGAGGATTTGTTGGCACACATTCAATGGGAGTGTGTTCCTATGCTATTCCTTTTCCCAAACGAGAGCTGCACGCTGACTTGTCCATTACTGAGCTCCAGAGAGAAGAATGATCTTCATACGAAGAAAAAATTACTGTTCGGGGATCAAGAACAGCATTTGGGTAACACAGCTGACAAGCAGTCAAAATCTATGTTCTCCTTCAGACACTGAGGTGGGGATGTAGCTTGCTCCGCTCTGGTGAGTGCTGACTGATGTGTTGTATCTTTTGATCTGGAGCAATGTTGGAGAGTGGGGCATGCCCAAAGAAAGCTGGAACTTCACCAACCTAAGTGATTGATTTAAATTCATCAGAACATCTGGAGTGTCAGCTGGTCGACCTGGCGCTCTTGGATGACTCACTGCTAATCTTTAATAAACAAACCCTGGCTGCTTCCACTGAACTCTGTTGCATGTTGGAAAACAGCGTTTGTTTGCCCTGTGTAGCAGCCTTTGAATATAAAGAGTCTCTGTCTCCAGTGTTCAGCGGAGTGAATAGTGGGGAAGACACTTACTGCTGCCCTGTCCAAGGTGACAAGCTATAAATCCTCAAACCTGGAAAGAGAATTTCAGATGTGCATATAATGAAAACCAGATCATCGCAAACACAGCCTCCAGATTCTATAAATGAAACCTGGGCAGTTTCGAACGACGAACAACTGAGAGCTCCTATGTATTCATGGCCTTTGCAGTATATAGCCTAAACCTCACAGAAAAGACATTCAAAACAGGGGGATGTGGTGGTTTCTACAACCTCAATTCAGAGGTCCACACTTCACCTGCGTATACACTCTGTGAGAAGTCTGACTGAGAACCTCCAGTTTGGTTTCAGCACATGGAACCCTAGTCTATCTACCAAGTCCTGAATCTGCGCCTTAAAATCTTGCCTGTGTGTTTTCTCCTTGAGGAACAACACAAATCACACTTTGCCCTCTTTCTTTGTCCTCCAGGGTTTAAGGGCAGAACTCTGCTTTGGTTTTGATGTTTTAAATTGTCAAGGCCTGAAGAATGACTTACCAGGGTTCCAACTTCCCAAGTTCTCAACAGTAGGCGCCCCCACCTTTAGCTCTGTGGGCCTAAGCATTCTCTTTCTCTTTGATTAAATGAGAACATCAGGAAACAAGAGTGATCTGTAGATTGTCTCAGAGCAAAGCTCCATGAGCCTCTGAGGGAGAAACGTAATGCTAAAGGTTGGGGCTACAGCTTGAGGCAAACTGTGTGGTCTTTTCCTTCCATTTAAACTCAGGGGCCAATCCATTTTCAGCAAGTTGGATTCTAAATACCCCAGCTATTGGTAACAAAATGTGACTAGAGTTTGAAGCTCTGTGCCCTATAATTTCGGTGGCATCTTCTAGGTTGATAAAAATTTAAACACAAAGATTAGGAATCAAACCGCTGACATCAAATTTCAACTCTCCTCTTGTTTTGCTGTACCATATACAAATACTGATTTCTCTTCCGGTCTCATTGTTTTCTAGAAATCTATATCAATTGAGGAATGATGACAGTGATTTTCAGGCTCCTTCTGCTTTGGAAAATTTTGCCTATTCTCCTTCATCCAACTTTCCCAAGTAGCTTCTCTTCAGAAGCCTGCCATGGAGGGATGCCAAGGATTTAAAAGGAGTAGACTGGATTGGTCCTTTCTTTGTTTTCATTCTGGCATTTTGTATTGTTGCTGGGTGTGTTTGAAGTGTGTGTGGGGTGGGGAGAACCAGAAGGAAAGCATTGGATAAGTAGAAACAAAACATTTCAATATGGTATCATTGCAAAACTCTTTTATTTGCCCAAGGGGAGACTCATGAAACTGACTGGTGAGGCTGTGATCCCAGACTGAGTCAGAGGAGTGTCACCTGAACACTCGGTATTCTTCCTTGTTTCCAGCCTAAATGAATGCTGACCTGGCAAACGAGCAAGGGGTTTTCCTTTGTTTCGGCTTCCTTCCACCTGAGTCATACCACATCATCTCTCCCTAACCTTTGGTCTCTCTAGTCCATTGAGCTTTGGACCAGAGGACTGGGCAGGGCAGTTTCACCTTGGTTCTTCACAGCAGCTTCCTTTAAGGAGTCTCATCTACTGTGTCCTTGGGCAACATTCTTCTAAAGTCTGGGGCGGAACCAAGCTGTCTCCCAAACAGCCTGCACACCAGACTCGCTTTCAATTAACAGTACTCTTGTTCCTGCAACCACAAGGAAGAGGGGATTGTTCAGGCTCCTTAGTGTTTTCTGAGAGGAAGCTCTTCATTCAAGAGCTTTCAGGGAAGGACTAGAGGTGTTCAAGAACCATGTGCTGGCTCAGCAAAGGAGTCCTGCTTGCTGAGAGGAAACTCTTTAACAATGGCTCCGGTGTTTCATCACCAACTCTACTCGTATCCCACCGTGACTGGCGTTCACAGTTAGGCTTTAGGGTCCCAGTCTTTTCAAAGATATCAATTTCTCTAACTCATTCCTTCTGGCTTTAGGATCTGCTCTTTGAAAAGTATGCCTTTGCATGTGTTTCTTGCTTTAATTACAAATGAAAGACTTGAGTAATTTCTTCCCTCCATAATGTTTCTCAGGATGGTCAAGTGAAACTTTTGTGATACTTTCCTTCCTTTCAAGGCTGATCTTGGACACTGGCATTTTGAAATAGGAAATGACCACATTGATTGACTTACAAATTATTATTCTTAAAACTGCTCTAGGGGCTAAGGGAGTAGCATACTTGTTAGAGTGCTTTTCTAACATGCAGAGAAGCCCAGAGTTTGGACTAGAAAAGCCTTCCCTGGATGAGGCTCAGATGAATGACAAAGCTTTTCCTGGGAGCCTTGGTGCAAGTGAGTGAGCAGTGTCTGCAAAAACTTGTGACTGCTCCCCCCTCCCCATGTTTCCAGTCTGAGGCTGCTCATCTACAGACCCACAGAGACCTTACTGAGACTAGCTAATCCCCTGCCCCCATGCTGTACATAATAAAAGTGCCTGAAGTTACCCATTGTGACAGTAGTGGGTGCCACTACAACAGACCTCAGCTTCTCTCTCTCTCTCTCTCTCTCTCTCTCTCTCTCTCTCTCTCTCTGT
>JABTXL010008166.1:15771812-15841494 GCA_025134845.1 Neodon shergylaensis
TCTCTCTCTCTCTCTCTCTCTCTCTCTCTCTCTCTCTCTCTCTCTCTGTGTCTGTCTGTGTGTATATCTCTATGTGTATGTATGTTGTATGTGTGTTCTCCTTAAGAGTCCTGTTCCTCTAGTTTTAACTTTGCACCTAGCTCCTTCGGGCAAGTTACAAGTGTTCATCATCTCATTTCCCTATTAGTCAAATGAAGAGGATATTGCTTGCCTTGCACTCTCTCTTCACAGAATGACAAAAGGAATCTAAAGCGATCATAGCTGTGAAGAGTTTGAAGTTCTAAGGGCTGGGCGAATGCAATGATTGCTGTGGAAAGAAAGGGGCTCAGGTAACTCAGCTGGAAAACGCTAGGTTTAAAGAGCTGAACAGAACCTGAGAGCGAAAGAGCAACCTCTAATTTTACAGATGGGAAAACTTTCTCTAAGGAGCAGTGACATGATCAGGTAATTCCCATAATTTTTGATAATGATAATAATTTCAGAACTTACTCTGGGCTGGATGTACCAATGCTTTACATCCTTTATGACATTTAATCTTTTCAGTGTCCCCATTAGAGGAAGAGAAGAATGAGGAAACAACCTGTCCAGAGTCACGTGACTAGTAACTAGTAAACCATTTTACTCTTGGTGAAGGATTTAAGCTTGGAACTACCTTGGATGGCTAACATGAATTAAAAAAATAAAAAGTCATCATCTGTCTTTGATCAGGATGGAGTTGCCTCACCAGCAGGTAGAAAGCCCCTATAAAATGGATGATTCCTGAAGACACTCTGCTTCTTAAGTAGAACCTCATACCCTGGGTATGCTTTTTGTTAGTATCTTTAGCAGATGCTGCGGAGCATAAACAACGCTACTTTACCTATTTACTATCTAACTACCGCAAAAGGGAGACTTTTGAACAATCAGAGACTCTGGTGCTTCTCCACGTGCAGACACAGTCTTCAGCACTGCACGCCCGAATAGATCTAGTCCTTGTGCCAGCAGCACACGGCGGACATAGCGGAACCTGACTCCCTTTGAAAATCAGTGTGTGTGGCAATTTACAGTTCCCACATTGGCCTGTGGGGTTTTAAAAAATACTCTAGATGTGACCCCTATTGTATCTTAGGCTCCCTGATTTTAAAGAATAGTCATAGCGATTAGCCTATGTGCGCGTGTACCACCATTGCATGATAAGTATGCTTGTGGAGCCTGGGCACGGAGCTTAGCTAGGCCTTCAGCTGGGACAGCTAGTGCTTGAAGAGCCTCATGGACGCGTGGACCTGATTTTGATGGCGGGACTGTTAGCTATCTGTTCTGGAATAAGGACGAATCTGAGTAACTTAGAGACCCAGGAATACAGTGGTCCTCAGGCTCCAGCTGAGTTTCTCTGATACCCTCTCTTGACACTCATCAACCCCTGGTTGGTGAGCTTCCATGCTATTGCACCAGGTTCTAGAATAAACAGGACACTGAGCAGAAGGCAGACCAGCATTCGAAGGCTTCCATGTTGCTTTCTATCATATTATTTTCCTTAGGGGGAAGCAGCTGTTGGGTAGCTGTATCATGAGGACACCAAGGAAACTCTAGGGGTCCTTATGGAAAGAATAGAGCCCCCCCAACCTCAGGCAGCATTAAATTTGCCACCATGGAGATGATCTTTAAGTGAGCTTTCTCAGAGCTATGTATCTCATGGCAATCCTACGAGAAACTGAGCTGAACCATTCAGCGAAGCCATCCTGAATTCCTGACCATTCCTGACATAATTCATTTTTATTGTTTTAAGCTTCTCAGTTTTAGAAGGAATTTGTTACACAGAAATTGATTCGGCAGAACATTGAAAAATGCTTATCTTAACCTGTGTACTCGATTTAGAGATTATTTTTCAACCATAATTTTAGGATGAAAGCAGTTAAAGTGGCAGGTACGGTGTGCATTCAAAATACAGTGCATGCCTGTATGGATCCACAAACTACTACAGATTAGTAAATTATTGATTAAATTATAATGAAGTCATTGCTGTGAAAGTCCTTTGGCTCCCCTTCATTTTTTTTTCTTACCAATCTCTCTCTAAGGAGCATGGACAGAGAATCAGTTAGTTAACTACTGAGAATCCTCCAGAGAGGACCTGGAAGGAAAGATACTGGGCCAGAATTTCTCCGGGGGTTTCTCAAAATGATGACATCCCCCCCTTCATTTTTTACCTGGCAAGTGGCGACTAACTAAACCTCTTTCTTTCTGAAGGAAGATTGAAAGTGGCCAAGGATGGTCAACTTTGTAAGCTGCCTGGTAAAGTCCATCCAGCCATCAGAAGCTTTGTGATATGGCAGGCATCCCAAGCTAGATATGGGGCTCCAAAACATCGCCTGCCATGTGTGAAGGTTTTGGCAGTCATTACCAGCTGTGTGGCAAGGTGCCGCCAATCCACACAGTTGTGTGTGAGGTAAGCAGGTGATCCCTGTCAACCAGGCTTTCTTTGGTGCTGCTTGGCCAGCCTTCCTCCATTTGTAAGGGTCTAGAGCAATATTAGCTTCCTAGGGTCATGGGTTTTTAAGATACAAAGATCTTTGTTTTTTCTTTAAGGAATGCATTCCTGAGTGGACAGAGGGATCACAAGTAGCCAGTCTGGGTTACAGAGTAAACTCTTCCCAAACAGGTGAAGGAAGGCTTTCTTTCAAAACTCCTTCAGATAAGAATACTAGCCCTGGTATGACAACTATGGCAACTCTCCTGCTTCAGGCTCTCAAGTACTGGCCTTACAGGCATAAGCCATATTTCTCAGATTGCAAAATTCATCCTGATTTGGGATAAAAGATCTTTAAATTCATGAAATATGCTCAACACATTTCAGAGACGACCAGATGCCCAAATATATGCTGTGGGGTCTCCGTAAATGCAGTGGCCAGCAGAGGTAACAACCGGCCAGATTCCCAGAGGCAGAAAAAAGTCCAGGTCAACATGACTCAGTCGGGATGTTGGTTCAAACTTCCAGAGTCTGATCCCAGGCAGTTTATTTCAGGTGTATTTAAAGTCTGTACAATTTGGAAACGTGTCCTGGTATAATACAATCCCACGTACGCAATAAAACTTATGGCATAATTATTATTAAAGCTCTTTTCAAAGTGCGTGCCACTTTTCCCATGAAGGTGGGTTCTATAAATAAACCACGTGCATTATCTGAAGGACCCTGGGGAAGCTCTGGTGTGTTCTCACTCACACAGACAGCACAAAGGTCACTAGGCTATTAACCACCTCTGATCCTATTAATAAGGGTTTCGGTGTGGGGGCAGGTGTGGCCTGGCCCTGCAGATAGCACAGAGGTCACCTAGACTATTAACTACCTCCGTTTCCAGCCTTCTGGGTGGAAAACAGGTTCTACATCCCTTTCTTTGAAGAGACAACCCTGCCTGTTTAACATTCCTGGTTTCTCTGGTGCTTATCTGGGAGCACAAACACCTCTGCCCCCCCCCCAACACAAATACACATAGGAAAGAGAACGCCATGACTAGGCAAAACAGGAGGCACTGGGCTTTTTAAACTAGAAATAACTAAAGTGGACTTAAGATGATTCTTTGCTCAGACAGTTCTAAAATTTCCTCAGAGGATTGTTCCTTTACTTTTTTCGCCATGGTGTCTATTCTATTCTCAGCACTGAAAACAAAAGTCTCCAGTCTATGACATTAAATTTACCATACAAAAAGACGTAGAGACCTACTTGTCCCAATGCCCCTACCTTCTATAACTCTGAGTTATAGAAGATTGTTCTAGGTGCAACTTCAGAGCTGTCCTTTTTAGGAACAGACTCATGGCTGCTCCTGGCTCAGAGAACTGAGTGACTTTTCTGTTGGCAAAATGAATGTGGAGAGGAAAGGTTGACGGGGTGGGCAGTGTGGGACTCGAGACTTTGCTGATCACCTGTCTAACCCTTGCCCAAATGAAATCTGAACAAAGGAGAGAATAAAATTCACTGGAATAGAAACTACTTTACCATTGGCTCATAAATTTCTGTCTGAACATAACATCGATTTTTAGTTGAATGTTATTTGCTCATATTAAATAAGAGTTGACTTTTGTTTTTTAAGACCGTGGATCAAACCACAGGCCTCAAATACACTAGAGAAGTGCTCTATCCCTGAGTCCAGCCCAAGAGCAGATATAAAATTGGAATAGTATATCTCTCTACGTCTATTTACTGTACTTTCATTAGACATGCCTTTTCTTTTGACGGATATTTAAAAGGTAAAGCATTTGTATTGGTATACACTGTTTGCGTTCATATATGTGCAGTGTGATGCTTCTATGTATATACATGTGCTGGTGAAAGAGTGAATGAAGCTTATTAGCATATTGGTCACTTCAAGCTACAGTCAGTTTATGGGAGGAGCTTGAAGCATTCGTTCTTTTTAGCAATTTTGAAGCATACAGTGTATATTACTATTAGTGACCATTTCAACCCGTTTCTCCAACTGAAACTTTGAACTTGTGATGGTTAATCTTTGTTAAACTTTGTAAATCTTTGGATTTAGAAGCACCATGGAAGCACATCTCTGAATGTGTCTGAGAGGGTCTTTCAAGAAAGGTTGAAATGAAGAGGGAAGATCTATCCTGAGTATGGGAAGAACTACCCTGTGATCTAAAATCTTAGACTTAAAAAAAGGAGAAAACGAGCTGAACATCAGAAGTCATCTCTCTCCTCTCTCTGTCTGAGGATACAGTGTGACCAGCTGCCATGTGTTCATCCTGCAGTGCCTCCCTACCACGGTGCGTTGTTCCCTTTGTCTGTGTCACTGTTCTATTGCTGGGAAGAGACACCATGCCCATGGCAACTCTTATAAAAGGAAGCTTTCAATTGGAGGCTTATTTTATCAGAGAACTAGCCCATTTTTTTTTATCATGGCAGTGAACATGGTGGTAAGCAGGCAGCCATGAAGCTGGAGAAGTAGTTGAGAGTTACATCCTGATTTTCAGGCAGAAAGACAGAGACAGTAAGAGACAGAGACAGAGACAGAAAGACACTGGGCCTGGCATGTGCTTTTGAAATCTCAAACCCATCCCCAGTGACACACTTCCTCCAACAAGGCTACACCTTCTAATCCTTCTCAAATAGTGCCATTCCCTGGTGACTAAGAATTCAAATATATACTTATGTAAAGATATGTTACATTTGTTTATGCTGCATTTGTTTAATTATGTAAAGGTGTGTTGCTTTTTTCTTTCTTTTTTTTTTACCTTGTCTGTATAAAGCAGCTGATTTGTTTAATAAAATGCTGAATAGCCAATAGCTTGGCACAAGAAGAAGAGACAGAGATGATAGGCAGGGAGATAAGTAGGAGGAGAAATCTAGACTCAAAAGAGAACAAGAAAGAAAGGGATGGAGAGGCCCTGGACCAGCCAGCAAGGCAGCGACCAGCCAGCCAGACATGAAGTAGGCCATACACAATGAAAGGAAGGTAAAAAGTCCCGAGGCAAAACATAGATGAAGGGAAATGGGTTACATTAAGTTATAATAACTAGTGGGCATGCATAAGCTAAGGCCAAGCATTTTGTAACTAATATTTATAACAGCATACTTCTCAGGGTATATGTCACAGTTTGCTTACCCTGTCATTCATCTATTGTCCGATTATTGTGTCTTTTGCAAATTATGAGTAATGAAGAAAGGAACACAGAGGTGGGGACATGCCGGTTTGAGTTTCTTCAGATGTATGTCAGAAGTGAAATCGTTAGGTATGTGGGTTAACTATGTGGATTTGATACAACTTGGGTCATCTGGGAAGAGCTAAGAAAATGCCGCTATAAGATTGGCATGCAGGCAAGTCTGCTGGGCTTTCTGATTGATGTGGGAAGGTGGCAGATAGTCCTGAGCTGTGTGAAGAAAAGCAAGCTGGGCAAGCCAAGGAGAGTGAGCTAATAAGCAACATTCTTCCATGGTCCCTGTTTTAGTCCCTGCCTCCAGATTCCTGTGCTGCTTGAGTTTCTGCCTTGGCTGCCCGCAATTATGGGCTATTGGGGCTTGGAGGATGAAATAATCTCTTTCCTCTCCGAGTTGTTTTTGATCATGATCCTTATCATAGCAATAGAAAACAAACCAGGCCACTAGAGCTAGGGGAAATATGTTACATTTATAGCCACACATACACAAACACACACTCTCATATGCATGAAAGTATACATACTTGTTTGAAGTATGTAGCATATTCATATTAAAAGATATTAGCTGTAGATTGGCAGCTAGAAGAAATGTTCACGTGATGCATTCATGGAGCTACTGGAACCAGGCACAGTAAATGACTCCCTTGGGGCCCATCCAGCCTGTAACGGGCCACATGTATCCCAAAAGTAATTGCATTCATTGAGCGTCATATCACAGTTTGCCATGGGCACTTTAGAAAGTAAAGGCACAGCTGGGTGTGCCGAGCATGCTGACTTATGACTATAATCACTTGGGAGGCCCAGTAAGGAAGAGCTTGAAAAAAGTCAGTCTGATTACATTCTAAGTTCAAGGTCAGCCAAGAATGCATAGTATAACCCTGCATCAAAAAAAAAAATTCTCAAAGAATTTCTTTATGTGTTGCATTCTGGCTTCTCCAGATTGGAAATGATTCCGTCATAAAGTTTGTGGGAGAACATTTGTGAGAAATTCCACTCTTGTAAGAGGCTGCTTCCTGTGCTGAGGATGTGTGGGAACAATGGAGTTGATTTGAATTCCATACCCATACCTGTCTATAGAAAGAATTACTCTTCCCTACATTAGGAACTTTAGAAGAAAGTGTGCCTTGCTTGTGTATTTGGACAGGTAGATTTTATTATGTTCAAAATTGTGCTGAGGAACAGCAAACCTGGAAGCGACCTGCACAATTCCAAGTGGTGAGCTTTCCCTTCTAACAATAGCATTTCTTGTTAGAAAGGAAGACATGAGTTAGAACAGAGCTCGGATATGAAATCTCACCAAGAATGACAAGACCAAAGCACTATTTGTCTTACAAAGCAAAACAAGAGCAAAAATGTCCTAAACACTATTAAGAAATGTCTGCTGTTCTGAAATGGTTCCACTTCGTGGCAGCTTCTCGCTCTATAGTTAATTGACTGCCTGCCACCACACCTCACTGATACTCATTGGTTGAAAAAGCACTACCATTGCCGGTGTGCTACCTTACTTATTTTAGATATCGAAGAAGGGAAACTCAGCAGATTTTTAAGAGATCTATTTTTTTTTGTTATTGCTGGGGAAATGTTAAAATTGAAACACTCAGTAAAGGCTTAGTGTCCCACCTAAGACTTTGCAAATAGCCTCAAGTTAGAGCCAGCGAGTTATGAATTCCATGTTGAATTGGAAATTAAAAATAGATGCAGTAGTGAGAGATGTATTTAAGGCCCTGCCTACACACTGCAGTTAGAATCATGTTCATGAGAATTAGGGAGGCTTCTTGCTAGCCTGCTGTTAGCATAATTTCTCTGGCCAGAAAAGATATAAATATAAGACGGCTTTCTCGGTAATTATTTTGAAAACTTATGAACTTTCTTACTGTTGTAGATGCTGTTGTGGTCAGCATGCATTTACCTCTTGGTTTTGAAAGAAATTAAAGAGTAACATTATGACGTATTAACATTTCAAGTATTATGAAGTAGAAACATTTCAAGTATTATTTGATATTTTACTATTGTCTTGAGTCAGTATGTTTGAACTTAAATGTCATTATCTGTAATTTCACATGTAGAGTACTTCAGTGAAAATTTTGCAGAATCATAAATAGTTGCTTGCTCATATTATGACATCACTATCCAGAATGGCAAAGCACATCCATTCTGCACATACCCGCATACTCACTGGTTTTGTGATATGTTCAATAGTAAAAGGAACATGGAACAAGCATGTAATTAGGGACTGTGTGTCTCTCCATTCCCCACTTATATAGGTTGGAACCATTCATGGATTACGCCTGAACATGTTTTTCCAGCTAATCTCAACTCATCATACTTTATTAAAATTCCTGTCCTTAAAATCTCAACACATTCTGGAGTGGAAAATTCATTGACTCCATTGGGCGGTATAAGATTTGTTAGTGATTTTGATCCTTAAACGATCCGAGGAAACTTTGATACTTTCTACTCCCTGAACAATAAAGGCACTGTGCTGCAATGAGCTAATTCAGGTAGGTAGGAGGAGTTTTTGTTTCTACCTGCCTCTGTGTCTTCATACGGTTCTCCAGCTGTCTTCTGCAAGGCCAAGAAGCATTCTCAGCATGTAGTTATTAATCCTTCCTTTCTTTCTCATTCAGAGTTTTCTTCTTACTAAGGTCTACTGTCGTGTGATATTTTTGTCTGTGTTCTGACAAATAAAGTTTGCCTGGAGATCAGAGGGCGGACCTAGCCACTAGTTAACCATAGAGGTCTGTAGAGAGGGGAGACAGGAAGTGACAACACGGGGCAGAGACGGGATATGGGGAGGTAAGAGGTGACTGTGGCTGCCCCTTTGCTTCTCTCATCTCTCAGCTTTTACTCTGATATCTGGCTCCGGGATTTTATTGATAAGACTAATCAGGGTCACGCATCAGTGTACCATGTCTTAGTTAGCTTTACTATTGCGGCGGTGAAAGACCATGACCAAAATGCAAGTTGGAGAAGAAAGGGTTTATTTGGTTTATGCACCATTCCATGCCACTGTTCACCAAAGGAAGTCAGGACAGGAACTCTAAATAGGGCAGGAACTGATGCTTCCTGGCTTGCTCCCTCCTGGTTTGCTTTCTTATGCTACTCAGGACAGTCAGGGGAGGCCCCACCCACAATGGATTAGGCCCTCCCCCACCAATCACTAATTAAGAAAATACCCAACAGGCTTGTTTGCAGTTTTAAGGAGGTATTTTCTCAGTTGAGGCTTCCGCCTCTCTGATAAATTGATAAAAAAAAAAAAACAAAAAACTAACCCGCACAAGCTGTAGTCTTCCTTTTTGGTTGGTGTGTGGCATGTATATGTATATGTGTGTGTGTGCCTGCATTCTTCTGTGAATGGAGAGACTAGAGGTTGGCAATGAGTGTTTTCCTCAACTGTGTTTCACTTACGTTGGAGACAGGATCTTGCAGCTACCCGCGTGAGGGATTTAGCTGGACTGGCTGGCAGGCCCAGGTATCCATCTCATGCTCAGCACTTTTTCCCCTTTATTGGTGCTGTTGGGGACTGAGCTCAGGTCCTCCTAATGACTGAGTTACTGCTCTATCCATCTTCCATTAAAAAAAATCCTCTTATTTCAGTTAATTCCATTTTAGATTATATTCGCTATATACCCCGTATCCCATTAAATTCCATTTCTTCCTTGGTTTACCCCAAGTTTGTCTTTTCTCACCTCAATAGGAAAGTTCCCTTATTCCTTCTACATCATATTTCTTTTACTTTGCAATCTGCATGGCAAATCATGTTGATAAGGAGCGATAAGCTTCAGAGCAAGGTTAAATATACATTATGGGATGGTGTTGTTTTACTTCTTAACTCTTTTTGTTGGTTGGTTGGTTGGTCTGTTTGTTTTTCAAGACAGGGTTTTTTTTGTAGCCTTTGGAGTCTGTCCTGGAACTCGCTCTGTAGACCAGGCTGGTCTAGAACTCACAGAGATCCACCTGCCTCTGCCTCCTGAGTGCTGGGATTAAAGATGTGTGTCACCACTGCCTGGCTACTTCTGAGCTCTTAAAAGTTCCCATTAGAAGCCTTACTCTCTCTGAGGAGAGGATGGGAGTGGGGAGTGGGGGAGGGGAATGTGGTGGGAGCAGGATATAGCATGTAAAATGAGAAAAAATAAATAAATAAAAATTTTAAAGTTCCTTTAGCCATCTTTAAAATCTCTGCCTAACTCTAAATTTTTCTGTAACACAAAGAGCTTTCCTTCAAATATCTCCACAAAGTCCATGGACAGACAGCTGTATGTAGTGGAGCATGCCCTTCATCTCAGCTACTCCAGGGGCTAAAGAGCAGCACCAGAGCCTTGAATTCCATGGCCAAACTGTGCAGCATAGCAATATATATCCCAAAGCAACAGAAAGGCTAAGGATCAAAGAAAGGTTATTTTAAGCATCATTTCTTTCTGTTTCATTTAATGACTTTTATAGTGACAATTTTTCTTCTTCCTCATGTTAAGGAAAGCAGTTTCAGTCATGCTACATCGTGAGTGGGCACTGATTGGCAGTGTCGTCGTCTAAGATGCCTGGAAGGGCAGCTTACTGTTCTCCACCCCAGCTCCTCTCCCTGCTTCTGTCTTTGCCTTTCTGTCGTCAGAGTGGCTGTCTACAAATGCAGCCAGAGCTTGAATCTCCTATGGCCCCCATAATCCACGGACTCCATAGTTTGAATAGGACCCTAATAAAATCCAGGACTCACCAGGCTCTAAACTGTGTGACTCCATTGCCATTCAACCACGTCTTTCCACACCACTCACTTCCCTAGATACCCTGTGGACAAGCTGAACTGCCTTTTGTTCTTCCAAAGCAGCGCCTTTGCCCCTTGCCCTGGCTCCCATCTCCCCACAAATCTGTTCAGATATAGACTCATATGTTACCTCAATCTGGTTAGATTTAGGTAGACAGGTGGGACAGGGAATAAATTACGTAGAGAAGTCCGACCCAAAGAAAGAGCAAGCTATAAATCATTAGCATAGAATCAGGGCCTGAAATCCCATGAGAGGAGTGCAGGAATGGGCACAAAACTAAGCCACCTGGAAAATAAATCAGCAAAGGAAAGGAGGGACCAATGGGCACTCCGAACTGCAAGCACTGAATGCACCCAGCGTGGGAATAGCAAGATCGAACCACAGTTATAGTGTGAAGACTGGGAATGTGCCTTCCCTCTTTGATTCAGGGCAGAAAGTATCTTTTGTGTTTCCAGTGTCTGTCATGACTCAAGTTTCCCCCAAGTTTTGGAAGTAGTTAGGTTGTCTTGGAGCAATCTTATTGTGTGCCCGCAGAAGCTCACACTGAGGGTTCTTATGACTGTCAGCATAGAGTTTAGAGCCTCTGCATCATGATTTGCCTCTTAAATATTTCTACAAAAATGAAATTGCTACTTATATAAGATAGAGGCAATAATAGTAAGGGGTTTGAGTTTACCCAGGGGCCAGTGGCAGAGAAAAAAAAAACCTCAAAGCATAAATAAGTGTATTTTTATTATCTTTTTACCAGTTGATGAACATCCGGGTTGTTTCCATTTCCTGGCTATTGTAAATAAAGCACCAAGAGGCTGAGGATTATCCCTGTCTGTAGTGGGATGCAGAGTTTTTGGGTAAATGCCAAGAAGTAGTATGTAACTTAGTTAGTTCTGTAACTTAGTTGTTATGTCTAACTACCTTCTTCTACTACCCATTCTGTATTTCTTCCACCCTCAGCAAGAACCTCAGCAGGTCTTGACTCCTTTCGTAGAGGAGTGATCCATACCTTTATTCCTGATAGATCTGTCCCTTCTGTTATCCTGTCTGGATTAGGCTGTTGTAATTTCCCATTGACTTTAATCACAGGACGAGGTAGTACCGGCACTCCAGAAATAATTCCTACCACTGTTGTGAAGAAGCAATCTAATTTCCCTATGTTGACCTGGATCAATCACCCCTTCTAACACTGTTATTACTTTTTTAGCCTGTTGGTTTAAGAGCACTGGAAGCCCAAAGTAACCAAGAAGAAGTCTGCTCTTCCAGTTTAGTGGAATGTTTGTCATGGCTCCTAGCAGGAGCACTCCCCGCTCTGGAACCAAAACTTCTAGGGCAGTAGAACTTAAGGTCATGAAAACAGGAAGCAAAAATTTTCCTGGTGGGTTACTAGAGGTGATAGTGAGTAGAATCACCCCATTTTCCACTCCTTGATTACTGGACCCATGGATCCTGGTCATGGGAGAAACTGTACCATATATTGAATGCTGATTCAAAGTATATACTGCCTTCTGGAGAACCCTGCTCCAGCCTTCCAGGATGTCACATAATTGGTGCTATAACAATATCTTCAGAAGATCATTCCATTTTTCCATTGGGCCATCTTTTTCAGGATGATGGAGAACACGGTATGTCCAATGGATTCCATGTTCGTGGGCTCATTGTCTCACTTCTCTGGCTGTGAAGTGAGTTCCTTGGTCAGAAGCAATACTGTGTAGAAACCACAGTAGTGGATAAGGCATTCTGGAAGTCAACAGATGGTGGGTTTGGCAGAAGCATTATGTGCGGTAAAGGCAAACCCATAGCCATAATAACAATCTACACTAGTTAGGACAAAGCACTGCCCTTTCCAAGGAGAAAGTGGTCCAATGCAGTCAACCTGCCACCAGATTGCCGGCTGGTCACTCTGGAGAATGGCACCCTATCTGGGACTCAGTGTTTGTCTCTGCTGTTGGCAGATCTGGCACTCAACAGCAGCTGTAGCCAGATCAGCCATGGTGAGTGGCAGTCCATGTTGTCAACTCCATGTATAACACCCATCTCTGACACCATAGCCATTTTATTCATGAGCCCACGAGGCCATGACAGGAATGGCTGGGGAAGGAGACTGACTGTCCACAGAAAAGATCATCTTATCTACTTGATTACTGAACTCCTCCTCAGCTGGTCACCTTTTGATGAGCATTTAACATGCTATGCAAATATCTTCGCATCCGTTACTCATTTGCTGAGACCTAGCCACATACTTCTTCCCCAGATGTTTTTCTCAGCAATTTTTCAATCATACTTTTTCCAAGTCCCTGACCGTTCAGCCAATCCATTGGCTGGAGCCCTTGAAGCAGTGAACAAACACCTATTTGGCCACTTCTCCTACCAAACAGATTGTGATACCGTGTGTACTGCCCAAGTTCTGCCCACTACGGAGATTTCTCAGAAAGGGGTTTATAGTAATGCTGCAGCTCTCTACTTCTGGGTGCCTGAATATGCAGAGTCATCAGTAAACCAGAGCCTAGTCTTCTCTTCCTCAGTCAAAGTATCATAGGGCACACCCCAAGAAGCCATAGGGGTACGCTTGGGAGAAGATGGCATTGTAACAGGAGTAGAAACCAATTCAAAACCAGTATTCAATAGACCCCGGAAAGTCTGATTTCTTTATGAAATTCTGAAATTCTTTCCCCCTGTATGTAATTAAGTTACTTGTGGAAGAACTGCGGGAAAGCTAATAGTAAAACATTTAGGTATTTTATCAAGGTCCCTCTTGCCTCAAACGTCTGGAGTAGACGTGGATTCATTCACCTACTTCAAAACAAGCAAAACCAATCTCTCACAGGTGTGCCCTCCACTTCTGGATTGTAGGTTTTTTCTGATGTAGTCATCTGACAACCAAGAACAGCCATCATAATCATCAAAGACCATCAGGCCGGGAACCTAGGGGTAGGAGCAGCATACGCAGAGGCCATGGAGAAGTGTTGCGTACCAGCTTGCTTCCCATGGTTTAGTCAGCCTGCTTTCTTATAGAACCAAGGACCACTAGCCTTGGGGTAGCACTCACCATGGGCTGGGTCCTCTCACGCCAATGGCTAATCAGGGAAATGCTCTCCAGCCTTACCTCCAGCTGCTCCTAAGGAGCCAGTTCCTCAATTTAGATTCTCTCTTCTCATGTGCCTCCAGCTTGTGGCAAGCTGATGTAAAACTAGCATAATATATAAAATTTTCAGTCAAAAATGAAATAAAAATAAAAAAGAAAAGTATTTATTTTAAGTTAAAAATCTATAGACTTTGGCCAGGCGGTGTGGCGCTCGCCTTTAATCCCAGCACTCGGGAGGCAGAGGCAGGCGGATCTCTAGGAGTTTGAGGCCAGCTGGTCTACAAGAGCTAGTTCTGGGACGGGAACCAAAGCTACAGAGAAATCCTGTCTCGAAAAAAAAAATCTATAGACTTTGGTAGGCAAATTCGTAGGCGTAGGTTAATCTCATCAGCAACATTAACACAAAACCTTTCTTGGAATGTCATTGGCAAAATTAGCTACCCAGCACCACTGTGGCTATGGATGCCCTATCCTGGAGCAATTATACTTGTATGCAATTAACTTCCCACTTCCAACTAATTAAAGGGGCTGCAGACCCATCATCTCTGCCTATAAGAGCACAAGTCTTAAAAAATTGAACGTTTAATCAAAAATTCGCATGTCCTCTGGATTTCTCTTACTTACAAAGATAATCCACTGTCTTTAGGAGGAAAAAGCTAAGATACAAAATGAGGTATTAGATTTTATAAACTCGTTGTCATGTTTTCACCATAGATTTTAAAATTGGGGGCTCAAGATATCAACAGTAGTATAATTTGTAAATTAAAAGTAAAATAATTAATATAAAATGATTCAAAGAATCTAATAAGACAAATTATAAACAATACCAAGTAAAAAGATACTATATCCTTATCACTAAATATCAAAACTGTCATATATGTTATAAGTACATACATTAAATTTACAAATATCACAGTTGGAATCAAAATTTTTATCTTATATATATATATATGAACCTAGTTTAAATTTAACATGATAGAGTATCTTTAAGAGTTACCTTGAATATATGCTTCATTTATTAAATGGAAATTATAATTGATTATGGAATTTTATCTAATATTATACAAGGAAATGATAATTGTTGCAGACATGCAAAACCTTTTGATATGCAATACTCTAGATAAAAAGTATTTGGGGGCTGAAGAAAAAGCCAATTGCTGAAGGGCTTGACTAACATGCGTGAGGTCCTGGCTTCAATCACCAGTATCACAGATAATTTTCTTTCTATTTCTATGTTTATGCAAGAGTTAGAATCCATTCAGTCTATCATAAAATAAAACTCCACTCATCTTTAATATTGGAAGGACGATTTTATGTAATGCAATTAATATAAATGCTGTACGATATAAGAAAGAAAGGATGTTTTGTAGACAGGTGATTACTAGTTTAAAGTTGGTTATAATTCCTACCTCTTAGCTTTTCCAATTTAATTAATTCCTTCTGCAAAGGGGTTCACAGCATGCAAATGCCTGCGAGCTTGCTGGTTGCTTTCTAAAGGATTCCCATTTGAAGTTCTTACACTTTGTTCAATGGGAACAGACTCAGAGGGAGACCGAGGTGGCACACAGGATATTAAGCACACCCAGCAGTTTGTCTGCAGTCGGAACAAGGCACTTTACAATAATTATGCACAGGCTTTTCCCAGGCTTCTTTCTGTTGCTCTCCTTGAGAGTTTGTGTGCCAGGCACTGTACTAATGCCATTTTCCCACCGACAACGATGAATAAGAACCAGCCCGGCTTTCAGTAAGCCAGCAGCCTTGCTGAGGGCAGACATGGGAATCACTGCTCGCATTCTGACTATGAATATCAAACATGTGGAGAGTGATACTGTTCATTTTCCACACCTTCTGCTGGCTGTACAGGTTTCTGTGTGTATCGGCACTGGTTTGTATAATCTGTGTGTGACCCGTAATCAAAGGTTCTGGGTGGTTGGTAGGACACAAATCTAGTGAGGATTTTTTTTTTTTTGCATTGTCCACTCTGGAATTTTTTTCTCTGTTTTCCATTTCCTTGGGGCTGACACACTCACCGTTGACGTTTACAAGGGATCTGGAAGAAAGTGCTTTCCTTGGGGCTGCTGCCTGGAAGATCGCAGAAGAGCCACCAAGTCTGCAGGCAACACCTTCTGATGCTCAGGAATTTGCGGCTAAGCACTTCCTCTTTCCCACTCAGTCTACACTGTTGCTGCTTTGGCAGTGACCTCTGGATTTCAAGAACTAGGGGGATGTTTGCGGATATTAACTGCAGCCCAGCTCTAAGGCACCTCAGGTACCAAGGAGACAACCCTGGGAAGGAAGTTCTTCCGAGGCAATGCCAAGAGCAGTCTCAGAAAGGATCACTGTTCCCATGGCCACACCAAGATTCCTCCGCCCTGCTCCCCACACAGACGACTCCGTACAGGGAATTGTTTTTCCCAGCAGAGTATGTATCTGCTTCATCATATAGTAATTGACAAATCGGCAGAGGCTTCCCGAGATCCTACACTTTAAAAGAAAGACTCCAGAACCTCTTATTATTGCTTTAATTACCCAAGGACACAAAGCTACCCTAATCGCTGCCAAGGAAGAGTAGCCTAATTGCCTCTCCGTAGGCTCCACCTTTCCACCTTTTGAAAGTTCCATCGCCTAAAAACAGCAAATTGAGGACTGAGTTTCTGAGACGTGAGCACACTCACACTACACCCAAAGGATAGATAGCACCAGTCACATCTTCAGCTGCTTCCTCTCTCTGCCTAAAACCCATGATTTTTTTTTTTTTTTTGATTTTTGAGACAGGGTTTCTCCTTAGCTTTTGGTAGAGCCATGAATTTTTAAACATGCGGATTTGCCGTTGCTTTCCTGCTGTCAATCAATGCACACATTCTACTAGCGATGCCACCCTGCTGATCGGAGTGGTACTCACTCTCATCTGCTGTGGACAAAGGAGATGGCTCTGAAGGAGATCGCTATATATATTGGAAGGGCATGGGTTGATTGAGGACAGAAGGAGAAATCCCTCTCCTACTTGGGGTACCAACTTTTGGGTCAATCTTGAATTTCTGGTGCTCTGATTTTGAATGTTATCTCCCCACCTTAATTCTTCTGTATATCTTTTGCCCAAGGGTGTGAGCATGAAAATTATATATATATAAAGGTTTCAGAACAGAATAAATCCACCACTTGGTTAATAAGATAGGAACACACTTTAAGTTGGCATAGGAAACATAGGTCATCCTTATGGATAAATTTTATTCTTCTAAAAACATGACAAACAGAGACTTCAATGATCCATACTATAATAATTTCTTTTACATTAAAAAGCAAGGCTGTCTCTATGGTACTTCACATAAATTGAAGCAGGCACAATGCAGTGACATTTTGAACACAAATTATTTCATTTTGAGAATCCCAATAGAGCATATCCAAAGAGCAGTCTGTGATAATTTTGTTTTGAGCTGAATGTCAATTCCCAGTCTTTCTTTGAATGGAGCTAAGAGGCCATAGTTCTGATCTGCATTGTGATGTCACCCCTGCCATGCTCTCTATCCTTACAAGTCTCAAGATTATGTATTGTTTTTAAGACTAACCTCAAAGTCAACATAAATGTATCATTAACTTCTAAACATAAAAGGGATCCGACATTGTTAAAAGGAGTTCAGTACAGCATGTTTATACAAACTAGATGTTTCTCCTACATTATATTTTATAGCTTACCACATAAACTATGAACTTCAAGATTTTTAGATGATACTAGTAATTTTGAAATGAATATTTCTGTGAAAAGTAGAATAAACTCTTTTTCTATAATAGGCTTACGGCACCTTCTCCATTCTTGTCCTCTGGTCCCTGTCTAACCCAGATGATAAAGCTTTATTTTCTGGCTGTGTTAACGTAGATGATGGAATCTGGGTTGAGAAGACAGAGTGATGAGAGGTTCTGCCGCTGGCTCTGATCAGTCCTCAAAACCCTTAAGATAATTCTCGTGCATAAGGCACTTTTCCATATTATTTTGAAATACAGTGTGGTCTTTGTTGACATCTGGTCCTGGGACGGTGGTTAACTTGCATGTTGGCTTAGCTTGTTACTAGGTAAGTGAACAGATAGTATTCCTGATATCTTGTGAGGACAGTTTTGATGAGATGAACCTTCTGATCAGTAAGATTAAATGTTAAGAGTAAGAAAAATTGCCTTTTCTTGTGTAACTGGTCACACGTGGGGATTCACCAACACACAGCCTTCAGACTACGTTTAGCTACAACCTGGGTCTTCCTTTGTTTTTTTTTTTTTTTTTTTTTTTAAGTTTTTTCGAGACAGGGTTTCTCTGTAGCTTTGGAGCCTGTCCTGGCACTAGCTCTTGTAGACCAGGCTGGTCTCGAACTCCCAGAGATCCGCCTGCCTCTGCCTCCCGAGTGCTGGAATTAAAGGCGTGCGCCACCACCGCCCGGCATTCCCTTGTCTTCAGCCTGCTGGCCCAGAGTTAGACTGGAGAATCTCTGTCACCACATGAGCCAACTCCTTCAAGAAAATCTTTTCGTCTATCTTCCTACCTGTTTCTCTTCTGTTTGCCATCTGTGCTGGTCAGATGCCTCATATGCCAGCTGAATACATCAGGTAAATTAATTAACACAGAAAGAATGTTGATTTTCTCTTACACTTCTGGAGGTTAAAGACCGGATCAAGTCATTCATTGCTTTGGGCCTCTGGTGGGCATGAGACATGGCAATGGTAGAAGAATATGGCAGGACGAACCGACTGCTTCATGGCCTGGAAGCAATCAGTGAAAAGAAACAGTCAGGCTTTCGTAGTCTTGTTCTGGGACATGCCTCCAGTGACCTTGGGACATTTATCCAGTAACTGGCAGGTGACAGAAGAGAGGCCTGTGGTACCTGCTATCTTCACTCTCATTATTACAGCGTATAAATTAATCCATCCAAATATTAAAAACGATTAGTATTTAAAAAATGTCGATCCATTAGGCCAGCAGCTTTCCCTACAGTTTAATAAATTGATACCGTATAATGGCATGTGTTTTAAGATACAACCGATCTCCTAAATATGCAGGAAGTGTGTGGCTGGAGGAAGTCTCCAGAACTCAGAGTGGGTATCTGGAGGGATGTCAGTGATTGGGTAAAAGTGAGCATGGTGACCAGGGGCCTCCAGCTGGAATATCAATGCGGGCTTCAAAACAAAAGCCCCAAAACCAGCAGTGTTCCCTAGCTCCCAGCCAGCTTTTGGCAAGTATATGAAGTGATAGCACATGTGAAATTTAGTTTACTTTGAGGAAAGAATTTGGCAAGAGTGCATCCCGATTAAGCCATGAACTGCAGCCATGAACTCGGGCTTGTTGATGTGCCCCTATCAACTTCTGACCGGGTCTGTCCAAAGTCCTTTCCCGATAAATACGAGTTGTTTCGGCAGGATTTAGTTATGAGAAAACAGTCAACCCATGTCAGTGCGAAAGACTCTGTTAGTCCAGAAGAGAGGAAAGGCAATGACTAGAAAGATGCAGAAATAACAGAGGAGCCTTGGGTCCTAGGGCATCCCTCCAACACCGTGGGAGATCCTGGCTCAGAAGCACCCCTGTCTAGGAACTCCAGGCACATTGTCACCGGGTTGCCCACTCGAGTTCCGGAGGTCCTGTGATCTTCTTGCCTGGGCTTCCCAGGTTGCTAAGCCAACAGACCTGTATGACTAGAGCTTGGCTTTACTTTCTTACAGTATTCCAAATTTCCTTGGAGATTCAGTTTAACTAAGGCATGCCTTTTCAGGCCAAAAGTCCCAGTAGGACAGCGTTTGCCAAGCATGCCAGAAGACTTGATCCCTAGAGCTATTAAATCATTACAGAACTGTTAGACCTAGTGGCATTAGTCCCATGAAGATGAAATAATAGGTTACTTCTTTCTTCTCCTAGATCTAGCTGAAAACAACTTTAGTGGAGGAAACAGGGGGTTCTGTAATCAGTTTGAGCTTAGGAAGCTTAAAGAGAAGGAGAGATGATAGGTTGTTATAGTAAATTTAGGGAGTGGGGGGTCTGTGGGGACTGAAATTGTATGACTAGTTAATCTCCCCTGCAAAGTGCAATCTGAGGATCAGGGCACAGCATTTCTCAGGAGCTTGCTAAAAATGCAGCTGGAGGTTCCATCCTGAGCCTAATGAAGCAGAATCTGCACTTTAACAAAACCCTCGGCTGACTTCTAAACTCACTGAAACTTGAGAAATCTTGCTTTTAAAAACCCACTCTTCATTTCCAAATGGCACTAAGCACAGACTCTGTGTATGGGGTTAGGAAATGCCGCAGCTTTCTCTATTTGTACCACATGACTTCCTGCATCTAGGATGAGGGGTTTAGACCTGTGCTATTAGTAAAACCTTTTAATTTTCTCCTGGGCTAAGCAGGCATCGGAAGTGGTGTAAGAGCCAAACAAATGCCTGCAGTAGCACCCACAGGGAGATCTGATCTGACTTAAACAGCTCTGAGAAGACAGTAACTATAAATTTGGATTGCTTGGAGTCATGCACAGAAAAGAACTATTCTTAGCCCAGAAAACAAAACTGAATTTTGGTGCACCAATATATAAATAGCAGAGTTAATAATATTAGGACTTTCAGATTTAAATGTCTGTGTGGTGGTGATGGGGAAAGAAATCAAGCTTCTGAGCAAAAAAAAATAATAATATAAAACAAAAACACAATAGAAACTTCAGTAACAAAGCAAAATCATGCTTTTAACCCCCATGCAACCCCGTGCTAATTTTCCATTGAACAGAGGAATCAAAAACTAGCCAACCAATAGAAGAAAATATATTTAATAGTTCTTGTCACCTAAAGGCAGTCACACCTGCTGTAGGAAGTCTTACAGCTAGTGGTTACCCACCTACTGGGGCATGGATTCTTATACTATATATGCTGATGCAGAGTCTGCTGTCCTCTCTCTTTTCTGGCCTCTCTGTTCCAGTTGAGGATTTCAGTTTCTGATCTCCGTTCCAGCAGAGGATTGTGATCTGTGAGTCTACCCCTAAATAAATAGCCATCTATTGTTCTCAATTCTGAGCTAGTGAGGGATTTCTTTTAAGCGTCTTTCTTCACACACCGTATCCATCAATTCTAACATCCAGAAACAGGATTGTAATAAAGAGTCTAAACAGGCTGTGACTGAATTAATGAATGAATAAATCAAGGACTGGGATGGAGTTATATGCACAGTGGATTCCAAGAAAATATATAACAAACCAACAAGAAAATGTAACGATTATCAAATCAACAGGTTTGAGTCACAGAAGAGAGAGACTAAGGTGATTCACACAGTCATGCTAAATTAAGACTGCATACATTAAATTGTTGGTGACAGAATTTTTGTATGGCATTTGATAACTGCACAGCTTAGATATACTGACCTAGTCTATAAGCGAAAGAGGGAGAATTGCAGAAGTTTTCTTTGTAAACATATTTATGACATATCATCATTTATTGCCATTTTTAATTTCTAAGACTCTAAGGGACAGCCAACTGACTAATATGAATTTTGAATAGTACTTTTAGATCATATCCTCCTGGCACAACCATAGAATGAATTCATAACAATCTTAAAGTCAAGATTTGTGTGTTATTAAAGAGTGTGTTAGTCTTCCGTGGCAAGCCAATTAAATCTCTAAAGTATGAATAATTTCTAAAATGTTTGGATTTTTGTCTGGTTAAAGCCAACTTTGAAAACTCTGAGGTAGGAAGATTTTATGAACAGTGTGAGGTTTACTGCACTGTGAGTGTCTCCAGTGCCCAAAAACTGGAGGCATCCATGCTCCCTGCATGATGGTATGGTCCAACCCTCTGAAACTATAAGCAAGCCCCTAATTAAAAATACTTTTTTCTATTTATTGTCTTGGTGATGATGTCTCTTCATAGCAACAACAACAAAAACTAAGACACTTGGTCTTTTTCTTGTATCCCCAGCAGGCCTCCCATTTATGTATGTACATTGCTGGTGGCTCTCTGGTGCTAAGTTTTCTACTTAAGAGTACAATAAAACATGATCAGAGCCCACTATTCAAGCCTTATTGTTACATCATCTCTTTAATTGTTCCATATCCAAATATAATCACGTTCTGAAGAGGAGAGAGGATATTAGGCCTTCAGTATGATGGTGAACATGATTGGGGTCAATTTAGCTTCTAATAAATGTACATTTTAGTAATTCTGGTTTATTAACAATAAGAAAACAGATCATGCATTTTCATGGTGACAATACACCAGGGTGACATAATAATTATATATTTGCTCTCTGACTTCAGTTCCTGGCCCCCAAGTGCTATTTCAGGAAGGACATGGTCTATAATTCATAACTCATCCCTTTCAGCTACACCTGAGTTTGTGCCAGGGAGTCTTGAAGCCTGGGAACTGCCTGTAGACAACATGAGCTTGAAATCAAAGGGATGAAACTTACTACCGGTCCCGAAGTTGGGTGATAGCTTAGAAGCGGAGGTGAGGGTAGGGTGGAGACAATTACCGACTGCTTTACAAGCCTGAAATAACGGCAGCCCGAGAACTTCCTGATTGGTTAATACATGGAATGCTCTCTAGGAAAGCAGTATACTTAGGGAAGGCAGGGTTGTTCCATTCCTGGTCGCCACATGGGAGATGAGCCCTTTCTCCAAACCTATGCACATCTATGCACACACACACACCCTACATGCATGCACACACACACACATGCGCACACACACCCTCACATGCATATGCACACACACACACCCTACATGCATGCACACACACACATGCACACACACACCCTCACATGCATATGCACACACACATGCATACGCATGTGCACACACACACCACACACACACACACACTCATACACACACACAGTTTGACAATAACTCTAGAGCATCAGCAGGCCGAGCCAGGAAAGCTTTAAGACAGATCCCACAACAGCACGCCATTGCCTTTCCTAATGAGAATATTTTGAATATACTTAGTATAATAACAGTGAATATGTTCTCTAGCCCAGTGACTGACACACAGTGACTCAACAAATGTTAGCTGACATCCCCCAACACTGCAAGCTTCCAAGCCAATCACGTTTCTGTAGCCCCTGGCTGCCTCTCCTAGGCTTTTCTGGAATGCCAGCAGGGAATACACTTATTTAGAAGATTGGCCATAATGGTTATTTCTCTCGACTCAGTGTCAAATCCTGTGCACTGTTCCGGGATCTGCCTCTGTGTGCTTATGAATTCATAAGAGCAAGATAATGAAAATGCTTTTAAATTTAAAAATAGTTTTCACTATTCGAACGCTTAGCAACTAGCATTAAAAGGGGAAAGAAAAGCACAGCGGCTTTCTTTTCCCTTTAAACCTCCTCTGTTCGTGTAGCTGTTTCTATCTCCAGTGCTTCAAACCAGCAGCCCTCAAACAAACAGGAATCAAGACTTCGAAACAGTGTTTGCCTATTTATCCTGATGAGGTCACGTGAAATGGATGTGGTGGAAGGAACACTGACATCCTGGGAAGATGTGCATAAGAACTACAAATTAAACCTGGGAGGCATTGCTTTTTGCTGTGCCACGGATTTATTGCTGTAAATGCTGTCTCAAAATGTTTAGTAGTAATAATAACTAAGCTTGGGTAATGAGCTTGGAAAATTGTTGCAACAGAAGAGGATCATATCAGAGACACGGCTGTTAGGTTCAGTTTTGAGTCAACGGCCAGGCAATGCCCCCTTATGGAACTTGAGGAGATGGAGTTCAAGCAATCAGAAAATGCCTCTTCCTGGAAGGAAACTAGCATAAGTGTTTCAGCTATCTGCATCTCACACCTGAGACTTGACTAATTAGCATACTAAATGTCAGAAGTGATTTTTATCTGGGGAAATTCATGGTTTATTTATAGGCATGAAGAGTGTTCGAAATGGGCCATCATTGGTGACTTTAAATGCATTCACGACTTGCTGAGGCATTTTAGAAATTTTCTATCTATAAAATTCCATTGAGGTAACAAGGCTGTGCAGCAGAAGGGTGCTCCAGTCTGGACTCCTCGATGGTTCTGTGTTTCTTTGCCGATTACGGATTTATTCTTTGTTCGCAGCAGAATGGAGCAGAGGCCCCTGCCTGTGGATTATTGCTTTGCCCAAATTCGGTAAATGTCTATGCAGGAAACCTAAAGCAAATGCTGCAAGTTGTGAGAGCTGTTGGAGAACCTGGTTTTTGATACTTGTTTGCTAAGTAAGTGTGTATTCCTATGCAGTTTGCTGCCATTGTAAGCTAGCGGCTAGCATTTTAGAGCAAAGCCAACCCTTCCCCACCCAGGGCTTTCAAGGTCTTCTAGAGTTCAAGAGTTGTGTTCAGTCCAAGGAGTTTAGGTCAGTCGTACACTTTAGGGCTTTCTTTCCCTTGATTTTCGTCTTCACTTTCAATGGGAGTATTAGGATGAGTCATAGACAAACAAAACAAAACAAATGGCGAATCTTATTCATCAAGCAGGGCCAGGCAAAGTCTTAGCCATACTTGGTAATTAATAATAATTGTGAGCTGGGCAGGGGTGGTGCACGCCTTTAATCCCAGCACTTGGGAGGCAGAGGCAGGCAGTGGATCTCTGTGAGTTTGAGGCCAGACTCGTCTACAAGAGCTAGTTCCAGGACAGGCTCCAAAGCTATAGAGAAACCCTGTCTCAAAAAAACAACAAAAAAAAAAAAAAGTTAAATTTTCAATTGTTTACCCGATTTGTTAGTTTTTTGCTACCATTCTATCCCATATTTTTATAGTGCAGAAGAAAAACTACAAAAATTATGTTTAAAAATCTCAATGAGTTATGAGAATATTTTCTCACAGATAGAAATTAGCAGACTATAGCTTTAGCCTTAGTTAAATTCCAAAATCCATTTTGCCTGGAACACTGGGTTTGGCAGAAAACAAAATACTTATGCCAAATCTCCCCACCCCATTATTTAAAGCCGCGTTCTCTCTGAAGGGCATTTAATGCATATGTTCCACGTTTGTTTGTTTTCCAGAATACGTTTTACTAGTAGATTTTCGGGGCTGCAGGAGCCGAGGCTGGATGTTGTCCTTTTGTAACACAGATACAGCACTGTTTAAATTAATCTGTAGCTTTCCCAAGAAGGATAGAATAGAATTAACCCAGAGGAAAGGGATTTTAATTGACACAGGAGGAATTCAACACAGGTTGAATATATTTATCACCAATGAGATTTACTAGACTTGGAACCCAGGGAAGGCTAAAGAATGAAGCAAATATTGACTAGCTAAACCAATACAGAGCTGGAAAAGCATTTTGCAAGTTGACCCCTCCCTCTTGCAGGCTCAGTTTCTTCTGAGAGATTTAACAGTGGCTGCTTGCTGTCCAATCCCATGCCACTTTTCTCTTCACTTGGTTATCATGGTTCCTATGTTTTAGAGGGTTTTTTTTTCCTAACCAAATGCACATAATGACTCAGATTTGTATCAGTGCAACGTAGCAGTTGTTGCCTTTTATCACTGTAAAATGCCTAGGATTACCACAGTGGGTGGCTAACACTGCAGGAATTTCGTGAGTCAACCTAGGCAAGCCGATTGGCCAGTCTATCCTTTCCATCTGTCCCTTCACAGGCTAGGCGGAGCCAGTAAGTTACATGTGGAAAATTGACCCCCTCCTCCTCCAAAAAAAGAAAAGCAAAAACCTTTGAAAGGAATTCCATGTAAAATATGGATTGCAGCCTTGGAGGCTTGACATTTAAAAATATGAAAATAAGTTCAATTTGTTTTATTATTTGCACTTGAAGCTATGGCAATATGTACAGAAAGATACCACTGTTTGGCAAACAGTGACAAATTGACAAATTAGTTTAGCTTTTCTGGGGAAATATTTTTTCATGCAAATCCTCACCTTCCATTCAATGTTTGCGTAAATTCAGAGGAAGGGCACTGTGAAGGTGGGCAGGCCGGAAGGCTTCCTCCTCAGCCTGCTGACATTCATGCCTTTTCCTCATGTGACCTCATTATCCTGTCCCAGGATTTTTCAAACCTATGGTTTCCTGTTGTATCTATTGTTGTTGAGAGCTCTGACCCCAAGTGACCATCAAAGACAATGAAGACATCGATGACAAAGACAAAAGTAGGCCTCTTGCTAACATGGAAATGGTGAGGCTGCTTTCCACACGGTCCATTCACAAGTGACACATTCTTTTTTCTTCCTTCTGTGGTGTTGTAACTTGACGCTTTTTACATGGGTCACAATAAGGACTCATATTAAGCTGTGGGACATTTCCATAAGGGAAATAAATTAGCTCCCTGCCTGTTAGGCACTGAAAGAGTCCATTTTCATGGCTGGTCTCAGAGATTCGAATTGGGAATCACCAGTGTTTACTATAATCCTGTTACCCATTGCTTTTTCTCTTTTTTTTTTTTGAAATTCTTATCTGGAAATGGAGTATCTGTTGAAAAGTTTTGGGTTTGGGGTTCAGGGGGCATTGAGAGTGGTTGTCATTTTAGATAAGAAAATTATTAAAATTTATTAATATCATGGATGTACAGACAGACAAGCTGGAGGGTCTCCGATGAGAATTCAGGTCTACAGGGCAGAGTGGGGGTACCCTCCCACAAGTGTTAGGGACTGGTATCCTGAGCCTGGAAGGTTCCTTGGCAGAAGTTAGAATGACCTCCGCCATTCTCCTGGATCCTGGCACCTGGAAACTCTATTAATGCTGGATTAAGAGTATGTGCCACCCCCTCGTGGCTTCTCTAATCTCTCTGAATGCATGGAATGCACGTGGACTGGATGTTGTAAAGTTTTGATGAGGTCAGCGATGAAGACATGGGCATGTCACAACAGCTTTTTCTGCAAGAGTTTGAAATACATCTACTCCTGGCTTAAAACAAAACAAAACAAAACAAAAACTAAAATGAAGGTTTTTGCTGAAGGCTTCTTCTTTGTCTTTTATGGTTCTTCTCCGTGAGCCGAAGCGGAAATATGTCTCTCTTTCTTGTCTTTTCTCCAGGAATTTCCAAAGACATCACCATGTCCTGGGCGTGCCTGCTTTTGATCCTCACACAGTGTTTGCACTGATAAATGTTTCTAAAGCCAACGAGTTGCTGAGACAAATGCTTGTTATTCAAGAATAATCAGTCACTGAGTTAATAAGAAATGAAAAATGATAGTTTTAACTCCAATGTAACATCTTAAAAGTTATCTTATGAAGCTACAAAAAGAGTCATGAATTTCGCAGGCAAAATCTTTTGAAGCAGGTGATGAAAGTAAGGTGTCATGATTAAGGCAATATCACTGCATTTTCATTTCTGAAGTGACAGCTGCAATTAGCTGACTTCGAAATATACATAATAATTAGGAGTGGAATTTAGTTTTATTTCCATCATATAACCTAGTATTGAAAATATGTATCACCTTCAATTTCCTGACAAGAAAAACTGAAAATATTTCCCCTAATTAAAAGGGTATTTTATTGTTTTCACTGAGAGATGTAAACTATTATTTTAAAGGCTTGGAGAAACAGAGTTTTAGGGAAACTCACTTGCCGCATGGGGGAAGCTAATCCTGCAGCCTTCCAGGGAGTAAAAATTGGCATACATCAGCATGGGTTCTCAGACGTGCACAGTTGACGGCCAGATGGTGGCAGTTCAAGGCAAAGCAGAGCTGTCAGCACCAGGAACATTCAGGTTACATCCAGATGTTCTGTATGGGCTGTGGCAGAGGCGAGCCTGCCTGTACCAAGATGGGAGAGACTGCTTGTGCCAAGACAGAGGAGTGTCTGCCTGGAGTAAGAGAAAAGCAGGTTAAAAAAACAATTCAGAAACAATTCACTTGCATAATGAAGAGATTAAAAACTGTTTGATAAAGTTAATACATTGGCTAACTGCTATAAAATATAGGCACTGCAATAAGAGGATCCATCCTGCTCAGTGATAATGTCATTACCAAAGAGTCCACTAGCAGCCTTACACCCAGGAACCTAATAAAGAGAGGAACAGAGAACATAGTTACTTTTTTTTACTGGTTCGTGATTCCTGAGATGCACCGTTGCATTCCAGTAGCTGATTAAATGACCCTGTCCTGACTGCGCCTCCTCATTTCAGGAAGGATAACAGCCAAAATCTCAGATGTGTTTTCTTATATTTTATAGCTGGCCTCTAAAGCAATAAGCATTCTAAAGAAATCTATATGTATCCGACAGAATTATCTAATCCAATGCCTTTTTGGTTTACCTTTGTAAATATACCAAGCTTAAACACCACCCCACATCTCTTTCCAATAGCAAAGACATGAGCAAGCATCGCATTCTCTGGAGAGTTGTGTACATTGCATTCTCGTGAAATACAGATCACAAGATTTCTACAAGTTTCCAGTTTTAAGATTAATTCTGCTAGTTCCTCTCATAAATGGTGGTGACCAAATTTATGTAGCTATCGGTCTCAAGACCAATCAGACGCCAAGTTACAGTCCGAATCTTTGTCATCACATATATACGTAGTTTACTCCATATGGCAAAGTCGCAAAATTTATGCTGATGCCTACGTAAGTGAGCTTTTTAGTTCTAAATTTAAAATCTTGGGGCACAATCCGGACCTTGGGTCGGACTTATACCTCATTGATACAATCCTTGGCTGGCGTGAACAAGTCTCTGGGTAGGATCCCTAACAACGTCACAATCCAAAGTGCATCCAACAGCTTGGATGACAGCTATTTATTACAGATACAGCTGTAGTGTAGAACTATTGAAGAGATGAGGTGTTCCTTCATTTTGCGGTCATAACTCAGTGTGATTTTTCCATTGCAAATCATCGTTTAGGAGTTTTCTGAAGTTGGTCTTGATAGTGAGAATTCAGAACGAGGAATTGGGAGAGTCAAGTTGCTTTTATTGTGGACCCATGCTTGATCTAAGGTAGCAGATTACCTGTACCTATGAAGAAAGGGACACTTTCAAAATACAATACTTCGGAGACAAGGTTCTTCCAAAACAACTTTAAGAACTATGTTGAATAGATATGGAGAGAGTGAGCAGCCTTGACTTGTTTCTGATTTTAATGGTATTGCTTTTAGTTTCTCTCCATTTAATTTGATGTTGGCTGCTGGCTTGCTGTATATTGTTTTTATTTTGCTTAGATATGTTCCTTGTATGCCTGATCTCTCCAAGACCTTTAGAAGACTGATATTCTTAAAACAGAATGCCAGATAAAGGAAAGATGTTGATGTGGATTCTCCTCTGTATACCATTGATTAATAAAGATGCTGCTTTGGCCTATGATAAGGCAGAACAGAGCTAGGCAGAGGGAAAACTAAACTGAATGGTGGGAGACACCATGTAACTGCCAGAAGAGAAAGACGCAAGCTACCAGCCAGAACCTTGCCAGTGGGCCACAGGCCTCATGGTAAAATATAAAATAATAGAAATGGGTTAACTTTAGATGTAAGGGCTAGTTAAATATATGCTTAAGTGATTGACCAAGCAGTGATTTAAATAATATAGTTCTGTGTGATTATTTCGATTCTGGGCAGCTGGGGATGAATAAGCAAACTCCGTCTGCATGATGCCAATCACCCACTGGAGATCATCAGCAGATCCTAAGAACATACTCTTCTCAACCTTTTAAATCTATTTTTTTAATTAAAATTTATTGAGTAATTTTGTTCATGTGTTTTTCCAGATGATCTCACTGATGATCTTAAAGAGGACCAATTTTTAAAACTCTAATATTATACTGAATTATATATTAATTTGAGGACAAATGATTTCATATAGCAATGTTAAAAATCTTTATGCAGAAAACTGTGCTATTTTCTACCTGTATAATTATTCATTAGAGTACAGATTTTATTATTCTATATATATTGTCATCTTTAAATTTTACATATTTTAGTTAAAATTTAATAATTAAAAAAATTTAACAACATATATTCTTATTTTTTGATTAATACACGGCAATATGGGATAAAGTGTGCTTTAGTGGGGTATTCTTGCTTCTCATCTCCTCCAATCCCCTGCTACAATTCCCTTTGTGCTTTAGTCTCTTTTCCTCTTTCACATCCCATATGTCCTTTTGTAAATTCACCCGCCCCCCCAACGCCCCAATTTTTATTTATTTTTCCTTTCTTGGTCTTCTTTCCAACTTTTTGGGGGAGATTACCCATACATATGTATAAATGTATAAACACACACACACACACAATTTTTATCTTTTCAGGAAGTATAAATCAATTCAACAAATCAGAAAATATAGCACTTCATATAAATTTAAAGACAGAAATCACATAATTATCCTAATAGATGTAGAAAAGTCATTTGATAAATTTCACCTGCATAATAAGAGTCCCGGAGGCGTTAGGACTAGATGGAACATGCCCCAAAATAAGGAAGGCTGTCTTCACCAGCTTCAGTGCCTAGCAGTTCTAGAACGAACAGTGACTACATTCTGCCTATCGTTATTTTAGCATTCAGCCACCTAAGTTCCTGAGAAACCTCGACAGTTAACATAATTTTGTAAACAGAAGCCTTTTCTCCTCCTTAGCTTTTACAAAATGACAAAACGCTATTCTATTTCTCAGTTCTCCAATGTGACTCAAAGAAAGCAAGCCCAGGTTGCAATTTTAAAGCTTTCTTTTCCCTGAATAATTCCATCTGGCAGTTTTCCCTCTGCCCATTTTTATTCTTGTCATTTAGAAGAGCTCTGGTTTGGTCTGACCAAAGAGTAGATTAATTGTGCAGTTCTAAAACAAATACCATGTTCTGGGGGGAAAAGGTTTTTAAAAAAATGGGTCAATATTTAACAGGAATATCTATGAGTTGAAGGCAGTAGTTATCTGTCAGTATAGAATTATGACTTGTCTGTGAGAGGAAGTAAAGAGAGATATTGCTCATACCCTCTGGTCAAGATGCCAGATATCTTCCCAGAATTCTATTTTGCCTTATCCTTTGGCAAGCTACTAGTATAGTAATATTTATCATTTTGAAAGTTGCCATTTTAAAAGACGAATTTAATTTGAAGCTGATGAATATTTTAAAGCTAACACAAAGGTAATATCTTCATTCTTAAATGATAGACATGATAGAAAACTATTTCTCATAGTTTCTGGCAGGAGTTTAACCCTAAGAGGGACTGATCATCAGGTCATTAAAGAGCACTCATAAAAAATAATGAATTGGTGTCAAGGTCAAGGCCCTGAAACAGGATGCAAAAATATGAGCAATGGTCAACTGGTGAGCAAGATATAAGGATCATGATAGTGATTGACTCCAGGGTGACCAGCTCAGGATGCAAGGGCTAGTGTCTGATAATGGTCCATACAAGCTAGGTCAGGTAAAAGCAAGGACAAGACTCCCTCTCCACGTGAGCACAGGCAAAATGCTATTACCCTTTTCCCTGAGAAAATGTTCAGCCATAAGGTTTATTTAAACCCACATGTGTATTCCTGCTCCATATACATCTACATGTAACAGACTGCAGTCTCGATAAATGGTCTTCTGAGAAATATACACAGTTTCCTTGGAAGCAACCTGTGCTGGCTAGTTTTATGTTAACTTATCACAGGCTTAAGACATCTGAAGGAACCTCAACAAAGAAACTATCTTCATAAGATTGGGCTGAAGGCAAGTTTGTAAGGCACTCTCTTAGTTAGTGATTGATGGGGGAGGGCCCAGCCTATCGTGGATGGCGCCATCCCTGGGCCGGTGGTCTTGGCTTCTGTAAAATGTAGGTTGAGGGGCTGGAGAGATGGCTCAGCGGTTAAGAGCATTGCTTGCTATTCCAAAGGTCCTGAGTTCAGTTCCCAGCAACCACATGGTGGCTCACAACCATCTGTAATGAGGTCTGGTGCCCTCTTCTGGCCTGCAGGCATATATTGTATACATAATAAATAAATAAATATTTAAAAAAATAAATAAAATGTAGGCTGAGCAAGTCATGAGAAGCAATCCAGTAAGCAGCACTCCTCCATGGCCCCTGCATTAGCTCATTGAACTCCAGGTTCCTGCTCTGTGTGAGTTTCTGCCCTTACTGCTTTTTATGATGAGCTGTTATATGGAACTATAAATGAAATAAACCTGTTCCTCCCCAAGTTGCTTTGGTTGTGGTGCTTTATCACAAGAGTAGAAAACCGAGCTAAGATACCTTACAATGGAGAGGGTAATGGAGAACAGAGAAGTAGACACTCCATGTCTCTTAAGACTGAGGTGGTTGCTGCTCAGCTTGGCTTGATTCTTTTCTACAGAGTGTGGTTTTGGGTCTTCTCTTACTCTAATTAAACACTTGACTGCTTGGTTTTCTACTGTGTCTTTTCTTACTGTTCTTCTTTTAGAAGCACACGAGAGCAGATTGCAGTTTTGTGGAGATCAGAAAACAGTGGAGAACTCTCTATGATAATTTGATTCTCTTTTTTATTTTATGTGGAAAAGACAATTTTCAAGACAAATTTATTGATTAATACAGGTACATAACTAATCCCTTCAAAAAGCTCCCTTGATGTCGTATAGCCTTCCAGGCATTGGGAATAGGCATGCTTTACTCCCAGCTAAAGAAGTCTCCTATGGCACCTAAAAGACAACCAGTTTCCCAGACTCACTAAGCAGACACTGGGCAGAAGTCAAGCTATGTGTTCCCAGTCATCCATATGGTAGAAGTATGGATAAAACCTAGACATCAGATGTTTGTGAACCGGAGAATGGAGAAAATTATCCCTGAGTGAGGACTCACTCTCTCACTACCAAGTAGCTGAAGCCTGTGGCTCTGTGTCCAAGAACATACAAGAAACTTCCAGAACTACAGCATAAGACTCTCTGTGGGATGTTTGCCTCTGATTTATTTCTTGAATGGTGTCACCTGAAGCAGTTTCTGTTGTCCTAGGCCATGCTGGAAAGCTTTAGGGATCAAACAATGGGGAAGCTTTTGCCGTCTCCCTTTAATGACAGAATATTAATACTCCCGACTCTCCTTTCAGTTAACTCAGTGATAATTTGTGTTGCACGTTTATGGAATTTGTTTTTCCTTATGTAGACAGAGGTGTTCAGGTTGAGCAGGATTTCATTCCCTAGCACACTGATCCTTCCCATAAGACAGATGAAGGTAATCATGGATCTCTGAAGCCTATGGTTATTGAATGAAAATGAGGACACGACTGTTCCTTCTGTGCTGGAAGAGAAAAGTGTTATTGTAGATATGAGGGACAGAACAGCTAGAGGCATCTGGAAGAATTCAGACTGAACCCGGCCAGTGGAGTAGCCTGGGACCATGAGGGGGTATTGGAGAGGAAGAGGAGAGAGAAAAAGACAGAAAGGCAGAGAGAACATAGAGAACATAGAGATACATAGAGATACATAGAGAAACATAGAGATACATAGAGATACATAGAGAACATAGGCAGAGAGAATCAAAAAAGAAAAAAGAACTATGAACTAAGAGAAGAGGGTAGGAAACCAAGAGAGCACACAGCCAATAGGGACCAGAAGGTAGGGAAAAGGAAGCCCAGTGTGAGGGTTATGCTGGCCTTTCCTGTCACCTGGCAGGATGAACCCAAACGGTAGCCTGTCCCTTTAAGAGACTATCTCGGCCCACTTCCAATCTCTCCCTTCCCTAGCAAGCTGTCCTGTCCCCCACCCTGTGTTTTTCTGAAGAGGCAGCTCTCTGTCTCTCTCCTTCCCCTTCCCTTCTCTTTTTTCTTCCCTCTCTCTGTCTCTCTCTTCCCCACCTATACCCTCCCAATACCCTTTAAATAAACTCTCTATACCCAAGTTTTTTCTGCATGGCTGGCGTATTCTCTTTCCCACTAGTGGTTCCCCACCTGCCATAGTACCCGTTGTAAGTTTTTCACCCAGCTGGATGTTGAGGGTAGGGGACAGGATGAGCAGTTCTAACAGGAGCCACAGGTACTGAGTGAGACTTGTCCCAGGTTCTTTGGGAACTGACAGTTTTCAATCTTTTAAGGAAAATGGTTGTTTAAGAAGAGCAAGAGAATTGAGGAAGACAGAGAGGGAAAGAATGAAAAGGAAAAGAGAACTGTGAACTGTGTGGGGTGATCCCATTTTCTACTTTGGAAATTGTACATCTTACTAGAAATGTACTAGCAAGAATCCACTTGACACTACTTTGGCTTCCAAAGATTGCAAATGTTAATAAAATATGGGACGTCTCTGCTGGTTTGCATGGTTATGCAACTTTTCTCCAGAACTATACCATAATCCACGATTTAAAACAGTGTCTACAGGAAAGCAGACCTGAAGAGTTTGAAGGCTTTTGTAGAACTGGTGAAGTTCATCATCTCTTTTGACACATTTCCCCGTCAGTCTATTGTTATGCCCAAATCCGCAAAGTCCCCACAAAAGTCAACAAGGAGACTGAGTCCCATATGTAAAAGCAAAGAGCCTTTATTTTAATCAAGTTTGCAAACTCAGTCTCTCCACATGTCCAACATATTGGAATAAACAGAGAGCCCTGAACTCAGTTAGAATTGGGTTTTTATAGTAGTAGAGGTGGGGGAAAGGGTTTTTTGATATTTAGGACCCCTGATTGGCTGACATTTGTCCTGGTGAATATGTACTGGCAGGTGGTCCTATCTACAGCAGTTGGAATGTTAGGCATTTCCTTTGGATGGTCTGTTTTTGGATGGTGCTCAGGTAATCTCAATTTGTGGTTCTTTCTGCAACCAGGTATTGCTTCAGGGTAAACTACTGAGACTCAGGCCTCTTATTAAGTTTATCTATGGCCGAGTTCTGCTCTGGCAGGTGATAACAGTTGGAAGTAAAGAACTTCCTTTGGGTGACCTGCCCAGACTTAGCTTATAATGGCTGGCCCCCCACATCTATGATGGCCCTTGCTCACTCAAACCCATGTTCTCCTCCAAATTCTTTGCAGTTGCCCAGTTACACCCTATCCTCTGTTGTCTTGAAGAACAGTCCATAAACTAGTCTTCTCTATCTGTAGATGTCAACTAATCTGCCTCCCTAGACGTAGAACAAGTTTCCCTCATTCTATAGAGGAGTCAGTTGTACTCACTTCCTGCTTCCCAAATGGGTCAGTTATCTTCTACAATCCCTCATATTGTTCTGTGGACTAATGCCTTTGTGTTTACAAGTCTATGTATCTGCTCTTTTGAAAACTCGGTAGGGCAGGATCCCTGGTTTATCTTTACCCTCCCTAAAAGGAACACAGTGGCCAGGATTTACATATTGTTATCAAGTGAGTATTGATCAATAATCTGCTTTGTCTGTTAAGGTTCAAAGCAGCCCACCTTTGCAGGTTTTGACTGCAGTGGAAAATTGGCGAGAAGAGAATTCTAGAAACTCTAAGTTCAATTCCACTTGCTTACCGCAAGTGTTTTTGTTAGGGAGCACACATGAAATCAAGTTCTGGTTGTGGTGGTATAGTCTATCTACAATCAACTCATATTCCCCTCCATTCTCCCCTCATTTTCAGTTCTTATATAAGTACACCCCAGAGTAGTTTTTTACAAATTTATTCTTTTGTGCTGCTGAAGGTCCTGTATATACTGGGTGAGCTTTCTGCTACTGAGAATTCTCAGCTCCTAAGAATGCTGTTTTCAACATGACTGATGTCTAGGTGGACTCTGCGTTTGGGAGTTTAAACAATCTTGTGATTTTCATATGGAAAATGAAGATGGACACTATACTTTTAAGTGTGTTTATTCAGGAGTTTTGTGTCCTCAGACTTTGGAAACTACCAAGCTTACAGGTTGAGCTTCGACCTAATGCCAAATATTCAGACTCTAAACTTAACCGCCTAGCTAACTTTTCCAGAATAACCTTTATCTCCAAATGCGCACGTGCCTCAGGTACTAAAGTAATTGACAGCTCCATCCCTCCCAGGTGCTCAGGACAGAATCCTTGGGGTCATTTATAAGTGAGGAGATAGAAGACTAAATCAATTGGGGGTAAAAAAAAAAAAGAAGCAGATAAAGTAAGAGATAAGGAACAGAAAAAGTTTGTTCACAAAAAGAGAAAGAACACTGGAGCCTGTTACCGTGCAATTAACACTAAGAGGCTTGTTTATAGTCTGTTTTACAAATTTGAAGACTGACTTTAATTAAAAGTGATGAGAAAAATCCAGTGAAGAAGTATATTGAATATTTTGCCTCCTTTCATTAGATCACATATTTGAAATCCTATAGGTGGAAGCAGATGTTTATGTAGCTAGAGCCAAGCATACTTACAGTTGTGTTTGGATGTGGAATCTGTTAAAGGGAAGGGGAGAACTTGGTACCCAGAGTTGCTTGCTGGTGGCTCGCTGGTAGCTCCCTCCATGGAGAAGCCAGAGGGAGCTTCTGGGAATCAGAACCAGGGGCAGAGACCGGTGCTTGACGTATGGTTGGTGCTACTTATTGTTCAACATCACAGATTTTTGCTTAAGCATTTAATCCTTGCTACAGACTGCATGGGTATCCTGCTAATGAATAAATCCATGTTTTGGTCTCTAAGGACAATGCAAAGTTTTAATGAGAATACAAAATTAACTACAATAAAAAAAATAAGGGAAGTGCTGTAAGAGCTATGCAAAATCCACAGATAAATGTTCAAACAAGAGCAATCCCTCCCCCACTCCCTTTCTTCCATATTTGCAGGACTGTTGCAGGTAAAATTCAGGGCAGGTTTTTAAGGACAGTATTAACCCCGAACTAAGGGCTTTTCCTCAGGTGATAGGTTTAAAGAGACTAATGCAGGTGTGTACCAATCAGTTCTCAACATCATGACAGTTACCTGAGAGGAACAACTAAAAGACAGGAAGATTTATTTTGGCTCCCGGTTCACAGATTTTTTTGCTGGAGGTTTGGGCTGAAGCACAGCCTCACAGGAGGAGGAGGGTGTGGCAAAGGAAAGTTGTTCCTCTCAGGGCCTGGGGGAGGCACAGAAGAGGTGGAGAGGAAAGAGCAGAAGATGAGAACCAACCTTGAAAGACATGACCTACTTCCCCATTAGGGACCACTTCCTAATCTCACCATCACCATCCCATGAATGCCACTGTGTTTTATCAATACATGCGTTTGCAAGGAACCAGTTGTTCATCCCGGCCACCCAGAACTGAAATCATAGAGAAACTATATTAATTAAATCACTGCTCGGCCCATTAGCTCTAGCTTCTTATTGGCTAACTCTTACATCTTAATATAACACATTTCTATTAATCTATCTATCACCACGAGGTTGTGGTTTATCAGCAAAGTTCCAGCACATCTATCTCTGGCGGTGACTCCATGGTGTCCCCTGACTCCGCCTTTCTTTCTCCCAGCATTCAGTCCAGTCCTCCCCACCTACCTAAGTTCTGCCCTATCAACAGGCCAAGGCAGTTTCTTTATTCATTAATGGCAATCCCAGCACATAGAGGGGACTCTCACATTACATGCATCAATGCGTAAGTCCCCTGACAAAGTCAGAGCTTTCATGGTTCAGTCACTTTCCAAAGGCCCGCCCTAAACACTACTGCATTTAGAGCTAAGCCTTTAATGACATGTTTGGGGGCAGACACTTCATAAGCAAACCATAGCAAGGTGAAAAACTGTGTGTAGAACAGCAGAGAACTAATACAGCGAATATGTTTATGAGGTTAGCACAGCGGACGGAAGGTTCCTTATGCGGTGTATGTCCTGGTCATCAAAAACAAATCTAAATAGACAGTCTAGACTTTAGGGTCAGGCAGGTCTGAATTACTTAGTAGTTCCAATACTGGCTAATTATCCAACTTATTTAATTTTATACCCAATTTAAATATTAAAATTATGTAACCTCTGTCTCCCTCAGTTTTCTCTTCTTCAAAATTAATATAACCAACCAATCACATATTCTCTGTATAGTTTTAAGATAGCTGGTCTCTTCTGGCTGTTTAATGATTGTAGGTATGGTTATTTTACAGAAATCTTGATGCTTGGGTTAAAGAGTTAACATTTTTTCTATCCCTTTAAGGAACTTTGCACATGACCAAATTGGCATAGACCGATGGAAATACGGAGGGAAGGAGCAGCGGTTTAAGACAAGCCAGGAGCCATTTTGAAGTCAGGTATCAGGCCAGTCCCTACTTCATGGCCTATCACTGGTGTGACAGCCTTTTGGGCACTCAGAACGTAGTAGTGGTCTTTTTCCCCCTCTGCTTCCATGCTGTTTTTCTACCACCAGCTATTTCTATAATTCAGACATCTGTCAAATGGCATTACCATTAAAGAGAAGGTGCTTATGTACTTGTCCTGAGTGTATGAAGTTAGCCTGCACAGGCCAAAGGAAACTAACCTGGTGGATTTACTGTCTTCTAGGTTATTTCTATTTAAACAATTTCTAGCTAAATTCAGTTAACTTGCTGTGGCATTCTAAGGGCTGCTCATGCACAATTGCATATTAATTATTTTAAATGGCAGCGGAAGGATGAGCCTCCTTCAGTCGGGGCATGCTACTGAATCGTTTATACTGAGCCTTGAGCCTCATGCTACATTGTGAATTTGGGGAAGGTACACTATTGGATGTCTCGTTCTTGAGGTGGTTGTGAGGATTAAATGAGGTGACAGATTAAAACCACTTGTGTTTTCTAAGCCATAAACACAGCGGAGAGTAGTATGGTAAAGTATACCTCCACATAAACTGTGCAGAAGCATTGCCGACTGTTAGGGTTGATTCAAATGGTATAATTCGAATGCTTGTAATTTCATCCTTGGGAGGTAGAGACAGGAAGATTCCTGAAGTCTGATTGGGGGGGGGCAATTTAACCTAATGTATGGGTTCTAGGCCTATGAGAGATTTACAGGAGAGACTTGATATTCCTGAGGGTGACACGGGAGGTTGTCCTCTGGCCTCCATGTTCAAGTAGATTCAAATGCATGCACACTGATGCATGCATATGAATGTATGTGTACACACACACACACACACACACACACACAGAGTGCATGGAAACCTTCCTCCTCTCCCTGTTTTCTCCTCACCCTCTGAAGGGTCTCCCCAGTTAAAATTTTCGTTTTGTAGTTGGTAAGCATTTTGGTTCCTCTGCTCACCACTGTGGACCTTCATTCTGGTGAGGTTTCCAGAATGCGATTTTCCTACTGAGTAGCAATTTTGACATTTTGAGTTTCTGCTGCTTACTGTTCTCTATGTTTTGGAATAAGTGTGGGAGGATTTGATCTCAGAGTTAAATTATTTCACCGAGGACAAGTTAATAGCACAATGGTTCTGTACAGCTAGCTCTCTCGGTAGGAACCGTGGTAGAGTGCATATGATTGATGATTGCGGCAGTATCTTAGTCTTGGGAAACATTACAAGATTCATTGGTTCCTCCAGAGAAAGGAAAAGAAAATTGAAAATAAAATCTTATTACCTTTTTGGGGGGCTAATTTTCTGTTTTTTTTTTTTTTTTTTTTTTTTTTTTTTGCCAAGAAAATGAAGCACTTACTTCTAAAATATAGACACACAGATAAGAAAATGTATGTAATTATGTAATAAAGGGGGAACTCGCAAAATTACCCAAATTCAGTGCACAGGGAGAGGGAAACTATTCCAGCTAAGTTTCTGGCAGATAATACTGAATTAAAAAGAGTGAAAACATTTAGGCTCTGCAGTCACACTTCTGCTGATGCACATGGCGTTCAAGGAGTTCGAGTTCCTCCTTCTCCTGGCAAACAGATGGTTTTTAGTTGTATTTAAACCCAAGATTACATGATAGGCAGAAAGCAATGACCTTTCATCCTGAATTTAGCTTGAGCTCTAACGATTTGTGTATTCGTTTTGTCAAAAGATAAAGAAAACACATTTTTCGCATGAATATTAGCAGTCTGTAAGACCTCAGTCAATGACCCAGCTTGGTAAATAAATCACAACTGTCAGTCAGAGTGAGGTGGGGGCGGGGGAGCATTTTTATTTGTTCTTAAACTTTTATTAGTTCTTTGATAATTTTGTATATAATTTTGTCAGTTTTATCCCCTCCTCCAAATCCTTCTCAGATCTCCCTGCACCCTTTTCTCTAACCACCCCGCTTTGTGTCTTTAAAAAAAAAAAAGTGATCAAGAATGATTTTGCTGCCAAAATATCCTTGGATGTGTGACCTGCTCCTGGAGCGTGGTGAACTTCCTAGGTGCTATCCTCGTAGCGAATATGAGCATATTCTTCCCCAGAAACTAGTGATTTTTAAGAAATAAACATTTATTCATTTTTATTTTATGTGTATATCTCAGTGTCTGTATGAATATTTCTGTACCACGTATGTGCTTTGTACCCAAGGAGGCAGAAGAGGGCAATGGATCCTCAGGAAATGATGCTTTGGCAGTGAGCCACGTGGGTGCTGGGAACTGAATTTAAGTCTACTGCCAGAGCAGTATACCCTAAACTGCTGAGACACATATCCAGCCCTAATCCTTTTTCCTTCTTCTTCCTGGCTGAAGTGTAGACAGATTTAACAAAAGTTTAAAAACAATTGCTCCTCTTATCTTAGAAAGAAAATTAAATCCAGGAGTAATGTCTTGCTAATCCTACTGGGCAAGAATAAGAGTGAGTACTACCACAATTTTGAGCCAAAGTTGAAGCAAACGTGATTTGATTGGGGTGCACCCAAGAGCTGGTCACCTTAAGTGATAAAGAAAGCAGCTTAGATCCACTTCTCTGGCCTTTTTTTAAGGAGTGAAATCACAAGTAGTTGCAAAGCAGAGACAGTCACAGTTGACAGAAGAGAGATAAGGGGGCCAAAAGGAAATAGAGAAAAATCTCAAAAAAACCCACAGGTGGTTACCATTGTGATTAAGAATGGTGATTAGGGAGAATCAGGGTATTCCTAAAAACAAGTCAAGGTCATGAGATGGGACAACAGGCTTCAGGGAAACAGACTGAACAATTGTTTACCAAAGGGGAAGGTATGATAAGAAGTGGAATGACAAGAAGGGACATTAGTGCAATCAAAACACAGTGGGAGAAAAAGACATTATCGACAGAAATACCAGCCACAGTTTTGAAGACATTAGTGGGGCTGAGGTCCATTTTGTCCTCTGCTGTCCTTGTATAATTTTCATATGAAACCCACAACTTATACCAATTTCTTTTTAAAAATCCCAGGAATAGAAGGGTTGCCTTGGACACAAAAGGAGTTTTTCTCGTTGGCATTTTAGTGCTAGATGAACCCAGCGATTATATCCCACACTATTAGCTACAGACAGGATTACTGTTTAAGTTCAATTAATGATTAATGAGTCTTTCTGTCTGCTTCTTATTTTAGCACACCTGTAATTTCCATTCTCAGACCCTTTGAAAGAATATTTGATTATGCTGAAGTCTGTATTATTACTTTAGGATTGATCCATTAATTTAATCCATCCCAAATATCTTCCATCCATCTGGCTAAAGACTATTTGCTCTCCTTCTTTTGTTCAAACTATGGGCTCTGGTGGATAGACAATCTTTTGCATGCCAAGACAATATCAGGGTGTTTCTTAAGAGAAGGGGTGCCTTTTATTTCCCCTGTCAAGATGCATTTAGGTTCTGCTTGCATATGTTAAAGACAAACCAATTAAATTTTTACCCATAGAACAATAGTGGTGCAAATTTAAACAACAAGAATGCAAATGGATGTTTGAAGTTATGTTAGAAAGTTAACCCTTAGAAAGTTTAATTTTTAATGGTCCTTTTTGAATCACTTTCCACTTCTAGAGTTGGACTCCTTTTTGGAGG
Source organism: Neodon shergylaensis (assembly GCA_025134845.1). Taxonomy (NCBI): domain Eukaryota; kingdom Metazoa; phylum Chordata; class Mammalia; order Rodentia; family Cricetidae; genus Neodon; species Neodon shergylaensis. The sequence continues at coordinate 15,812,893 of JABTXL010008166.1, forward strand.
GTTTTCCAGGTGCTTTCTTGAGGTTCAAGTGATGAACCCAGGTAGGGATATGAGCAATGTTAAAGGCAGTTAAGGGTTAGGTGTCTGGAGAATGTCAAAGTTCTTTTAATCTAGGTTAAAGCCAATCTGTTTGGAAGCAGTGAACTAATACAGCACCCCTGGGTTGGAATGGGTGATGAGATGGCCAGTACCCAATGGGTTGAGCAGCCTGGACTTGAGGGAAAATCTTCAAGTTTAATTAAAATCTTTTATGAACTGAGAGATTGGAGTAGGGGCCATCTGTTAACAGTCCAGCATGTACCTATGTACCCGAGGGATCATGAAAGGTGGTTGCCCATTGACTATTTCATATGGGGTGAACTTTTCCTGCTAGGGGGTACATCGGACAGGAAGAAGAGCATAGGGTAAGGGGCCAACCCAGTTACTACCAGCTTCCAGAGTATATTTAGTGAAAATATCCTTTAAAGTTTTATTAATCCTCTCTACCTTTCCTGAGCTGTGAGGGTGACATATACAACAAAGTTTCCAATTTATGTTGAGAGCTTTAGAGAGGAATCGAGAAAACTTGTTCATGAAAGCTAGGCCATTGTTAGACCCCAGAGATATGGGGAAGCCAAATTTGGGAATAATTCCCATTATTAATTTCTTAGCTGCGATTTGAATCATTTCTCTTGAGTTGGAAAATCCCCTACTGAGCTGATGACAGTACTGACAAAGACCAGCAGGTATTTGTTTCCATACGGTCTTGACCTGACTTCACTAAAGCCCAATTCCCCAAACTCACAAAATACAGTACCTCTACTCTGGTGATTCTCTTGAGCCCCCCAAGACAGAATATGACTTGAACTCTTCTGGATCATCCTCACTGAGACAGAATGGAGACTCAGGGACAGCATTTAGTTCCTGGACAGTCTGGGATTTGGGTTGCCCCAGAATAGCCTCTTGGATGATTTGATCTGCGTGGTTGTTACCTTGAGTTTGGGGTTTTTGTCTTTTTGGTGTCCTGGACAGTGAATAATGGCTAGTTCAGTTAGCAGCCAGATGGCCTCAAACAGCTGGAAAATAGCATGTTTATTTTTAATAGTCTTTCTCCGTGAGGTGAGCAAGCCCGCTGTTTACATATCTATCCATGAACATGATGTATGGCAAAAGTATATCAATCGCCTATATAGATATTCACTTTTTTTTTCTTTCAGCCCATCTGAAAGCTTGAAGCTGAGCAATTATTTCTGCCCTTTGAAATAGAAATAGATCACACAGCAGGAAAACGACCGACTGAGCACCAGAGAACGGCATCGGGGGACACATCTCAACCAGGCTCCTGGATTCCTGGCTGTTGGGATGTCCTCATCACCGCACATGCTGGGAGATAATTCCTTAAGAAGAAACAGTTCTCTCCTTTATAGTTTGGTGTTTGGAAAATCATCATGGTGAGAATATATGACGGTGTTGGTATAAACATGCTGATTGATTAATATTGTTTAGATTAAGAGATATTCCCATGTAAAGACATGGTAAGAGAGAAAATAAAACAGATAACCAAACAGTATGAAAGGCAGAATTCATATGTGAGTGTGTGTATATGTGTGTGAAAGACTATCATGACCTTTTAACATGTCAAAACAAGACTCTCACACAGTGGTTGTAGGTGAAGGAAATACAGAAGACTTTCTTTATTTTCTTATACACTTGAATTTTTAAAAAATCAAATGTTACTTTGAGAAGAAAAAATGTTTTCTTTTTGGTTTGTTTTTGTTTTCAAAATTGAATAGTCTGAAGATGGCCATTGCACCTGTAAGCATCTGGGAGCTGAAGGCAGAGAGATAAGGAGTTCAAGGCCAGTCTTGTACATATAGTGAGTTCTAGGCTAGCCTGAGAACTTGCTATAACTAACTGAAAACAAAGTCATGTAGGAAAAAAACAACAACAACATTAGTTTTAAATTTTAAAAAATATTTTTAAATTTGGCATGTATGAATGTGTTGCCTATATGTATATTTGTGTGCCGTCTGTGTGCCTGATTCCCAAGGAGATGAGGAAGGAGCATTGGATTAGCAGGGACTGGAGTTAGGGATGCTTGCCAACCACCATGTGGGTGCTGGAAACTGAACCTGGGTCCTCTATGAGAGCAACAAGTGTTCTTAATTACCGAGCCATTGCTCCAGCCCCAAAACCATTATTTTAAAAACATGATTAACTGGAAAATCTCCTGATTAAAGGGAGTAGGGAGTTATGAGAAAACAGAAGCTGAGAATATAGCATTTATATTTTCTTTTATACAAATATAAAACAACTATCTGAAAAGTAAAGCTGTTTATCTAGGTGAAGCATGTTCATGTAGAGTATACATGATCAAGGAGTCTAGGTCCTAATATGTGCTATCACCTAAGGGGATTTTCTTAAAGGAACGGTGGTTAAAAGAAATCAAGTTTATGCATCAATTGTATTTTAACAGAACAGGTTAAAATTGAAAACACCACACCTTCAGTCAGGAGGCAGGAGCAAGCAGGAAGCGAAGCTATGGTTGCCCAGTGAGGCCCTGCCTAGCTGAGCTCTGCTATTGAGGAACCTAGGTGCTCTGAGAGGTTGTGGCCAGCAGGAGTGCAGAAGATAACGGAGTTCAGAACCCATGCAGGGAGATGGAGTCAAGAATGACACACTCCGGAACGCAGCATAGATCCTGGCCTGTGGGGGAGAACCTGGGTCATCTCTGCAACAAGACAGAGGACCTGGATGTTGCATTTGAACATTTCAAGAAACGTCCCAGAAGACGGCTGGAAACCTCTAGTGGAGAATGTGAAGATGATAGCCCCCAGATCAAGAATTTCTTGTAAACAGCTTGTTTTCCTCTGCTCTGAGACAGCCTGCAGCTGCTCTGAGCAGGAGACAGACCCTCAGGAGTTCTTGATGGCAGGGGAGTGATTTCTGGTGGGTTTGGCTGGGGTGTGGCTATCAGTTAAGGATCCCTATATAAGCTGTCCCTGGACACCATAAAGGGGGCATTCTTGGGGCATTCCTGTTTCAAGGATGACCCGTATCTCTGTCTGTGTGTCTTTGTGTGTTTAAATCTCTAGGCCCTTTCCCGGCATGCAAATGGTCCTGCAGTGCAGGCACCGCAATACAGGAGTAGTACCATACTGTCATGTAGTACATGTAGTAGTATGGGCGCCACAGATGCCCCTCCAGACAGGGGTAGGGTTTGGCTGCCTCTCATTGGCTGAAAGTAGCCTCACACCACAGAATGTCATTTACCCTCTATAAACAGATACAGTAATAAACTGAGTTCCTCCTTTGACTCGACTCCCTATTGCCTCGAATTGTCCTGCCTCGTGTGGCTGCTGGATGGGCGGAGAGCACACTCACCTTTCCCTGGGGAATAAGGAGGCTCAAGGAAGCCTAGCACAAGACAACTTACAGAAAGAAGGGTTTTGGGGAGTTTATGATTCCAGAGGGGTAGGAGTTCATGACAGTTGCTTTGAGGCATGGCAACTGGAGAAAGATGCTGAGGGTTCATTTCAAGCTCCAAGATGAAACAAAGAATGAATTTAGAATTGTGTGTGGCTTTGAAATCTCAAATCCTTGCCCTCTGGCAATATACTTGCACCCCAAGGTCACATACTCTGAACCTGCCAGAGGTGTCTGTTGGGAATCAAGTATTCAAATGCTAAGACTACGGGGACAGTTCTTTTTTTTTTTTTTTTTTTTTTGGTTTTTTGCGAGACAGGGTTTTTGGTGCCTGTCCTGGAACTAGCTCTGTAGACCAGGCTGGTCTCGAACTCACAGAGATCCGCCTGCCTCTGCCTCCCGAGTGCTGGGATTAAAGGTGTGCGCCACCACTGCCCAGCCGGGGGACAGTTCTTATTCGAACCATCACGCCAAATAATTAGATGAACGGGAAAGCATTCTCAACTGGAAAAAGAAAAATGAATAAAAGTTAATTTTTGTTTATATTTTGCAACCTCAAATTCTTAGTAATTGTTTCCCAAAGAATTTTGGCAAGGTTCTCTTACTAAACCATTGTTATGGCAGAAATGAAGCAAGTTCAGTCATCCATGTTTACCAAAACTGTATGCATTCAACAAAACACATCACAAATCTTATATCCTTAAGTGTAAACTCACCAGGTGTTAAATGGATGGAGTCTCGGCATCCGTTAGAGACTAAACTGGTGTAGGGAACTATCAATGGTGACAGATGGATGCCAATTGCCATACAGTCTCAATTTGCAATTTTGTTTTTGGCAGACTCGCTGATTATACCTTTTATTTTATTTTTTTTTTTTGAGGCAGGTTTTTCTCTATAGCCCTGGCTGTTCTGTAACTCACTCATTTGACCAGGCTGGCCTCGAACTTAGTTCCACCTGCCTCTGCCTCTCCAGTGCTGGGGATAAAGGTGTTAGAAGGTTTTTTGTTTTGTTTTGTTTTTTTGTTGTTGTTGTTGTTTTTTCTAGACAGGGTTTCTCTGTGGCTTTGGAGCCTGTCCTGGAACTAGCTCTGTAGACCAGGCTGGTCTCGAACTCCCAGAGATCCGCCTGCCTCTGCCTCCCGAGTGCTGGGATTAAAGGCATGCGCCACCATCGCCCGGGAGACTCACTGATTATATGGCCAACAATATATTACAGATGAAGTTTACTTGTCGTGATATATTTTCAAGATCCGCTTCAGAAAACACACGATGTGCTGAAACACCCTGAGCTGGAAAGCACCAGTCTTCCCTAGAGGAATGCAACTTAGTGTCGATTCTGCTGCTGTTGTTGGAAAGGAGGGGGATATGAAGAATTACTCTTCTTCCCAAAGAGACAAGCATGGAGTGCTCGCGTGCTGCAGCAGATTTCGGGAAGAAGCAGCCATGGGAAATCCAGAAGAGATTCCATGTGTGGAGCAGCACACGTTGTGTTTAATTGAGCTGCTGCTTGGATTCATAAACACAGCTGGGAACACGTTAATATCTAGCTACTGAGGACAGAAAAAAATCGAGAGGTCTTATTTTGATTTTCTTTCAAGTTTAAATAAAATAAATGGCTTCAGATCCTTTTCTAAACTGCGGGCTGTGAAAATTCTCTTTCCATATCTCAACTCCATTAGCTGTGATTTTGTGAACTGTGATGCAGTTCTGAAGTATGGTACCACTTGTTTCAATGTATTTTTTTCTGTTTCCCTGCAGGTTTGCGGTGAGAGGGGAGAATTGTCTCAGGTGTGTAAGTAAACCGAGACAGAATGTACATAGCGGTAGACTTTCTCTTGCTCCGCTTATACTTAACTATTTTTAGGTCTCCAGTTGGCTTGATAAAATTGGGAATAATCATACTGAAAAATGTTTCCATGAAAATTCAGATAGGAAGCATTTCTGAAATAGAATTAATTTCACTAGGAGGTAGCAAAGGGGGTCTGACTGACAATCTTATTTGAAAATGCAGATCATGAAAGTCAAGATAAGAATTTAAATTTTCATTAAAAATGTCATATTAAAATGTAGACAATATATTGCGGTGGAGAAATGCCCCAGACTTTAAGAACTCATACTGCTTTCTTGAGGAACCACATCCGGCTTCTCAGCTCCAGAGGGTTGGAGGCCGTCTTCCTGTCTCCACAAGCAAACACACACACACACACACACACACACACACACACACACACGTCTTTAAAATATGCAAGCATTATAAAGAATGAGATGTGCTTCCTTTTATAATCTAAATCTTTTTTTTTTAAATCTCAACCCTGAGTGACTGAAGATATGTTTTGGTGGTTTATTCAGTTTTTGGAATTAACAAATCTGAAACAGCTTTTTTATGTAGTATTACTATGTCCCAGAATATCTAACTTTATTTTCTCCATAACCGATACTGTTAATCTTGGCTGTCAACTTTGCTGGATTTGGACTCATGCAAGCGACAAGCTCCTGAGTATGTCTGGTAGGGCATTTTCAGTGACGTCTAACTGGGGAGGGAAGACCCACCTTAGATGTGAGCCACACCACCCTTGAGCTGGCATCCCAGATGAATAAAAAGAGAAAAAAGGAGGTGAGCAGCCGAGCAATGGTACCAGCTGCTTCCAGCTCCTATGACCACAACCACAGTCGATGACACTGCCATGACCTCCCCGTAGCAGAAACCCCTCCTTCCACCAGCGGTTTCTGTAAGATGCACATAGGAAGAACGCCTCTCGTGTGATAGAGCATGCTGCTGTTGGGGAAGTCTGTGAGAAGTTCCCTTATTGATCAGCATCCCTCCTTGCTAGTTCATAATGAGTTCTCCAGCCCTTAAGAGGGATTTTCCTGTCTCAAAATGCAATATTAAAATTATAATGAAAGAGAATCTCAGTGGGAGATTGTGTTTAGAATCAGTTTCTCCCAAATGAACTTCAACAACCTTGGATACCTTTAAACTGTGAGCCCTTTCCAGATAAAAATGTAGTTTTTAAAAGTCAGACCAACAGAATGTAGAGTCTCCCCACAATTAGCAGAACCGAGTGCATCAGGAACACACAAGGTGTGGCTGGATGAAGTTTATTTACAAAGGAATCTGGTTATTTCAACTGTAGTTCTGATATAAAATGCATGGCTATTTTAAATTCTGTCCCTTAACTTGGATTTTGCAGTTGTTTTTCATCCTGGCAAAGGATTGGAATCTCTAAGAGAAACTGAAAAGGACTCAGTTCTGCATGTCACGGAAAACTTATTATGTAAGAACTTAGAAGGGACCACAGCAATTTTGACTGCAGGGATATGGGGGCATCTTTACTCATGAACACTCACAGGAAGACTGCTTAGATTTGCTAGAGCGCTTGCTTGAGTTGCTATGATTCTTCATTGGTTTTAAAGGAAAGCAGGCTTTCCTTGAAAGAAATGAAGCACCAATCATTCGATAGCCCTGTGAGTGTCTGAATATCCTTATCTTCTGCCCTGTAATTCCGGGGGAAGTTGAGGTGTCTCCCCACTCTGTTCCTCTGCTCTCCCCTTTTCCTGAAAAGAATCAGCTCACAGTTGTCTTTTAGTCGTGCTGTTTGTACTTAGGTTTCTGGGTCAAGGTACATGCCATTATCCATTGCCCTACCCTTTTGCACGTGGGTGTTTTTGTGTTTCTAGTCAGATTTCTGGGTCAAGGTGCAAATTGTTATTCATTGCCTTCTCTTTCTGCATGTGGGTGTTTTCACTGTCTTGCTTTTCATTTTTGAAAGAGGCTTCCTGGTTTGAGAAATGATTTTCATTCTCATAGAGCCCGGTGCTTCTAAAAATAGCCAGGCTCTTCTCTTTCTATGTTGTCTTCTCTGGTATCCAACGTGAGGCAGGAAAAGCATGCTGTCATCCAGGTGGGATGGCAACAGAGGCAGTTAGCAGCTGGATCTCATTTGTTATGTAATCCACGGCATGTGTTGGAGTGTCTAACAGTCTTTGCATGGTTAAAGATGAAATCTAAGAATGTGCTACCCTAGACAAGAAAGAAAGAAGAAAGGAATCCTTCTGGATATTGCTGGCTGAGGCTATCTCCAAGGATGGCTTAGATTAGCCCAGGAACAATGGGACATTCTGAAGTAGCCTTTAATAGAGAATTGCTACAATATTTGGTGCCATTTCTTCTTCTGTCAGATTTAATAAGGCAAAGTTGATGTAGTTTAGTATTCTGAATGACAAATACAAAATTACTGTTTTCATGAACACGTCCTAAAAGAAATGTTTTGACTATGCTATACAAAATAATTCCCCCACCCCCACCTTTGATTTAAACTATTATCTTCTGGCAAATTTTACTTTCTCCTTCTCTTTTGTGTGTTTCCTCTGCCTCCTCTCAACTTTCGCTTTTCTGTATTCCTGTCTCCCCTGACTGTCCTCTATCAGCTGCCTTTAGGTATGTGTCCCAGAGCTGTGGACCAGGGGTTCTCAGAGGAACTGTGCTTCATCTGCAGACCCTGAGACAAAGCACTGGCAGCGGCTCTGAAGAATAAACTATTCCAGGGGGCAGTTTTAATCTCTTAGTTTCCACATATTCTAATCGCCATTCTTTTCTTATTTGGGGTAGCCTCCCCAATTTAAAATACATTTTTTTCATTGCATTCAACCTCATTGCTGTGGTAGTTTACAATGTGTCAGATCCTCATTGCTGTGGAGATACTTGGTAGGTTTATTACCAAGTAAAGAGGTCTGCCGACTTCTGTAAGCATAGCTTGGTGACTAGACAAACGAAAGCAGAGTTTTAAAATGGCTTATTTATATGATTTTTGATTATGTGTATATGTGTATGTAGGTACAAGCATGCGAATTCAGACGTCGTGGGGAGGCTTCATCCTCCTGGACTTACAGAAGGTTGGGAGTGGCCCCTTTTGGATGCTTGGAACCAAACTTGGGTCCCTGCAAGGGCAGTATGTGCTTTTGAGTGTAGAGCTGTCTCTATAGTCCTTGATAATAAGATTTTTATACAAAGACAGCAGCACACTTACTGACAGAAGGAAAATGCTGGAGACCAACAAAGATGTAGTTCCAAAGTCTAACTCTTTCTTATTTCTTACTTTTCTTTTTCTTTCTGATGTTAGGGATCGCGCTCAAGGTCCCATGCAGGGTAAAAACTCATTCTTTGTTTGATTGACTTCACCATCCCCTGCCAGCCTAGCAGATACCCCTTGTAAACATGCTCTTCAAATCCCCTGCACACCTCACATCCTAGGTTTCCCATCTCTCTCTCCCCTATTTAGGTCTGCAGGACTGCACACGTTTAGGGGACAGTGTCTTAAGAACTGTCCACTGCAAAAGGACTTTTCTCTAAAGCACTGGTTCTCAAAGTGCTGACTTTGCTTCTTCCCCTCACGAACATGTGAAAATTATCTGGATGCATCTGCGGTACGCAGCTATTGACGTCTAGCGTTTGATGTTTTCTCTTCCCACTCTGTCTTCTGTTTCTCCACAAAGAGCTACCCCATCACAATATCAAGAAGGCTGAGGTTGTAAAATCACCCACCAGGTGTCTGCTGGGCCCTGCGGTATCCCTTTGCTGGTTCCGCAGGAGGGTAATTCCCGCGACTTGACTGCAAACAACAGCTGCGATACCCTGGGTGAAACCGGCCAGGCTGGTTAGACTCGCTGCGTGTCTGCAGGGCTACTAGACCCTGGGTTTCCAATGAGAAGTGGAGTCATCAATCAAAGAGTGAGATGGAGTCAAATCTATTGAGAGAAACTTGGGCTGTGAGTCAGCCTTTGAGTCACTTCGCTGTTCTGAACCTCAGGCATTATTTCTTGATAGGTGAATTCATGTCTCAAGGAAGAGTCTGAATAAATAAGCAAATTAATTAAGTAGATGAATAAGTAAATAAATGTTGCAATGGAAGAAAATCATTGCATTTTTAAATGGAACTATTCATCATAGTATCAGCTCGACAGGTACATGGATCCTAAAGCTTTTTTTAGCATAGAGAAGAATCATGTTGAAATGTCTGTATTCAGCTATGGTCCAGTGAAAACTTCATAGCCTAGGAACAGAATACCCACTGGTATTTAAAGGTTTTTCCTCTATCCTACATTTTTCTAGAAAAATCTAGTTTGTTTAATCATTTTTTTTAACTTCACTTGAAAATGGTCATGTTTCTTCATCATAATCTGTGGACATGGCTGATGCTCACTGGGGAAGAGGACCTCATTTTAAATCACAACATTAATCTATATTGTATATCACCCCCTTCTCTGAGAACTCACTGCAGAGATGGAGCGCTGTACTGACTCGTGTTACTCAGAAGTTTGTAGGAGGATGCAGGGAAAACAAGCCAGCACGATTGCGTGGTTGCTGCATACTCAGCGGAGAGCACTTTGCCTTTCATAAGATCACAACAGACACCGGATGAGCTGGGTCCCATTAATGTTTCCTACAGAAGAGAAGCCGTGCTCATGAAAGTTATCATAGAAGCAACAGAAAATCAGAGTCAGGGGAGTGTCAGTAATAGAGTGGATTGTCAGGTCATAGGACTGGGAAGGACAGCAGGAGAAGCCGCTGAGCTCGGTCCAAGGCTCTTGTTGTCTGTTGCGCTCTTTCTTCTGTGTTTTGGAAGTATGGTCTTTGCTTTAGAGCACAGATACTGTTCAGAAACTGCAGTGACCTCTCCTCAGGAATTCAGACCCCTCTGTGTTTTAGCCTTCCATAATGCATCCCTAGAACTGGGATTCATGCTGCCTTCCTGTCTGTCTGAAGTCACAGGTCATGACCTCATGACTCTGTGTTGAGGAGGACGAACTGGTGCAATGAGAGCTCGGTCAGTGGGCACCGTTCCAGCTCCTGCGTCCAGGTCAAAGTTGCAGGTGAGAGGTGGGAGGGATTCTTTAAGGTACTCTTAGCAAGGGAAAAAAGTATGTGAATGCAGAGATACCGAAGTGGCAGCTCAAAAGCCTCCTTCAGCAAAAAGCCAGCACTTCCAGTGTAAGAGAACTTTTTAAATAAGTAAAAGACAAGTTGGAATTTATAAGTCAAAGAAGTGGCAATACTTTACCAGAATCTGATTTTTAATTCCTAACCAAGTTAAAGAAACCTGGGGGATTTTCATGAGTAAAACTTAGTTTGTTGCTTAATGGCATTTTGGAATTGGCCTGGATAAGGTGTATACACTAACAATAAAGCCAATAGGTTTTGGTTTGCACTGTTCATATTTCTGGATGCATTCTTTTCTCGTTGATTGATGGAAGGCCTCATGAAAAAGTGACCAGGGGAGACTGGGTTCCAGTAATCAATCTTCATGTTCATTGCCTTGGCATAGGACAGAAAAAAAAATCCAGAACCTCTTGGGATCCATTGCAGGATCTACCACCCACCCCCATCCTCTCACTAATTTCCAATGGCGACTTTTTTGGTGTCTAGCTATGAACTTTTTCTTCCTGATTAATCAATAATACAATAAACTTTTTTGAGACAATTCCACATGACCTAAAAACAACAAGGCTAAAAAAATTTAAAGACAAGCCTAAATTATTATGCTGGATAAATTAGTTTTTCTTCTTCTAACATGAAATACAGACATCTTTAGCTAAGAGGATGCACATGGGTTAAAGAAATGCTTGAGCAGACATTGTCCAGTTGGCTGGTGGAAACAATCCAACAAAGAAAATAAAAGAAGAATGTGAACACTAAGCATTTTTATCTTCAAGGAATAAAGCAACTCAATAAAACTGATCATTAAGTGCTGAGATGTATGTTAGCTGAATATTCTGGTATGTCTCTGTACAGGTGAACATTGTTATGAAGAAATATGTGCAAGATTTCCAACATTTTTTTTCCTCAGACTACCATGGGATCACAAAGGCAGAGATGTTTTAAAGCAAAACAAAACAGATTCTCTATAATAATGTTATCTCCTAAAGCTGGAAACAGGAGCTGGGGAGGTAGCTCAATCAGTAAAACAAGAGGATAAGAATTAGTCCCCAGCACATACTTGTAATCCTGATACAAGGAGATGGAAACAGGAAAATCTGCAAGGGTTGCTGGTCAGGCAATATGGCCTAATTTCTGATCTCTAAGTTCAGTAAAAGACCCTGTTTTAAAAATTCAGATCATGGCGTGGTATATGGTTCAGTAGATAAAACACTTGTCATGTAAACATGAAGACTAGTGTTTGGGTTCCCAGTAGTACCCTAAATGTTGGGTGGGCATGAAAGCTTGCCTATTGTTGGAGTCCAGCCTCGACGAGGTTCACATGTTCAGGGTAGGGGGCATGAGAATTAGAAATATTAGATAGGAGGAATAGAGATACAAAAGAAAAGGAACAGAGACACGGAAGAGAACTGGGAGGGCAACTCAGTGTATACTGAATTCGCCTGCATTTATTTTCCATATGCTTCTATACCCCAATCCAAAAGGGAGGGGGAAGAAGGCAAAAAACTGCTTTACTATGATACAAAGAACAAACAGAGCAATTGCCTGCTTTAATACCGGAAACATCAAACAGCTATATCCAAAGTTAAGCATTCTGTTGTTTAGGCAGGACATGCAGCGACCACACCTTAGACCAAACATCCTGTGTGCAGCCACTCTCTGGGTCAAACCTCCTGTCATATCCTTGAAGGAATAAAGAATAGGCTTGAATTCTCTGAATTTCAAGGTGAAATGGATCTACTTCTTTGGGTTCCCACAGACTGTAATCCCAGAACTCAAGAGGTGGAGACAGGGGAATCACCCAGGGAAGCTGGCTACCTAGAGTAGACAAATTGATGAGTCCTGAGTTCAGGGAGAGACCCTGCCTCGATGTTGTAGGCATTTTAAGGTAAAGAGTAATTAAGAAAGACACCCACTGTCAACCTCTGACCAAGCACATAAAAACGTGAACACCCACCCCAATGAGAACACATACACACACAGACATCACACCATGCACACACAATTAAAAATGTTGGAAAACAAGGAAGACATTTGGATCATACTTTGACCTTTACACAGAAGAACACACAGAAGAAAACATCCACATGTACATACAAACACGCACACCATTAAAAAATCATCTAAAAACAAGTTGTATTGATTCAATGAAGAACCCTCTTTGTGGACCTATTAGAAATGCCCCTGGCCTGTAGGTAGATGTCAAATTCACCCACCCGTTAGGTCATCTTTAGGAGAGCTCAGGAGAATACAGTGACGGAGATGTCTATGGCATAATCAGAGATTTTTGTAATGGAAGATCACAAAATGAAGCCCTAAACGGAGAGACCTCAATAATCTGGAACACAAGCCTTGTCTGAATTTGTTAAAGGGAATTTGATGTTTAATTTAGAAATTATAAACTTTATCCCTGTCCTTCCTTGCCTTCTGTTGCTGTAATAAATATGTCTGAAAGCAGTTTGCAGGAGGAAAAGGTTTATTTGATTTATCCTTCTACATCACACCCCACCATTGAGGGAAGTTAAGGCAGAAATTCAAGGAGGAAACTGAAGGCAGGAAATAAAGCCAAGATCAAGGAAGAAGATGGCTGCTTGCTTCCTTACATAACTCAGGACCATCTGCCCAGGGGCAGCACTGCCCACAGTGGGCTGGCCTCTCCCCCATCAATTAGCAACAAAGAAAATTAACCAGAGAAGTTCTCACAGACCAATCTGATGGAGGTGAATGCCTCTTCCCAGACATGCCTAAGTTTGTGCCATGCTACAGAAAACTAACTAACATAACATAGCTTCCCACCCCAAGCTTGTCAGAGGTTTGACACAGATGGCTGAGTTCCATTCTTCTATATCCCAAGGGAAACCAGGAGTGGTAGATGGAGGCTGGAGCGACAGGGTTACAGGGCCTTGGGCTGCTGGAAAGACTGCCCAAGTAATCAGAGCAGTTCCTTCAGCAGAAGAAACAAATTACAGAGTTAGAAAAGCACGGGCTTAAAGACCTGTTTCATCTGCTGATTCTAAGGGCTTAACTACATGTTTGACCTCCGTGAGATACTTCCCTGTCTGTAAATAAGGAAAATAATATCTACTTGCAGGGTTATTATAACAATCAAGTAGATAAATGTTGAAATAACCAGGCTAGCTAAAGGACACAACAATTATATTTTTATTTATTATAAGGGGAAAACTCACAAAACAGGAAATGAGAAATCCAAGCACAGCAGTGCCCCAGAGAGAGAGAGCACCTGGGTGGTACACAGGTTTTTCCTCGGGTCCCAGAAAGCCAAGCCTTACCTGGGCTCCACCTCTTAAAGACAATTGGCTAACAAGGTTCTCCCCATCAGATAAACATCAATAAAGTGCTAAGGGTATAGAGTGCCATCACAAATGACTTGAAGAATGGGGGCTTGATTCTTTTTCCATGCCCTCCCCATCCTCATCATACAGTTACTTAACTTGTCAGAAATATCAGGGACAGAATTCCTGGCTTTGGAAGAAACAATTTTAGCCATCACTTGATGCACTTCAGGAGTTATGCAAGGTTTGAAGATGATGGACTCGAAGTCTCTAGACAGGGTTTGAATTTAATCCCTACCAGCTTTATTATTTTCATCAAGATATTTGTATGAACTTCGGTTTTGTTATCTTGACTTACGGTAATAAAAAGTTTTCCAAATAATAAAATAAGTTTGATGTTTATAGACCAATAAATGAAACAGCAATCAAAACAAGACTGTAATTCTCAGCATGTACTCAGTTCTAGCAGCATTCTACACGCTTTTTTAAATCTATTAACTTATTTAATCTTTACGATAACAGTGCAAGGTGAAGGTTATTGTTGACTTTATTTTGCAGACAGAGGAATCGAGGCCACGTTAAGTCTTTTGTGCAAGGTCTCTCAGTATAAAGAAAGGGCTGGAACGGAGCTAGGGGCGCACAAAGCCTGACTTCTGGGACTCAGCTAAGAGCTGTTCCAGAATCACGCCTCTTAGGAATAATGAGCACATTTGGCTCGCTCCTAAGACCTCTTAGTCAGTTAATGAAACCAGTGGGGACAGCAATGGTTCTCGTGTGATTGCAGACCCAGGATGACTGAGTGTCAGATCATCTGCGTCCTGAAAGAGGCACCAACTTATGCCCTCGTCTTTAAACATGGCTAGTTCTTCATCAGAGATGGCTCCTGTTTTGTCTGAACAAAGCCTTTTCCTTGCTTGCTTTTTAAGTTGTCAAGTTTGCCATTCTAGAGCGCTCCTCACTGGAATGGATTAAGTAAAGAGATAAAAGATCAGTGGACGTACTCTAGGTGTCCTACAGAAACACTTCCTGTACCTTTCCAAAGGTTGTGACTAAAACTCCCATTGCAATAGCTTCTCTGGGTATTGAATATGTTTTCTGATGAATGGATGAGAAAGATGAGGGGAGCGAGGCCATAGAGGAAGGCAATCTCTAAGTTCAGGGAGGCATTAATAAGTAATAAAACAAACGAAAGGGAACAAAAATGTCAGGTCTATTTACTTTGTCAAGCCGATGGGTTTGGAAGGTTCCTGCCTCCCTCGGGCCTGCTGAGGCGTGCTGGAAGACGGGAAACACCTGAATCCTAACGAAGACTACGCTGGCTTAGGGAAGAATCCTTAATTAAAATTCCCACACAAGAAGAAGAGGGCCAAGAGAGCAGGGCGAGCTCCGTGTCAAGCACTGCGCTCAAAACTGAAATAATTGGTCAAGAAAATGCTGACACTGATCG
Organism: Neodon shergylaensis; assembly: GCA_025134845.1. Lineage (NCBI taxonomy): Eukaryota > Metazoa > Chordata > Mammalia > Rodentia > Cricetidae > Neodon > Neodon shergylaensis. Next base: position 15,827,972 of record JABTXL010008166.1, read on the forward strand.
ACATTCTACAAAGCTGGGTTCCACAAGGATCTGCTATAACTGAGTGGCTGTGAGACCGGGTTAAGATGACAAAAAAGTGTCTACCGCCGAGCTACACCCATAGCACACTTCTTATCTAATTATACGGGGGGGGGGGGGGGGGGGTCCCTAAATTTTAGTGTGGAATTTGTTAAGAGCCAAACGGTTCCATGATTTTTTTAGTCAGAATCTGATTCAGAGCCAAAATAATTTCCAGTGACTTCCCCCACCTTCTTTTTCCAAACCGACTTGGGAAATGATAAATTACTACAAGAGCAAGCGGCGAGGGCAGGAGTGACGTTTGCCAAGTTCCTCTCCAGAGGGCGGAGTGAGTCAAGCGTATTATTACATAACACGACGCGACGCGATTGGAGACTTACTGTACAGGCATGTCCTTTGCACACAGTTATAATGGATTTGAAAGGATAATTTTTAAAGCATGTAATTTATTTATTTAATTTTAATTTTAATTTTTTTTTCGTGGTTTGATTTTGTCCAAATAACAAATGACATCTACCTTGGAACAGTTTTAGTAGGTTCTTTGGGTGCCACCTAGTGGTGAAATGGAGGAAAGCAACTGGAAGTTACTGAAAAGTGAAAACAAATTATATTTCTTTAGGTAGGAAAAATTTGTATCATGGAAAGCTGCCTTTGAAGGAAAAATTATTACTGTCTAGTGGTACAAACCAGATGATTTGAAGAAGCCAGGAACTTTGAACTCTAATCATTGCTTAGTCTCCAGTGGTATACTGTGTTAACTGGATGTGAACCTATTCAAAATAACAAACAAACAAACAAAAATGTAAGAAGAAGCAGGAGATTGTAGAGACTATCTGCATTTTACTATACAGATACATCACGTCTATTTACTTCTTAAGAATTCTGTTGTGGCCTCTCCAGATAATTTTAGATAGTATCAGAATTCTTTACAATAAAGCATTATCTTATTGTATAACCCTCAAAATTATGTTAGACGTTGTTTGCTGAGTTTGAAAAGCGCATCAGAACAACAATACAACAAACAAAACCCAAGATACTCAGGCTCTAAAACTAGTATATTATACTTCACTTTATCACATTTATTTTCTTTGCACACTTACAATGAAAGAGGAGATAAAAGTACCACACATCTTTATGAGCTATGTGTGCCACTTACAGATTAATTATTGTCACCTATATAAGGAAAAGATCCGAATCCCAGAGGGTTAGTGAATACGGTTGCAAAGCCCGCCCAAGTTTGCGACATTAATTTCTGTGACAATCTGGCAGGTGCGTACCCTTCTATTCACCTTTTTCTTGTGTTTTAACTCAGGGTCATCTCACTCCAGGCTCTGCACAGATCTCATCCTATTTATTTATTACTTATTTATCATATTTATTATCCTATTTATTATTATTTTTAAATATTTATTTATTTATTTATTATGTATACAATATTTGGTCTGTGTGTATGTCTACAGGCCAGAAGAGGGCACCAGAACCCATTACAGATGGTTGTGAGCCACCATGTGGTTGCTGGGAATTGAACTCAGGACCTTTGGAAGAGCAGGCAATGCTCTTAACCTCTGAGCCATCTCTCCAGCCCCTCCTATTTATTATTTATAAGGGTCAAATTTGTTGGTTTAGGTTGGATGTGCACTTAATACCCACAAGATTGGGAAGAGAGCTTCAAAATCTGATTTTTAATCTGAAGACAGAGGTATACTGTTATTTCTATAGATGAGAATCTGAAACTGATGGGAAAGTCAATTGATACAGCTGGTTGATGAACAAATTAGCAGTGTCTAATAAAACTAACACAGTAGCCAAGTGGCAATGCAATGTGGGTATTGATCTCAGAGGAAGTTTGCCTTCATGTAAAACATATGTATGAAAATATTCATAGTGGTTTCATTTATAGCACCATAGAGACATCCCAGCTCTTTCTTAACAGGTGAATGGTTAAACAAATTGTGTTGTAATCATATCATGGATAAATCTCAGAAACATTATGGTGAGAGAAAAAAAATCCTCCCTCAAGTTACATGCTGATTTGGTGAACACACAAGCATATCAATGCAGTAAATTATGTAGAACTAAGCAAACATACCTAATTCTAAACAAATCTAGGGAAATCTATATAGAACACAAGGATAGCATCAGTAGTAACCTGATTGTGATATTGTCGTATATTTTTAAAAGATGTCATTCTTGAAAAAAATAACTAAATGGTACACAAAATCTTTAATATTATTTCTTGTAATCGAATGTGAATCTATGAATATCGCAAAATAGAAAGTGTAATAAAGAATAGATATCCTTGGGAAGTCTATGAAAGAGGGAGAGAACTGGCTCTCAAAAGCTGTTCTCTGACCTCCCTCCCGCAGTGTGCTGTGGATGTGCCCCTCTTCTCACGCAGAGTAAGTAACGGAAGGCAATAAAAAGTCTACAAGAAAGCCATCAGTGATGAGTGTAAGTATTTGATGACTGATAAAAATTAGAACCATCTACAAGGAAATCTATCCAGGGAAATGAAAAACCCTCTCAGTGAAAACTATTGAGGAGGACACGGAACCCGAATAGACATCCCATGCTCATGGCTGGAAAGAATTAATAACACCCAAAGTAATGTAAAGATCCAATGTAATTTCCTCACAGAAAGAGAAAACAATCCTAAAACTCATATGGACCCAAAAAGGACAGCAAAGCAAATGTGAGCAAAAAGAACAAAACTGGAGCTAACAGTGTATCTAATTTTCCATTCACAGAACATAGTACTGCACGGAGCAGATATGTGTACGAACAGAAAAGAACTCAGAAATAGCTCCAAATATTTATAGTCAACTGACTTTCAGCAAAATCTCCAGAATTGACATCAGAGGAAACACAGTTTCCCCAGCAGCGATCTGGCCAGACTGGATATCTACGCAGAGGTAGTCAAAGAAGACCACTTCTCCTCAATGTAAACAAAAGTCAGCTTCAAGCTGACTGAGGGTTACATGAGAGCCAGAAACCTGGAGTTGCTGGAAGACAGCATGAGCTCACAACACATGTCTTGGAAGAGTTTTATATATAACTTTAAAAGCACAGGCAGGAAGAAGCTTGACAATTAAGATTACATAAAACTAAGACATTTCTTCCCAGGAAGTAAAATTATCGTCAGAGTGAAGCAGCAGCCAGCAGAACAGGAGAGAATATCTGTATTCTATTTGTTGGGAAAAGGTTTACCTCCAGCACTGCAAAACTCTCCACCATCAAGGTTATCATCATCATTATCATCATCACCATCATTGTTGTCACCACCACCATCATCATCTGATCAAAAGATAAACAAATGATTATCAAATATTTATAAATGCTGAGCCACAAAGTCACGTGGACACATTCTCATCCCAGCTAGAATGACTGCTACTTGAAAGACCTGCTGGCAAGGATTTATGGGAGGAGGGTATCTTATAAGCTGGCAGTGAGCATGTAAGTTAGTATAGTCATTATGGAAAAAAGCATGGCGTTTTCTCAGACAAATAGGAAAATAAACCTGTTCTGTGGCCCCGCAATCTTACTGCTGGAAGTAAAATTAAAGGCAGTGAAATTCGCTTTTCGGAGAGACCTGCACACCTGTGCAGGTTTCATCTAGCTTTTATCCATTGAGCCTCTGCATTCCATCCTCTTTCTGCACATTTTGTCAAAGGCATCATGCAATAAAACATATTTTGATGCCATAGCCCGCTGGTATTTTCTTTAAATATCCCTAACGCACACTAATTATTTTCTATTTAAAATATTGCCTTCCTGGGTTATTCCACTTTTAATTTGAACAGTAGAGGGGGCATGCATCTTGGAAAACAAATAGATTTGCAACCCTGATTTCTCTTAGTACAGTGCTAGAAGTCCAAGCCCAAGGCACACAGCTTTGACTGCTTTTCCCTCTTCTCTCCTCACTGCTCTCCAGATTCCTCATTTTATGCTCAGCAGTCGTTTTGTTCAACCTGTCTCTGTTGTTGCTGTTGATATAATGCACCCAAAGCAAGAGCTGTCTCTACCGTTACCATGGAGATGCTGTCTTATTTTCGTAATCTTTCTTCATCATGCTGTGCATCTATTCAGGTCTGTAAATGCTCCATGTCCTGATTTCACATATCTAATAACGAGGACTCTGCAAAGTTAACCTTTGCTGTCTACTTGCATTGCTTGCTAATATAAATATGATTACTTCCAAAGCTGTCTCCATCCTTCCAGGTAGAAGACACTGCACAGAATACATGGAATAGCTAGTAAACGATCCCCTCATCTATAGTCCAACTTCTATAGCTGTGAGTTCTGACCCTAGGTGACCTTATGTAACAGAATGGGAAAAGTCATGAAAATTTGTCAACAGAAAAGAGTTTCTGAACATGCAATGGCCAAAAAAATTGATTCAAAAACCCACATGTGTAATGAATCCAAAGTATTTACACGAGCTCTCACGCATATTGGGTTGTGCAATTTCACACAGCATTTGTCTGAACACATGACACACACATTTTGCAGTGCACATGCAATTACATCATGTAATGTCAACAGACACTGACTGGCATACCTCAGCCCAGGATCCAGATTGTTGCGTCTATATTACTGTAAGTTTACTGTACCAAGTTTTCTACTCTTTTGGAAACATAATTAATTTAATTAAGAAAAACAAAGATTTCTAATATTTTCTTACATTCCTCTCTAGCTCTGGACTCTACTTTTTAAGAATGTTTGATTTTAAAGATTGGTGTTTGAGTTGCTGACTTGAGTTTCATAAAAGATTGTTAAATAGATGCTGGCTTGTGGTAAGGACAGAATTTCTCACAGTTCCTGAAATATTTCTAAGCATATGCCTGTTATTTTGAAGGATGTGCTGTTGTGAAATGGCATTCTTGGTATTGATAATCACAAAATTGAAGTATCAGTCAACCCAGAAAAATGTTGAAGATGGTCTATATGTCCTGCAGTATTAAATATTCAGCCAAGATTTGCTTCTTTCCATAAAAATAAGCAAGTACATTGTCCCAGTAGGTGGTATCAAAGGTGTAGCCATGGTTACCCACTAAAGTACCAGTCTGAGTTTTTCCTAGAGTGTTTAGAACACTTCAGATCCACCTAATGAGGGTACATTTTGCTTGTCTTCCCTCCCTCCCTCTCTCCCTCCTCCCTTTCCCTCCCTCCCTCCCTCCCTCCCTCCCTCCTTTCCTCTCTCCCTCACTTTTTCCCTTCCTTGCTTCCTTTACCCTTTCTCCCCCTTCCCTTCCTCCTTCTAAATTTCTATATTTTCTAAGATAAGTATCCATTACACATAAAACCTGGGATGTTGTTATTTCATATTTGTACCATAATATTTTACTTAATATTTCGCATATTTTATTCATCACTTAAAACACTGGCAAAATACCTTTAAATGTGAACTTTGAACTTTGCAGGTGCATTCCAGTAAATACAATCCCTTGTTGAAATGGTGTGGGTCAGTTAATACATAAAATGATCAGAGTGTGAAGTGGACAAGGCCTGAGTCCTGGTCTTGAGTGACTTATAGGGTCTGACGCAGAAACTCGCCTTGTTCTTCCGGAAGCTCCCTGAGAAGGTGAGTCCCGTTCCAGTCATCTCCCTCGAGTGTGCAGGGCTCAGGCACTTCCTGCCAGCCCCTGTGCTGGGGAGGACTTTCTAGCAGCAGGCAGGTTTCAGAATGAGGAAGCCCGAAGACAGTTGCCAGGTCCTGGAAAGAGGCTGTGACTCATTCTCAAGGTGACATAGGAGAAAACGTGTGTACTGTGTACTGAAAGATGTCTGCTGGAAACTGCCAGGGAGAACGCTCTGCTTTTCTGCTGTTGTCTTGTCGATAACGGAGGCACATCCAGTTACGTCTAGCCTTTGAAGATCAGGATTCTTTTTGCCTGGTCTTATGTTTTTTCTGCTTTAGCTAATACTGAATCATTAACATCTCAGTTTTCTCCTTATAGACAAATTAACCCACCCAGCCTTTGGATCACACCTCATTGGCTCCATCAAACAGTAACCATGGAATAAGGCGCACACCCTGCTGCCTTTATCCTGGTCCTCGTAGACTTCCACGTGTATGCTGAAAAAAAATGTCTCCTGGCACTTCTCTGAAATTTTGTCTTTTGTGAAATGCACCTAATAACAAACATTGAAAGCGATGATGGAAAGGGTGTCTAGTTCTCTCTACTCTGAAAGCACCGAGGCGGTACGGAAGTCTGTTTAGGTTGTTTACGAAGCTGTCTTTGGAGCTGACATGCCAGACTGCAGCGGAAGCTCGAAAGGAGCTTTTCACTGCTTCTTAGAAGCACAAGTTCCACATCATTCAGGCTGACAAGAGATGAACGCAGTAAAGATTCGGCAGAAGACTATCTGAATAGCACGTTAAGTCACGACAGGTCTTAAACGCCTTCCCAAAACACATACGCGCGTGCGCGAGTGCATACACACACACACACACACACACACACACACACACACACACACACATCCTTGTTCTCTGCATAGAACAACTCAAAGCAGCTGCTGGTGTGGTTGAAATAAGACAGCTGAGGTTTGTCTGTTTCACGGAACAGCTGGGGGTGGAAGGAGACATTTTGGCCACGATGCGGGTGAGGAATTCGGTCTCTCTTGCCAGCCTTTCTCCAAACAACAATGACAACAACACCAAGTGTGTCCCTCTTGAGCTCTATGAAAATAGCAAATTGTGGGGGAGAATTCATGAAACTTGGACTAGGGTTAATGAGAAGCAGGCCAACCACCCAGAACACATAATTTAAGGTGGTCCTCACTATTCCGTGCTAATGTGGCCTTTGTATAATGCTAAGACATAGAATGGTTCCTTAAATGGAGTGCCTTGCTTTTCTCTGTTTAGTCCTTGCTATTTTTGGAAGATTTGGCCTATAGTATAAACCATCTATGACCGGATATGAATCAGATGACACAGGACTATCATAGTATGTATAGATTTCTTCCATATAATAAACTTGAGAGATATTTAATAAGGGACTTAGCACAGAATATTTCAGAGTCTCAAATAGTACTGGGACCTGGACTATAAGCCATTCACGTCACTACCTAGCTGGTGTGCTTCCGACATTCTGCCCACATCCTGAAAATGCTAACGAGTCTGAATCCAAAGGTAAAAGATATTTGGTTGGTGGAGGACATCTCTAGGCAGAACAGCATCCAGTCTGTGTCAGGTTTCTGTGCACTGTTCCTCATGTCCACAGTGACAGAAAGCAGAAGGCAGAGTAGAGATGGAAAACTCAAGGTTGTCCTATTGTGTGATCATATGAGCTAAACAACCTGTTCTTCCCTTATGCCGCTTTTTCAGTAGTTACATCACAGCTGACCGAGAGTACTTGATGTATCTATCACATTTGTGCCTTGCAGTACTGGAAGGTCTCATCCTGTCTTGGGTTCTGACAGAGCAGCTGCCAAGCTGCCATATTATGACTAACCTAAGCATGGAGCTCATTGCACAGTCTCTTCCTTCCTCCATCGTAGTCTACAGAGAGCCCCTACTATCTTACTTGACTAGCTGGGTTCTAGAATTCAGCCATATCGTGTTTGTTATCATGTAAACTTTAAACACAGCACATGCCTCTTCCGGGTCTAAGTTTTGCGGGAACGAACGAGAGTAACAGAAGGTCCAGAATGAGAAAGCATCCTTTCGGCCATTTTTGCTTCTAATCAGAGGACTCTAAAGCCCCGCGGAGTGTCCTCAGAGCCAAATTAGCCTTTACCCTGAGATTAACCATCTGTTCACGAAGAAAAACCCCTTTCTCTCTTTGCTGCGCATTGTCCTTTCTGCTCTGCCTCAGAGCTGCTCAGGTGGTGAGCACAGACCCACTGAGTCCAGGTGGCGTGGATAAGTGAACCAAGTTCCCAGGTTAACGAGGGTAGGTTGGTGGTCGACTGGGAGCTTTTGTCCTTTCTAGTGGCCCTGAACGAGCAGATATCCAAAAACTCACATGAGCCACAGATACAAGGTAAAACTGTCATATAAATGGTATGTGTGTACGTGTGCACATGTGTCCACAAGTCTGTCCTTCTTGGGTTTTGCTTATGTAAAGATGAGGGGTTTTGTTTATGAGTTACAGAATTTTCATGGATAGCACTAACTTAATACAGTCGATTGAAAAATAAAAGTTGGCGCCCAGAAGAAAACAGTTTCACAGTTGACCAGGATGTTCATGGAGGTCAGCTACGTAAGAGCAAGCCGGCAGCATTCCCACAGAACTCTGAGATCTACGAAACATGATGGCACCGGAAGAGTCTTCCTCAGGCTTGAGGCGAAGTCGATGAGAAACAGCTTTCTCTACAGCGCATTCCCGTTGCACTTCAAGTCCCAAACAAACAGGAAAGTGTGAGACACCACAGACCTGCTGGCTCAGACTAGCGACAAAAACCAGTGACTGCAGAGGATCTTTCCACAAGGTTCCTTCCTATGTTTGTCTGTATCCATCGGAAGCCTGAAACAGATTCAAATATAACACACGGCCTAAAGAAAATCTCATACATTTCATTAGTTTTGAAAAATAAAACTAAAAATAGAAAACATAAAAAAAGAATCAGTCCACTCTTCTATATCCTGACTATTATATTTTTTGGCATTTTTGCGTTAGCAGTTCTTCAAATAATCTTAAATGCATAAGGACCAAAATTACAGCCTCAGACAGCATATTCAATACAGCAAAATAAGAGGTCTGAAAGACGAAAACGCGATTTTCTTTAGTGCGTTGTCTTATAGGCGCTCGACATTAAATTTACACCTGCCTCTAACAGGGGTGGAGATGGCAATTCAATATGGTGAAGGTGCGTTTGTTTTCCCACACCACGTCCCATAACAAAAACACAGGTGCCTTCATTCTGTTGCCTGATCTACAGCCTTCTGGGATGTTGTTTTCTAACGGGGATGTAACAGAAACGGTCTGGCGCCATCTTGTGGCAATGACTTGTAATTGGCTGTGTCTTTGAAACCCCGGACAGCTTGTATTTTGTGTGCTATAAAACCAGTCTTTCTGACTGCTAATTTACAAGTACAAACAAAATATTCATGCACAGAAGTACTAAAAATGCATTTTTTTGCAAAGTATAATAAAATGAAAATAATGATGATTTATTCTATATTCCTATGTCCAAGATATTGTGAGTTTTGTGTCTCTCCCTTGTTGGGTGGCGAGGCAGCCAACTCCAGGGAAAATTGGCATAGACTCATTCAGTTCAGAGCCCAAAGCCATTCAGATGTAGGGCTTAGTGAAATTTGAACTTGAAAGCAAAATATAAACCTAGACTTTTTAAAATTTATTGCCTTTCTAAAAACACCTACTATATTTCAAGCGTTATGTTAAGTAGTTCATGTTTGTTATCTATTCATGCACTTAATATCCATGGGACAGAAAATGACTACTATTGAGTCCATTAAATAAATGCTGACATACACAAAGACTGTATAACTGCCCAAAACAACTTGGATGAAAATTTTAAAAGGAGCCTGAATTTGAAACTGGGAATGTTTAATCTCAATCTCTATGCTGTCATTTGTATAATGTTAATGTAATTCATCCGTCCACTCTCCTGGTGACCCACTTTCTCCAACCAGGCCCTATCTTCCCATGAGTCCACCATATTATAAATTTATCAAGAGATCGATGCATTGACTAGGTGACAAATTCAGATCAATCCCAAAGATTATTATTTGGCAACCAACCATCAATACACAAGACAATGCGGATTCTTTTATATTCAAACAATGAAAAAAAGTGATATCATCATAAATGAACTGAATTCACTCAGGTATGGAATTCATGGAAGACACGGGGGAGAAATATAACCAAATACGCCTCTATCTCAACGAATAAGTGCAAACCCCTCCTCTTTCCCAGACATACTGTGTTTTCATGCCCTTGACAATGTGAGGTGATCGCAGTCTTTCCACAATCACCTTACTGATTGCGGTACAATCAGTACAACCAGGAGAACGTGGCGGCTGTGTGCATTTGCGCTCCTTTTTTCTGTCATCCCGGTGAACTAACAAGACAGAGCGGTATTCCAGTTCTAGATTTTGTGAACTTAGTTCATAGCTGTCACTAGCTGTGTGATCGAAAGTCATCGTTACCTCAGCTCTCTTCTATGAACTGGAGATAATAATAATGCATTCAGAGCATAATGAGACTTTACCCTACTAGCACTGAAAATTCAAGCGGTTAAAACAGTGCATGGCTTGGAGGAAGAACTGTATGAACTTTAATTATCTTCTTATTGTTACATTATGATAAACACATCTCTCTAAGATGTGGGGCTTTGGCTTACTGACACACTTGTAATGACATCATACGAGATATTAACTGCTTCTGAAATGCAAGGACTATGTTGGAACAGCCTGGAAACTTTTTTATAATAGCCGCTAACCTCTAGAAACCAGTGAGCCTCAGGATCAGAATAGAAGAAGATACTCCAGTGTAATTACCCTGACCAGGCTGATGGCTTGCTTCAGGGGTTGCTTCAAACTCTGTCTCTATGAGGCAGAAACCCAAAGCAACACTGTAGCTACAAACCCCGAGCATTTATCATGATATCTTTTGTTGGCTCCTGCTCTGTGTTTGGAAGTGGTGAAATTCTGTAGAAATAAGGTATTTTTAAATCTGGGATTTATTGAGATTAAACACGGTAGACTTTTGTATTTAGTATTATGTAATTGTGTAATCAAGTACTATGAACTTGAGACTCTGACATTAAAACATTCCTTATCATCTGCCATTCACTTGGTTTATCCTAGTACCTTAGTGATTGTGGACTCATTGAAGAGTCAACAGAAGTTGGATTGTATGTAATTTTTGCAATAATTTCAAGTCACATATACACACACAACCCTGGAGAATGTTCTACTGGTTGTCACTTCACGGCCAAGAGATTTGAGCAATTTCAGGGGGAAAATTCTAGAGTGATATCTTTATTGTATTTAATTCACCCATGTAGAAAGCTTTAGCCCTAGATTCTAGGCCCATCCCTCATGGACTAGTCTGTCACTGCAAAATGGATTCAAACCGAGGCCTCTGGCCTTTCTACTTCACATGACTGAGAAGCAGCAAATAAAGGGAGCCATCAGCATGGGCAGGACGGCGATGGTTTGATGGTCTCTAGGAACTGCTACTCAGTGCTATATGGGTGTTTCCTCCTGCACACTCCAACCACAAGTAAATAATGTATAAAGAGAGAGGATTAGAGTCAGGGAAACTTCCACTGCTTAACTCTGACTCTGAGACCATTGGCTTCTTCCTAGCAGTCTGAGCTATCACAACACTAATAATTTTGCTAATATTTGGTGTGTAATTTACATAACAAATCCCTTATTTTCCTATCATAATGTCATATTATGTATGGATAAGTTGCCAATGAGAAGCATACTCTCTTAAATAATTAAGTTATCTGAGCCATCCTTCTGAAGTTTCGGTAAAGGTCAATGATCTGAAACATCATTACACACTTTATTTGCTTTGGTCAGTCCTTCCTCTAGAAAGAAGATCAAACACCTTCTACCTTAGTGTATTTATCTTCGTATTTCCTTTTAAGCTCCACAGAGTGACTCGCATGAGTCTTTTCTTTTTTGATTAATTATTTTGTTGGCGCATCTCCTCAAAGGATTTCTCTTGAGAGCTTGGGGTGGATAAAAGCTGTTAACTAATTAGGAGAGACTGACCAGGCCTCACCTTTGCAAGGTGTCACTTGGTATCTGACATACACCGTGTCTCTTCCAGAAACTGCTGCTGCAGCACCTTCACGTGGTGCCTGAAGAGTGTCACTAGTATTTAAGCAAAAAGTCTGAATTCAGGCCTCATTAAAATACCTGATAAGACACCTTTCACAGACCCAGAAAGCTGTTTTCTTCCTTCTTGGCATACTATTTATTCCATCTGCCCATGCTCTAATCTAATCTTATGGAACTAATGTGTTTAGAGAAGACAGAACAGTACTCACAAGGGACCAGTCTTTGAGAAGAATTCAGAGGGGTCACCTAGGGTTGAACCTAGTAGCAGCCAAGGTTATGCTGGTTGGGTCTATAAACAGATGCTTTTATTTCTTTGGTCATTTACCCTATAACTTTTCATTATACCAAAAATATTAGTAGCTAATGCTTAACATACTTAACCCGTTAACATGATTCTTGGTAAATGATACCAATGTGATCTGCTTTCTTTGCAGAATAAAAACTAATCCATCTATATTGTCAGGATGCTTTTGGTACCACATAATATAAAACTTAGCTCAAACCATGTTATGGACTGAAAATGATTCATTGGTTTATATTTAACTAGACAAAGAATTAGTTTTCCTGTAATTTGAGACAAAGCAGTGATTTAGTGACCTTTTCATCCTAAGGCATTACAAAAAGCTGTTGAATACGTTCAGTAACCATGTTCACACCCAGAACTACACACAGAATTCCTCTGTGGATGTGTGATGAAAGGACGTACATCATTTCCCTAAAGGTTTCAGTTCATAATTTCATGTCTTACTGTTGACTCTATGCCAGGCTTACCTCTAGACAACCAGTTTAGAGCAAGAGATGCTAGAACTTTATTAGCTTTGAGAAGAACCAAAGTAACCACACATTTAGCTAAAAATTTTAATTAGTCTTTATTTGGTGTTTTGGGATCTGGAAACAGTGGTTGTACAATGAACTGAACTAAGGAGATTGTCCTATATGTACAAAAAGACAGAAGAAACAGAATGAAAACAGTCATTTCAAATATACTTTCCTTATAGCGTTCAAAGATGATCTAAGGTTACCCAGCTAAATTGGACATACTCTGATTGGTCATGGATCTGGTTTTGAAAAATTGGCACATTTTGTTGTTGTTCTTGTTTATTCTAATTATATAGCTCTTAGCACAAATTATATATTCTAATTATATAGCTCTTAGTACATTCTTATTGACTTACATTTATTTGTTGGGCCTAGATAGGGAGCTCAGTCCAAAAATAATGGCCTCCTATCAGTTGTATGAACTTAAAGGGTTCAGTTTCCACTCCTGGAGGTAGGGACAAGATTAGCTTTGGCCAATCACTAAGGATATCTTGAAGAATGAACTTTGAGTAGGAGGAAGAAGGGCATAGATTCATCCAACTACCCTATGATTTTTCCATTTCTAAGAACTAATAATATTTAAGAAAGCCTCTAAAAGCCACCAACTTTTGGTCAGAATGTATCTTAGGTATCCGTATATTCTCTGTGCCAGGATAGGGATAGCTGAATCCTTAATGATTCACGGGACACCTGCCCAACCATTTGATTATGGAATATTTGGGATACGAGTCAAGTGCTTTTTGTATCTACACCCTAGAATCTCACAAAAGTCCTTCATTAACTGTCCTCACAAGGTCACATAGGGCAGTTGATGCACTCAGGATTTCAGCTGAGGTCACTTTCTTTTTAAACTTTTAGTATATTTTTTATTGGAGAGAGAGAGAGAGAGAGAGAGAGAGAGAGAGAGAGAGAGAGAGAG
>JABTXL010008166.1:15841504-15971790 GCA_025134845.1 Neodon shergylaensis
AGAGAGAGAGAGAGAGAGAGAGAGAGAGAGAGAGAGAGAGAGAGAGATAGAGAGAGAGAGAGAGCATGTATCCTGAAAGAGCACATCAGATCTTTTGGATCTGGAGCTACTGTCAAGAACTGAACTCAAGCCCTCCGCAGGAGTGCTGAGTACTCTCTACCTTCTACAGACCTGAAGTCTTAAGAATCAGACTGACCTAACTGCCACCATGTCAAAGAACTGAGGTTTAGCCAAAGTATCAAGAGTCTAAGAAAGTTACCGCCTACATCTTGGGACTAATGATTTAGTGGTGGGAGGTGGAGAGCAGATGGTAGAACCCTTATTTCTGCATCATTTTTCATCTGTTCTGTCAAGGAGAGTAATCTTTGGCCCAAGAGAGTGTTGCAAACTTTGGCAGTAGAAAATACATTTTGAAGTTGGATAGAGATGTAATAGGTAAACGCCCAGCTACTTCCATGAGTTTGTGTCTTCTCAATCAGACAAGTTAAATGCGTGGAATGAAGAAAAGCTGTGGCTGATTATGTCTTAGGGGCAATGACAGTGGTCTATGACAATGGGAATAACCCTCGAGACTCAGGAATGTGTTTGTAAAAACACCAGCTAAATTACTCTATAAAACAAACCAAAGGTTAGGAAGGCTTTTGTATATTGAGAGTAAACTTCAAGCTGCATTACTTCAAGCACAACTTATCAGTATTTAGAAAAGAAAATAGGTTTTTCTATTGAAAACAGAAGACTGAAGATAGATTATTTTTCTGCTTTCTTCACACTCAAAAAATTACGAGAAAGCGCTTCAGAGTGTAGAAACCTGATATTCTGTGCTAACAGATAAAAGGGCTCACATTTTTAAGATAAAAATGAGATGAAAGTGCTGATACTAAGATAGAAATCTGGAAAGACTGAAGCCTCTGCTTGCGATAAAGCAGAAAGTCAGTGAGGGTACGCTGCTTCCTGTGAGAGTGAAACTTCTTGAAGAAAGGTGCTGAGGTTAGAGGTAGTTTCTGTGTATAATAGGGGGAAAGCATGCATTATGAGGAACTCTTGTTTTCTGCCTGGACCATACAGTTCAGCATCCAATTATCCACTAACCTCTGTCCACACAACTGGGCCATTTGTCCCAGAGAAGCACAACTGTGACTGTCAAAACTGTTAAAGCACAATGTCCAGATAGCTGCTCATCCCAGAGACAAGACTGCCACTTTACAAGGCCTTTCACTTCTGATTCAAACAGATCATCCAAAGAAAATTTCCCAAACCCATCGTTTTGGGTCTCACCAACCAGGCCACCATCTACTATTCTTATAGTGTGCTCCTTGTGAGGAAATCCTTACATTTTGTATTGTAATATAAGCTGTTTTCATCATCTTTTAAGAGTCCCTTCAAATCCAACCTTTTCCTCATTTTTCAACCTTTTCCTCTGCCCCACTGCAGGCCGAAGAGCTACAGGATGATGGTGGATTGCTTCTGTCACCTGGACACAGGCATACCGCTCTTCCTGAGAGCCATGAACTCCTTAAAAATGGAATCTTCACTCTCTCTTAAGTTTACAATTCAATTTGAGCCTAATATTAAGATAAGAAACAAATGTCTCATGATATACTTTTATTGTCAGTGGATTTCTTTGTTAGGGTTTCTATTGCTGTGAAGAGACGCCTTGACCACAGTGACTTTTATAAAGGAAAAACAATTAGGATGACTTATACTTTCAGAGGACAGTTGATTATCATCATGGTGTGACATGGTTGCGTACAGATGAACATGGTGCTGGAGAAGGAGACGATAGTCCTACATCTTGTCCTGCAGGCAACAGGAAGTGGACTGAGACATTGGACATGGCTTGAGCATGTATAAGACCTCAAGGCCCATCCCTACAGTGACACAATTTCTCCAACAAGGCCACACCTACTCTACAAAGCAACAACTTTTAATAGTGCCCCTACCTATGAGCCTTTTGGGAGCCAATTACATTCAAACTATCACATTCCACTCCTTGACTGCAATAAGCTTGTTACAATATCATAATAAAAAATGTATTTAGTTGAACGTCAAAAGTCCCCATAATCTATCACAGTCTTAACATAACAATGTTTTAAAGTCCAGAGATGAAAGTCTCTTTGGAGATTCATGTAATCTCTTAACTGCTGTCCCCCATAAAATCAAAGTAAAAAACCAGATCACTTATTTTCAACATAAAATGGCACAGGACATACATACCATTCCAAAACATACAGAAGGGAACACAGTGAGGAAATACTGTCCAAAGCAAGAACGAAAACCAACTGGGTAAACTAAAAACTCTGCATCTCCATGTTTGTTGTGAAAACACTCTTCATATCTCCAACTCCATTCATCCTTGTTGACTACAACACATTTCTTTCTCTTGGAATGGTTTTACTCCCTGTTATAAACTTTCCTCAGCAAGTACCCATGACTCTGGCATCTCTAACATCTTGGAGTCTCCAAGCTAATCCAGTTTTTCTTTCACTGCTTCACACAGTGGCCTCTCTGAGCCTCCATTCAGCCATACCCCATGGCACAACCTGGCCTTAGCAGCTTTCCTTACCACACTGAGTATGTAGGAATTTATGCCATCTCATTTAAAAGTGTTCTCTTTGAAACCCAAGATACCATGGCTGCAAAAAATCATTTTTCCAATAATCTATACAGAGAGAATTGGTTAATTCTGAATTGCTCGGTTGTAAAACGCAATATAGAAAATATTGAAAATGATTCAGCTATTTCCTTGGGAAATTTACAGTACTAATTCTCCTTTCTTCCTCTCCATTCTGTTTGTATCCTCTCTGTTCATTGAGACTCTGATTGTTCTCTACGTTCCATGACTTTCAGTCTTTTACAAGCCAAACTGCCACATTTCCACTGCTTATGCTTGCTCTGGGAAATGAGGATATTGAGAGAGCACAGTCTGAGTTGTTGACTCCTGGAAAGAGAAGTAATGGCATCTAGGAAAGCCTTAGGACCTAGAAGCTGTATTTCCAGAGTCTCTACCCAGAGGGCCTTTGGGGTTTTGATTAATGCTGATACTACACTTTTTTGATATTACCAACATTTTAATCTATATAATCTCACTGACTCCATCAATCATCTTATTTACTTGAGACAATAAAATATCACCCAATAATATAGACATTTTAGGAAAAAAGGGTTTAGGGAAACAGGGTGTATAAGCATAATGAAGGGTTGGAGAGATGGCTCAACACTTAAGATCACCAACTGCTCTTTTAAATGTCCTGAATTCAACTCCCAGCAACCACTTGGTGGTTCACAATCATCTGTAAGGAGATCTGGTGCCCTCTTGAGGAAGAGACCTGGTCAGACATCCTCATCAACTGAGACCATGAAACCCAATATGGACAAGTTCAACAGAATCGCCATATACGGGCTGTGCGTGCATGCTGCAGCATTGCCAGGGCATAAATTTCTATTTTTAAATTTCAATCATAACAAATGCTACCATGCTTATGGCTTTAAGCTTGATAGGAGGCAGGTCTGCAGTGTCACTCACTGAATCTGAGCATCTAACTCATTACAAAGAGCTCATGGTACAGAGAAACATGAGTGATCAAATGTTTGCAAAATGAATGAAGCCTATAGCTCTGGTAGCATTTCATTTGTTACACGTGTTTCTAGGATTCTATCAAAAATTCTAAAACAATTCAAACATTTTTAGCACCGCAAGAAAGAAAAGAAAAATAACCTCTTCAAGTACAGACTCAATATGAACAATATTTAGTAAAACTTAAATATCAAAGCATAAAATATTGACAAATGAAGACAGTTTTACATGATATGTATAAGTCACTGACTTGAAGAACAATTCCTAACATAGAGCAGCGACTGTTAATCTGAAAGTTATCTTTATGTTTGAGCAATAATTTAAATGGATGTTTAGTAAAAATATGATGTGATTAAAGTAATAAAGATGAATTTCCAAATAAAATTTAGACCTTAATTTCATTTTATTACAAATCTCCCCATTGAAGCCACATACATTCCACTTTAAAAAGCTTATTCTGACACCATGAAGCTATGATTCACTGATATTGCTAATAACTTTGAGTTATTATGAGTTATAATGTTTGAATCAGATAGAGGTAGCACATTCCAGCCAAGGCAAATCTAAATAAAGCTTGAATCACTAATTTTATTATTTCAATAAACTTTTTTATATAATTGACTTTCTTTATATTTTTTTACAATTTAAATATTACATGACTGCAGGAAAAGGACTTGGAAAGAAGAGGGGTGTTGACAGAGGTGGAAGGAGACAAGGAAAGGTAAGAATGACAGTAAAGAATGCCTTGTTTACATACATAAACTTGTCAAAGAAAATAAAAGTTATATAAAATACTACCACATCAAATATTGAATAGATTATGTTTTCTCCCTCATAATAAATATATGCAAAAGAAATCTTCCTTTCATTTATTACTCCCAAATACTTTCAGGTATTCTGGAGAATTTCTAAAGCATGTACAAATAAACACCAGTTTATTTCCACTTTCACATACATAACACGTCTTGCCTGCAAATGCACCTGCTGCTCTAGTTGGTCTGTTCACTATTGTGGAGATACATTGTGAAGATCCCATTTTTCTGACTAGAATTCCGTAGTACACGTAAACATAGCACGCCGAATCTCCTTCCTATGAGAGTATAGAAGTGCAACTTCGCGGAAGGGACTTGTTTAATAAAAAAAATTAAGGTCAAATAAACTTCCTTAGTTTACAGTCCCACTACTGATGTCTGAATGGGCCACATATGTGCCAACTCAGAGCAATTCTAAACCTCTGCCAACTACAAAGTAGGTGAAATGGTATCTCTGTGAGTTGAACTTACACTTAGTTTATTTTGACTGACTTTTCTAATTTTATTGCAGTGGAAGCAGAAGGCATTCCCGATTTTATCCTTAGTTTCTGGAATTTATTAAGCCAATCCCTGGTAATTTTTTGAAGTAACTTGAAGAGTACAAAGAAGGTAGCATCCCTAATCACAGGGCTATTAGCATTGACAATTCTTTTCATAAAGTTTTACAAGGAAGCAAAGCAGAGCTCCTGATATAGAAAAATTCATTCAAAATCAATAGCCAATTTCGACTAAATGTATAAATTAAATTACAGTCAGTCAATACTATCTAGTAGCATATTATTTTAAAAGCACTGTACTCAAAGCTTAGGATCACGAATACAATGTGTATACAATTTTCTATTCTGGCTTCATATTTCTCTGGATTATTAAATAATTTTATAACAACTTTGAAAAGGGGTCAGTATGACTAGTGAGAAAACTATTCTGTCACGATAGCAATTAAAGAAGAGCCCATGTGGAAGTGTGTGTGGGTGTTTACAGGCAAGCTGCTTAGGTGTTATGAAGCAGACATAAGAGGAGCATTCTCCTGAATGACTCAGTTTGGGGAGACTTTGCTCAGATAGAGTGTGGCATGGACCAGGGAGAGGCTAGAGATTGGCATTTTGAAAACTGGACTCAGAAATTTAAGAACTGTTTATTATAAGTGCGAGTATGCATGCAGGAGCCAGAAGAGTACCCTGAAGTCACAGGAACTGGAGTTTCAGGTGGTTGGGAGCTGCAATTTGAGTGCTGGAAATTTAAACTGGGTTCCCCAGTAAGGGCGGTATTTGCTCTTATGATTGACCCATCTCTCCAGAATCAGAAATTATGGACATTGAAAAAGTCACAGTCTTTTAATTTTCTCGTAACTACATCCAAAGTCCTGACACAAATAATTGGAGGGAGGACTTATGGTTGAGAGGATATCAGTATGTAATGATGGGACTCTCCAGGAGTTGTAGGGACTTGTAGCTTGTTCACATTGTAACCTACTAGAGAGAGAAGCAAATAGCTCCTTCAGGGCCTGTCTCTAGCAACCCATGACTGTTGACGAGGCCACGGACTCATTCAAACCATAGAGGCATATGCTCATGAATATCATACTGCCAGTGGAGACATGGAGCACAGGATGTTTAATAGACTCGTTTTGTGTTGCACAACTATTTAAGATCTTGCTGATACTCAAACCATGGATTCTTGTGTCTTCAGTCAGAAGGACACACTCCCTCCACAAGATAGTGGTCAAAGCAGGTTTCGCACACCAAGGAGACTATGGAAAAGATCAGAGAAGATTAGCTCTACAACTTGGACAAAATGGAGGAAAGTAAAGGAAGAGGCTAGATCAACAGGAAAAATCCACTTTGTCATACAAAAGCCTACCCCAGTTTCTTTTTGACACCTCATAATACCCCTAACCCCTCACTCCTGAAATCGAAGTATAGATATCATAAAGGAAAGCAGCAGGAGGATTTGTGTTTCTTTAAAACACTGTGGAGAACACGGTATGGATAACAGAATGAGATCTGCGTATCTACCGAGCAGGTCAATTCTGCCACTTTAGGCAACAACCCTGTGCAATCACACACATCAGCTTTTATCCTTTGTGTACCAGTTGGAAAGGTCACCCCTCCCAAGGTTGACTTCCAACTACGAAATAGCAATCTAAATAAATGAATCTTTAATGCAGGCATAAATCAGCACACATAATTTCATAATCAAATTAAAACTCATTGCTGTGGGCTTCATTAAGTATCTACAGTGAAGTAGAGTATTTTCCATTTTACCACTTTTTTCTCAGCCCTTCAGAGCTAAATGTGATTCATCTTTTGTCTAAGCAATCAATTCTCAGGAAAACTGTCTGTGAAGCCTAAAGCTTGAGGAAAATAGAGAGAAAACTATCAATAAGCTTCCTGCTGCTTTGTCCTTTACAGATGCACAGATGTGTGCCTTGCACGCCTGGTATCTATTTTTAGAAGCTGTGCAGTGCCCCCATCCAGGGAGTGGCCCAGCAACCACCCACTCTCAAGATCATGTGTGGAAATCCCCTCAGGATTAGGCAATTAGGTTTTTGGGGCCTTCTCATTTGAATTAGATAAATTAGCACAGAGAAGACTGATTATATTCAACGGCATTTCATGTCTGCTCTCATTATTGCGCACATCTTGCTCGACACAGCTGACTTCAATTCTAGCTGTCAGAAAGCAGGACACACAGCCGAGAGGACAACAGTTACAGTACTCCATAGCTGAGTTTTTACCTTTGCTACAAATTGCCAAATGATGAGGGTTAAAAACAACAAAATAATGTTCACAGTGTGAAATTCAGTGACTGGGTCACTTTCCACTGAGGGAGCTCTCTGCTGAGTCCAGTCACAGCGAGTTTATCAGGAATTACAACGGCACAACAAGGAGACACCTACTTCTGGAGAAAGACTGATGCAAGCCCACAATCCCCTCAATCGTTTGTCAAGCTTTCGGTAAAGACTTTCTAAGTGCAATGAAGCTGAGCAATTTAGTAATGTTGAGAGCCAAAACTTTGGAGGATTCAGAGAACATACGGCTTGATCAACACTTTATTCTGAGAGGAAATGGAATCCTTTGAGTTTTTAGAATTGCATATATTGTTACTTAAAATTTTTTCATGCCGTGTATTTTGATATATATTCCCCCCTCAAACAGATTCTACACACCTGCCTGCCCTTCCAACTCCATGTTTTTTCTCTCCCCCTCAAAAGACAAATGAGCAAACAAAAGGGTCTTAAACATCAATGAAACAAACAAGTGAAAAAGGCAAAAAACCACAAAATCATAGCAATGAAAACAAGCACACATGCACGGAGTTGATTTTGTGTTGAAATCGTAGCAACAACAAGAAGCACACACACATGGAGTCGATTTTGTGTTGGTCAGATACTCTCAAGCACAGGAGTGCCTTGTCCTGGAGTGTGATTGATTCACTGTAACTCCATTAATGAAAACTGATTTCTCTCTCTCCCAGCAGGTATCAATTTTAAAAAAGCTTATTGATTAAGGTTGGGACTTTGTACCAACTTACCCTCTTCTGTGCTGGAATTTTATCTTCCCCGAATCTGTGCAGGTCTTGCATATGCTGTCCGTGTGTGCGAGCTGATATGTACATTAGTCCTCTTGTGTCTGGAAGATGGTTTTTTGTAGGTATTCATCACCCCTGGCCTGTACAATCTTTTTGCCACCTCTTCCTCATAGATCACTTGGCCCTAAAAGGAGAAGTCTGATAAAGACATATCATTTAGGGTTGAGTGCTCCAGGGTCTTTCATTTTTTGCACATTGTTTAGTTGTGGATCTTCATATTAATTACCACGTGCTAAAACAGATTTTCTGATGAGGGCTGAGTGATGCCCTAACCTATGCGGTATAGCAATATGCCTTTGGAAGTCATTGTATTGCTATGCTTGTTTCTCAGAAAAAGAGAAGTAGGCTTCACCCTAGGGCCCAGGATCTATGTAGTCTCTGGTTCTTAGCCTCGTTAACAGTTCAGGTGTCGGTTCAATCTCACGTCATGGGCCTTAAATCAAATAAAAAGGTGCTGGTTAATTCCATAAAATCTGTGCTATAGTCACTATTATAGGTTACAGAATTTGTACCTGGGTAATATTATTGCTTCTCTTGTAGAGATCTATAGTAACTTCCAGCACTATAAATGCTTGTCAAGTAGGGGTGAAGCTTCTAGTTGGGTACCAGCTTTATTTCTCAATGTTTGATGACATATGCAAGCGATATTTTCAGTAACAGAGCCTTACTGTCATGTTGTGGAGGGTTATCAATAACGTTGGACTAATCTGTAATGTTTGGAGTGTGTGTGGGACCCCTTTGGCTAATGACTCAAAAATATGGGACCCATTTCTAATATGGAGGGTCTTACTTGGTAGCATAAAATGTCTAGTTGGGTCATTGTTTCTTCCATTATATGGTAAATCCATTTAAGTTTCTTTTATATATTTCAACAAGATTTGGGAATAGTAGATTTCCATATGACTTTTCAGAAGGCCTTTTTGGTTCTTCCCTTTTTACTTTGTCCTCCATTTCTCCCTATTTAACCTTCCTATTCTAGTTTTCCCTTTAACTCAGAGTAGAAGCAGTACTCTCATGAAAATAAATGAATAAATTAACAACTATTTATTAATAGCCAAGAAACTGGTGTCCCTTATTCAGGAGCTATTGGCCCTGAATAGTTGTTGGGATCAAAATAACTCCATTTTTAGGGTGTGGACACTGGTTGCTTGTCTTTGCTCCAATGGATTGCCCCAAACTGATGCATGTATGGGCAGCAGTAGCTGGGCTTAGTGGGTTTACAATTGAAAAAAAAAAACCACACACATGAAAGGGATATTCAGGAAATTGGAGGTAGATACAAGCATATTTCATTGTATACATCTGTGGACTTCTCAAAAATAAAAAAGTTTAGAAAGAATAAACGGATGCACAGAAAACTGAAATGTCATAGTAGGGAAATGCTGGAGCTAGGATCCATATTTCTTCACTTCCAAAGCTGGTGCTCTCAGACATGCTGTAAGAACTTTCAGAAATGATGAATTATTGATAGGTGTCATGCTGTTGTTGACTCTTCCAAGCAACAGATTTAAAATTCAATTCTAGCTGTTAGAAAAACTTTGGAATTAATTGTTAATTAATGTTCCTGTCAGTTTCTTTGCTCTGTCCCCTGCCCAAGGGGATTAGTTCAAAACTCTATCATTGGTGCTTGAAGTGACACTCTGTCCTCTGGTAAGTTCTCTTATACACAATCGGAGGAAATGTCTAAACTCTCTCTAGTCCAGAGACTAAACTTGATGTAGGATGAGTCGCACTCAGGAAAATGGAAACACTGATGTTTTCATAATATAAATCTCTTTGCTATTTATGTTCCCTGGGTCATTAATAAACTCTGTGCTTGATGATACAGCACCTAAATATTGGGAACGATCAAATACTTCTCAGAGATGTCAGCATTATTTAAAAAGTAATCAATTCTATTAAACTATAAAAAAAAAGAAAAAAGAAAAGGAAAAGATACTGAACAATGGAAATCACAGTGGTTGAATTTTGTTTAGTGTAAACTATAAATTATTTATGTGGTAATTTTAAGAAAAGGGGGTGGATCTTTCTACCAATCATCTTCAGAAAAGAACTCACGTGGTAGCAGGTATCCAATGGAATACAGTGTTTGTTTCTGTGAATGAAATCTTCAGAAATGAACCCATGTGGTAGCGGGTATCCAATGGAAAACTGTACTAATGGCGTGGAACCACTGATTCTCTTTGTGAAGCATGCCTTTACCCTCTCACATTTCACAACGGCTGCCAGAACTTTCTCCACACTATTTCATTTTCTTTTTTTTTTCTGTCTTTAGGCAATGCAATTGCTTTTCTTAATGTGAACGGAAACCGTATGTGCTGCTGTCCTGTCTGACGGCCAACGCTGTTAATCATTTGTTTCTATCCTCTGAGTGGTTTAGGGAAATGGTTGTATGAATTGCTCTTTAGTAAAAGAGCAAGATAGAATGAACCGAGTAATATTTGAAAAGCTTGTGGTGATCAGATGGCCACAAGTGGCATAACAGTCCAAAAGCTGGCTAGAGTTCACAGAAAACAGAACTTCAACAATAACGATTTGACATGCATTCCGTCAGCCGGTGGAAACAAATGCAAGAGGAAAGCTATCTCACTGTAACAGATTTATCACACACAGACACTGCATTCAAAAGGGCCACATAGCAGAACGCTTATGTAAGTCTTAGCTATTATAAGGGTAAGTGTGCATTCACATCACCCTTGGGAAGATGACAAGCCAACTATCAGGGGAATGTGAGTCAAATTTGATGACATAATTACAGAGATTGGAAAGTTTAAGGTGGCTCAGAAGGAAGAGGCTGTGTTTTAAAACTGATTTCAGTTGCTGTGACCGAATATCACAAACTGCATAATTAGTAAAGAATAAAAACTGATTCATTTGGTGGCCGTGGGTGATGGGAAGTTCACAACAGGACTGGCGGGGACTCTGTAGAGGTGAAGCAATCATCACAGAGTTAAGTCAGCTTGCCCATGCCCTCTCTTCTTACAAAACTACTAATTGAATTCTGAGGGCTCTATCTTCATGACCTCATCCAATTCTAATTATCTCCCAGGGACTTCACCTTCAAAAATCATTAATATATAACTGTGGAGTTAAGTTTTCAATGCGTAGATTCCAGTGCATATACCCAAGTCACAGAACTTGGGAAGAAATTACTGACAATGTCACCTTCTTAGAGGCAGAAATTGCTTTTTGCTGTTGAACTATGGGTATCAGAGCAAGTCAGTCTCAGACTTAGGACTGGGAGAAGTGAGTTTAAACTGTAGTTAGGTAACAGGGAGCATTGCTGGAGGGTGAGTCTAGATTGCTGAGACAAGGAACATTGTGATATTGAGTAAACACTGCACAGAGTTAACTCAGATTCTTCATGTTTGAGCCTTGGAGAGTTAAGGTAGTCTTTAGTTTTCTGTGTGCTTCATATAATTAGTGACTCTTGTACAATCTTAACTCAGTGGTTGCTGTTATGAATTCTAGGTACCTCCTGCTTCAAAAAAACAAAACCAAAATCAACTCAGGTATATAGAAAATACAATGTTCTTTCTTCATCAAAGTTTTTATTTAAATTGCCCTTTTTATCTGGCTGGAAAGGGAAGGGAAAGAAGAAAATCAATCTAGCAATAACCTTAATCTTGTAAGGTCCACTTGTCTTTATTTGACTATACAGTTGTGTTATTTATAATGTTTGGGTAGGCTGTGCTCAGGGATTCCATCTGTCCATTGCTTATTTGTAGTTTTGTCTTTTCCTTCCCACTGCTGTGACTCACCCCACTGTATCATTGGTTAACTTGCTTTTATCTGGTTAGAACACACCTTCAGGTCCGTCAGCCCCTGGGATTTCTACATCACTCTTGCAGCAGGGACATCCTTTTTAGGTTGCCTGTCATCTTATCCACTTTAGAGGATTCATCTTTCCCTTTTCAAGTCAAATTATTTTCTGCAGACATTGAACAAAAGGGCACTGGGCATGTCTGGCCTGGAATAACTACTGGACTTGTGCATCTTCTCTCTCTTGCTTACCTCGGCTCTGCCATTTTCCCCAGATAACCGCTAAATACACTTAGAAATTTTTCTCAAGGGGACGTAACTAAACCTACTGAATGAGTTCTGGTTGCGCTCCAGGTACAAAGAAGACAGAAGTTGTCAAACTGTTTAAAATTTGGGTAGGAGGAATTTAGGAAGTATAACTATATGTTATGTCGTGAAATATCACTTAGCAAAAGGCAAAAGATTTATATGATCTGAAGAGAAACCAGGGTATGAAACACCATTTAGATTCAAGTTTAATTTTCAATACGAGAGGGTTCAAAAAGAATCAAGAGGTTGCTGCATAAGCGTGAGTGTCTGAGTTCAGATCACCAGAACCCACATAAAAGCCAGCATAACGATTTCCTCTGGTATTCCAACATTGGGGAAGCATAGACAGGAAGACCTCTCGGGGTCATTGGCTAGCCAACCCAGGCTAAATTGGAGAAAGAAGGCGGAGTCAAGGAGAAGCCATGGAGCCACCAGAGGGGAAAGACACAAACTTCCAGCTGGAATCTTTCCATCTGGGCAGCCGGGAACAAACAAGCAGCTTCCTACAACAAATTGGTGTGCCAATGTGTGCCAACTGAATCCACCTAAAACCTGAGAGACGTTGGAAAGGAATTATAGACACAAAAATCAGAGTTTAACACATCTTCTTGCTCTGTTTGCTTTGCAGGTGGCATGCCACAGTTCTTTTAAAAGAGGTCTTCCTGATACAGCAGTAGCAGAACAAAAAACCCCACATGGTTTCAAAACAGTGGCTTCCTGGGCCTTACTACCAACACAAATTCTGGCTCTTTCAGGAGGCCAAAATGGGGTTTGTTAGCAGAGTGCTACAACATGCTTAATGACAACATAGACACTGTGTGCCTGAAAATGGGGTTGTGGTCATGTCTCACACTAAAGAGATCTCTGCCATGTTGAACTGGGCAGAGCCAAAAAGCAAGCAGCCTTAGTCTTAGTAACACTGCTTAGCATTTTAAAAAGTGCTCCTGGACAGAAAAGGATTTTCGATATACAATAGGACAGATTCAGACATAAAAGACCTCTGAATGAGGCACAGTGTGTTTAAGAAAATGTAGGTAGGCTTGTGAAAGAGAAGAAAAAGAGTACAGAGAGGTATAAAAAGAAGTAAATGGTTTTTATAAAATAAAACAAAGTCTTTAAAGAGACAGAGTAAAGATGGAAAATACACAGAGAGTCTGAATTAGGTATATTATTGTGTTTTCTTTAATTTTGTTGACTATGAAGGAGCTAGGTACAGAGAGACATTTCATTGTATGGGCTTCTAAGCTAAACCAACATATATATTTTAAGGGTACTTGATTTAAAAATTTGGGTGTAAGGATATGTTGCTTTGGAAAAGACGTTCTGCTTTTGTTTCCACAGAAGAACCAGTATGTTCTTTCGAGACTAATGTGTTTTTGATGGACCAACACCCCCAAAAGGTCACTGTGAACACCCCCCATATTACTTCACCCAACAAAAAGCAGGAAGCAGTTTGAAGAGACTCAAATTCCAACATATTGTTTATAAATGTTTGTTTTATTTGAAGGGGGATATACTATAGAGATTTGCATTTATATGGATCTTGCTGTATTGATACAAATTTAAGGTTATATTGTTATATGTATATTTCTACTCTTGATTAAGGTATTGTGTTTGTGCAGCTCATTTAAAAATGTAATGTATAATTAAGAAATATAGGTTAAAAGAGAGTCATCTATAATAGTCAAGCTTGTAGTCATGTTAGTTAGGTTTTCTTGATGTACAAAGATGTAATTCAGATAGATAGATATTCTTCAGATCTTTCAAAGACTACATACCTGAATCACAAACACTGTAATGTAAAGAGGACATGGGGAAAGGTTTACTATACAAGTAGCTGTTGCACTCATTCCATAAGTCTTCAGTTTTATAATTGTCCAGGGTTTATAGCAAAGAAATTAAGATAATTAGTACTTAATAGAAGCAGATTAAGTCACAGTGGCGCATTATTTATAATGATACATTGTGCATAAAATACCACAACATAGAGAAAGCTCTGGCATGTACAGGAATCAGCTCTAAATAATTAACAAACTGTATGAAAAGATTGTACATGTGTTCCATGCTGAGTTATATTTATTCTGTTGCATTTATATTTTTTGATTTTTGTAACATTGCTTCAAAACATATTTACTTCACCAAATTGTGTGGGTAATCTGTCCCGCTATTGCTTTGTATGCTATAGTCTTTAAAAATAAAGATTGTGTAAGCATGAGAACTTGAAGTCAATCCTTCAGAAGCTAGGCAAAAAAATGAAATAAATAAAATAGGAAAAAAGTAATAAAGTATCCTACTGTTTCTATTTCTGTGATAAAGAACATAAACAGAAGAAACTTGGGGGATTGTTTCATGTCTTAAAGAATATAAACAAAAGAAACTTGGGGATTGTTTCATATTATACTTTCAAGTAAAATCCATCATCGAGTGAAGTAAAAGCAGGAAGCTGGAGGTAGAAGCTGATGCAGAGGTCATAGAGGTTTGATGCTTACCAGCTTACTCCTCATGGTTTGATCTTTAAGGCTTGCTCAGTATCCTTCCTTGCTTTTTTTCTTCCCTCCCTCCCTCCCTCCCTCCCTCCCTCCCTCCCTCCCTCCCTCCCTTCTTTCTTTCTTTTTTTCTCTCTTTCTCTCTTTATTTTTTATTGTTTGTTTTTTTTTGAGACAGGGTTTCTCTATGTAACACTGGCTGTCCTGGAACTCACTCTGCAAAACAGACTGGCCTCAAATTCCTCTGCCTTCTCTCTAGGAATAAAGGTGTTCACCACCACCACCCAGCTAAGTCTGTTTTCTTCTACAACCTAGAACCATCAGCCCAGGGGTGGCACTACACACAATGAAATGGGCCTTGCCAATTCAATCACTAACCAAGAAAGTGCCCTACTGTCATGCCCACAGGCAGTATGATATAGGCATTTTCTCACTGAAGTTCCTTCTTCCCAGGTAGGGTTTGTATCAAATTGACACAACCTATCCAGAACAGAAAGTAAGCAAGAGGGCTTTGAATGACGGTATATGCTTGTAAGCCTGGCACTGGTGAGGGAGGGAGCTGAAGCAGGCAGATCATGTGAACATGTATACACACATATCACATTTATACTCATAAAAGGAAAACTACAAGTGCACAATGTGGACACATGCAAATGATAAATAAAAGCACAGTTTTAACAGGGGCATTTTCTAATCCACTACTCATCCCCTCTTCATCCGTGACCCATTTGTTATTACAGGCTGCCTGCGATGCCACCTGCAAAATTAGATCTTCACTGTGGGAAGATTCATAATTCATGAGTCATTTTGTATCATCCTTTTGACATTCCCTAGAAATTAAGCCTAACAAATTTTTAGCATTGATTTTGAGAAACTTTATTTTTACAATCTCTCCCATTAGCTGTCATCTTTGCAACCGCAACTTTGTCTTGTCTCTTTTTCAAATGTCAATATTAATCAAGTAGACTTTGCTGATTTGGTGTGTCATATGAGAATATTTAAAAACACGAATTATGCTTCTACATTTATTATTTTAAATTGCACAAGTAATCTACTTCAAAGGAATTTCCCTACAACTATACTCATTATAAACTAGGGCCTTCAAAATGTGAGAACATCTCCCACATCTATGTACAAAACCCAGTAGCAGCAGGATGCTGAGATCTGTTCTTCCAGATTGGTCTGACAGCGGACAGCAATTAGTGAGAGGCACCCCTGGAGAATTCAGGTAACTTCAATGTAAATTACTTTGCTCCCATTCTGTCTGCTGTAATTTAATGCTACTTGTTATTCACAGAATAAAACCTGTCTCCTATTGAACTCTTTTCACCAGGCTAGGAGATAGATGGAAGAAAAACCTACATTTCCACATTGCCACATACCACTTTGGGCGGGTTTAACTAACCCTTGGGCTTCTATTTCAAGACTTCCTATAGGCAATGGGAAGAATGTGAGGCCAGTCAGTTATTCAATACCAAATGGAAAGCCTGAAAGAATATATACATATACATGTGTTCTTAAATTATATCTATTTATATGCCTATAATAACAACTAAAAAATGCCATAAATTTTAAAAGAGCAATGTTGGGGGTTCAAGGAAGAAAGAGGAAAGGGAAGGAGGAAATTACATAGTTATAATATAATCTCAAAAATATTTACAAATAGAAAACTATTACCAGAATGACAGTTTTATCACAATGGGCTGTGATGAACCAAATCCTATTAGACTTCGGGACAGATACCTGGGATGGGATATTGCTCCTTAGTGAGGAGCGTATCTCACTGGGGAAGGCATGTGACCACACTATCTGGTGCTTGTTCACATAGGTATCTTACTGTGCACTCTTCATGTGTCAAACGCTGTTATAGGAGCTGGGGCACTGAAACAAAGACACTCTGTCCTTCCAGCCCAGAATTATCATGCAGTGGATAAAAGCTAGTGGATGAGAGAAAGAGAGAGAGAGAGAGAGAGAGAGAGAGAGAGAGAGAGAGAGCATGGACATTATATATCATGAGACAATTACAGATATAAATAAATGTGAGTGGATAATAAATAGGGTAAGGAAACAAGGAAGAGTACTTGATATAAATGAAAGTTCTCTGAAGGTAGCTTGAGATATGCCCTGTAGGAGAGAAAACATTAAACAGTTTTGAAGAGAGCAGGGAGGAAGCTGAGGAGCCAGGATAATCTGTCTGTCCTTGGTGTTCCAGTCACTGTGGCACACATGCCCCGAGTTTTACTTTCTGTTTACTACAAATTAGTTCTCCCCACCTGCTCATTTCAGTCCATTCTCCTATCACCCACGGTGTGTAGAAAGGGCGTTCAGTAAAATAAGAGCATCTCCATTGCACTCTCTTTGCTCAGGGATAAATACGGTTTCGTATCATAAATTTCCACTGGTGAAAAAAAAAACAAATAAGAGCCCCAAAGAGAACACAGAATGTCACAAAAGGGTTGCTACATGTTCCATGGAGTGGGACTCCAAAGAAAATTCAGATCAGAGACAGGGCGAGGATGCCACAGTCAGCAAAGGATATGTACCAAAAGACTTGGGAGAAACTGTCCAGCCGTGAGCCAAGTTGTTATCATACTATCATTCACCCATGCCTGTTTATATTTATAAGCATCATGTGAGATCAGTATATTGAATAGGCACACCAACAAAATTGCCCACTGATCGGTTTGTATGTATTTAGTGTGTGGCATAATTTAGTTATCCCTAGCCTTAAAAAACAGCCTCCTCTCTTCCCAGAAAACTTTATGCCATTATGTTGGGCTGAGCACTCTATGTCTGGCTTGTGCACAGGTTGCCGTCTAGTTATTTACCCACTAGGCTCTAGCCACTTGGAAACAGGATGAAGTCTTGTTATCCTGATACTTTGGGGGTCCTCAGTGTACACAGAGTTAAACTTTCACTCAAGTACTGTTGCTGTCACTGTCAATGTCTTCAGATACAATTTATTTTCATTGTAGCTACCTAGAAGGACCATGAGAAACATCCTTTAAAACTTTATATGGAAACACAAAAAACCCAGGATAACCAAAACAATCCTGTACAATAAAGGAACTTCTGGATACATCACCATCCCTGACTTCAAGCTCTACTATAGTAAAACAGTTTGATATTGGCACAAAACAGACAGACTGACCAATGGAGTTGAAGTGAAGACCCTGCTATTAATCTACACATCTATGAACATGTGATTTTTGACACTTCCTCCCCTCCTCCCATTCCCCTTCCGCTCCCCACTTCCCCCCTCCCTACCCCTCCCTCCTTAAGAGAGGGCAGGGAACCCTGCCCTGTGGGAAATCCAAGGCCCTCCCCGCAACATTCAGGCCTAGGAAGCTTTGCATCCAAATAGACAAGAGTCCCAAAAAGCCAGTACATGCAGGCACTGACCTTCATAAGAGAATCAACGCTATGCTTAAATAACATATTGACCCTCTCACACTGATTGTGGGAAACTCAAATAGCCCATTCTTACCAATAGACAGGTCATCCAGACAAGAACTAAACAGAGAAATCCTGGAGCTAACACACATTATAAACAAAATGTATCTAACAGATCTTTACAGAACATTTCACCCAAACACAAAACAATATAGCTTCTGCTCAGTAGCTTATGAACTTTTCCAAAACCGACCCATACTCAGACGCAAAGCAAGTCTCAACAGATACAAGAAAATTGAAATAACTCCCTGTCTCCTATATGAACACCGTAGATTAAAGCCAAATATCAACAACAATAGAAACAACAGAAAACTTACAAACTAATGGACACCCAACAGCTCTCTACTGAGTAAAAAAATGGTCAAGACAGAAATTAAGAAAAAAAATGAAAGACTTTTAAGTTGAGTGAAAATAAATACACAGCATATCCAAAGTTATGAAACACAATGAAGGTAGTTTAATAGGAAAGTTTGTAGTAATACATGCTTGCATAAAATAATTGGTGAGCTCCCACACCAGTAACTTAGCAGCACACATAAAAGTTTTAGAGGAAAAGAAGAAATAACCAAAAGGAGTAGATGTAAGGAAACAATCAAACTCAGGGCTGAAATCAATAACCAGAAACATCAAAAATAATACAAAAAGAACCAATAAATCAAAGAATTGACTCTTAGATAAAAACAATAAGATCGACAAAATCTTAAGCAAATTAAAAGGCAGAGAGAGATCCAAGATAACAAAACTGGGAAAGGGTATGTAACAACCAACGCTGAGGAAATCCAGGGAATCACCAAGGACAGACTTTAAACACCTGTAGACCTCTAAACTGGAAAATATAAATCAAATTCAGATAATCAATTAAAACAGTTTTATAATCCCTACTGAAATAGAAGCAGTTATCAAAAATTTTCCAAACAGACCACCAAACACAGGGTCAGATGGTTTTGGTACAGAATTTTACCAGATTTCCAAAGAAGAGTAAGTGCCAAATACTCCTCAAATTATTCTACAAAATAGAAACAGAAGGAACATTCTCCAACTTGCTTTATGAAGTCACAGTTAGCATAATGCCCAAATCCCATAAAGATCCAACAAAGAGAGAGAATTACAGATCAATTTCTTGTGTAGACAAAGACACAAAATTTCTTTAAAAAAAATTCTTGCAAATGGAATCCAAGAACACATCGATATGATGAGCTACCACATTCAAGTAGGTTTCATTATAGAGATTCAAGGATAGTTAAACTTAAGTAAATCTGTAAATATAATGCACCAAATATACAAACTGAAAGACAAAAACCACATGATGATCTTAGTAGAGGAAGAGACCTTTGACAAAATCAAACACCACTTCATGATAAAAGTCATGGAAATATTAGACATACAAGTAACATATCTCAACATAACAAAGGTAGTTTACAGCAAGCACACAGCTAACAGCAACTTAAATGGAGAGAAACACAAAGAAATTCCACTAAAATCAGGGACAAGACAATATTGTCAACTCTACAACTATTTCATATAGTATTCAAAGTCTTAGTTATATCAATAAGATAGTTGAAGGAGATCAAGGGAATACAAATTGGAAGCACACATCTGGTAAAGAGCTAATATCCAAAATATATAAAGAAATTTTAAAAAAACTAGATATCAAGGAAACAAATAACCCAATTAAAAAAATTAAAGAAAAAAAGTCAAACCCAGGGCTAAAATCAATGAAACAGAACCAAAACCACCAATATCAAAGAAAATACAAAGAACCAATGCAACAATTAGTAAATGGGAACTTTTGAAACTGAAAAGCTTAAAAGGCAAAGGACACTGTCAATCAAACAGTGTATTTTCAAAAGAGGAAACCGAAATGGCTGAGAAACGCTAAAAGCAATGTTGCTTACCTTCAGTTGCCAGGACAATGCAAATCAAAGGTACTTTGAGACTTCACCTTTATACCCATCGAAATAATGAAGATCAAAAAAGCAAGCATCAACTTATTCCAGTGAGGTTGTGGAGCAAGGGGAACATTCAAACATTGCAAGTGTGAATGCCAACTTGTACAGCCACTATGGAAATCAGTGCGGCAGTTCCTCAGGAAGATGGGAATTTATGTATAACAATATGCAGCTTTAGCATTCTTGGGCATATACCCAAAAGTTGCCCAGCAGTGGAGCACTGGCAGAACATTAGCCCAGTGGTGTCTTTAGAGGTTGTTTGTCTCATCATATTTTGTCAAGGTCCTTCCTTTTTTTAAAATATTAGCTTTCTATTTTTATTTATTTTGAGGATTTAATTTATTATGCATACAGCATTCTCCATACATACAAAAGATCTCATCATAGATGGTTGTAAGCCATCATGTTGTTGCTGGGAATTGAACTCGGGCCCTCTGGAAGAGCGGTCAATGTTCTTAACCCCCTTAGTTTTGATGATAGGCTATTTTTCAGCACAACGATGCAATAATTCTTTTAGTTGAAGCAGAGTGATAAGTGTTAAGATAGAGGAAACACATGGTAAAGACTAAGCAGATAAGGGGCAGATAGCTACAGATGTCTAATTAGAAGTCAGTTTCTGTCCCATCACATGGCCTATCACACAGATAAAACCACAACCATGAAGATGTTAATGACATTGTGCCCACACTACTTTTTCATTTAAAATGATGTCAATAATTGCAAGAAGTAGATTGATAGAGAAACTGACTCACATATATGAGACTTGGGAAGGGCATATACATTTTTAACATGTATCAACTAAAAGAATTATTGCATCGTTGTGCTGAAAAATAGCCTATCATCAAAACTAAGGGGCAGGAAAGGATGCCCTTGCTGCCTGTGAAAACCTCATGCCCTAGGATAGTCCAGAGTTTTATTTTTATTGTTATTCTTTAAGACTGGATCTTATTGTACATGGTATGCTGGTCTTGAACTCTGGG
The DNA here is from genome assembly GCA_025134845.1 of Neodon shergylaensis. Lineage (NCBI taxonomy): Eukaryota > Metazoa > Chordata > Mammalia > Rodentia > Cricetidae > Neodon > Neodon shergylaensis. Next base: position 15,862,421 of record JABTXL010008166.1, read on the forward strand.
ATTCTCCCTGTTGCTGCTTTAAAAGGATTAAAAGCATGCATCACCACGCTAGACTTGAAATGTTGAGTTTTGTTGTAGTTGATTGCATAAGACTGCAATGTGACTGAAAGATTCACTAAGAAACAATATAAAGCGAATATTCATTTTGAGGAGAAATAATTTAATTTTGTTGTACTGATACAGCCACATGAGGTTGGGAAATGGAAAGTGACAGGGGACCAGATTTATTGCTACGCTTCAAGATTCTCTTATTTTCCCTTTAAACACAGATTAAATATCAGAAATGTGTAAATGTGTTGATTTGCATACTAAGAGGTGACCGTATCTGATTTCTCCTCTACCAGAAGGACTTCTATATTAAAATAATACCATTTTAGCCTGTTAAAAGTAGTCGTACCTGGTGTTTGCCATGTGAAAAATTCTGTGCTAAGCATTATCACACAGTTTCACAAAATTTTCCATCATAGAGATGAGAACACTCAATTGTCGAGTGATAGAACTGGCCTGCAACCTCTGACATCTAACAAGCGGTAGAGTGCTCCGTGTCAGCCTGGCTCTGATGCCTGAGACCCAGCAGCTAACTGCACTGTCTCCTGAAAAGCTGCATGTTCTGTGAAGGTAGAAATGACAAGGTCCTAACCCTGGCTGTAAGGCAACGGATGAAGGGCCAAGGAGTAAGAAAGGGCAGCCAGTTAGGGGCAAGCATGGAAATCCAGGCTAGAGGTAGTGGTCATAGCCTAGGGGCCAGATGATGTCACTCAAAGACAGATATAATAGAGAAAAGGGTGCCATATTAGCAGAAACAGTTGGCTATCAGGATAGTGAATGTCCCGATAGCACAGGACTACAACAGCTTCTTCAGAATAAATCACCCTTTTGGCTTGTGTAGACATTAAGCTTGATTTAAGTAGAAAAGGGTCTTGCGCAAGAGCTGTATCCCCTTAGCCATCGGTGAGAGTTGGAAAACACATTAAATGTCAGATCAGGCCCAGAATCTTAACTGCTCAATTATGTTTGGATTATGTGTGGATCAGAAGCTCAAGGCCTTCCTGGAGTAGAGCATAAATTCAAGGCCCGTTTGGGCTACTTAATGAGACCATACATCAAAATAATAAGATAAAAGTGAGAGGGTAGGAGTTAATTCAGTAGGAAAGAGTTTGCTAGCTGTATGCAAGGCTCAAGGTTTAATCATTCAGTTGCCAGTAATGAGGAAATGTTCGAGGGTAAAATCCAGTGGATCAGAACTTGCCAAACAAGTCCAAGGCTACTTGTTCCTCAGCATGGACACAACAGTAAAACAACTTCAGTCCAATTCTCCCCACGTGTACTTTGTCAATTATAATCCTTTCCACACCCAGGGATGCCCCATTGCTCTCTGTTGGTTTTTGGGAACACAATTCATGAAACTTATGAAACATTGAGAATAACAGAAACTATAGTGGTTAAGTTAATGTTACACATTGTTTGCTCCTAATGCTGCCGTGCACTCCCTGTGGGAAGAGCAAAATGGATCAAAGGACAATGAAGTTGGTTGTGATGTACTGCTCAGCTCGGCACTAGAACCAAAGACGCAGTGTAGTTTGGATATCTAGAAATGTCTCAGCAAGTAGTATGTTTGTGATCGCAACCACAGCCTCCCCAACCACTCGTTCTTGCCCCAGTTCAACCATTCCTTAGTTCAGTTCTTGTGGCTGGACTAGTGTGGTGTAAATAGACCCTGCTGGCCAAAGTGGCCTGTGGACCCCTTGCAGCCTCGGTTAATTTGGGGGTTTTTCCTTGGAAATGGTGTGTGGAGTAAATGAAGACAGTGATCCAATGATTATTTCATACGCCTTTATTAATTCCACAATATCATCTTGATTGTTATTCAGTTTCTGCCACGTTCTTTCAGCTGTAGAATCTGAGCTACAGCAGCCACAGGCCTTTGGTGATCAAAGCACTGATTTCCCTTGTACTTAACCCTTGGCACCTGACAAAGACCTCACGCAAATTCCACCATTACAGAACTGCAGCTGCCAGAGCTGTGAGCCACAACATACCTGAGCTTGTTTCCTGGGACATTTTTCGGTGGACATTTACAAGTGCCGCAGACCCCAGCATTTCCTCTATTCCTCCTGTAGGACCTGGAAAAGGTCATCTGGTCTCCAACTGGGGCTCTGTGACTGCAAGGAACACAGCCTGGCATCACACATCAATGGGCTCGAGTCTTCTATGGGAGGTTTACTAGCCCAATGACCGTGACAATCAGTGATGTGATGCTTAATGCCCATCTGTGATTGCCTTGAAGGTGCTAGGGGCAGGGTGTTCTATACCCTGCATCACAGGTAGCAGTTGCTATCACTACAAGGCCTGGTGCCCTGGTGCTTGGCTATTGAGCACAAGCCCATGCTCCCTGATCCCTACAACCACTTCCATACGCTACTGCGGTTGCACTATCAAGTCATCCACAGACTCAGCTGACATGGATAAAAGGAGAAGAATCCACACAGAGAACATGCTTCTGAGTTCCCCAGCGACCTAAGCCAAAGTACCCACCCAAAGGGCACCATAGAGAAAGGCTGAAAACATATTTCCACAAAAGCTACCCAATAAAGTTGACATAGATAGCTACTCCCATAGCTGTATAGACATCAGTATAGAAAGATAAAACTGAATGAAATATGATACCCCAGTTTCCAAATTTTGTTGCCCAGGCTGTCACTGACTCCATGGGCCTTATCATGCACTTACTTTGAGTCAGAGTCTCATATACCACAGGTTGGCCTCAAATTACTAATACAGTCAAGGAGAGCCTTAAACGTGTGACCCTCCAGTTTTCCTTGCTTAATGTTGGGGTCAAAGATGTGCACCACCAATTCAGGTTTGCATGGCACTGAAGATAAAATTCTGGGCTTTGCACATGGAAACAATCACTATCAACTGATCCATATCATCTTTATAAGTCCACTTTGATCCAGAGAGTAATGGTCAATAGCTGTCATTGGTAAATCAGACCTGTGGTTGCTATATACTGTAATTGAAGAACTATAAACAAATACAACATTCAAAGATGAATTATATATATACATATATATCCTAAATAACGATATATCAGATACTTCTGTCCAAGCTTCTCACATCATTATGGGATGGCAGCCAATTTTGTCAATGAAGTCCTGTATTAATTCAAAAAGTGGTGAAAGCAACTCTGCTCAGAGTCTTGATATTTCTTAGGTTAGTTTTCTTTCATTCAATCCTAATAAAGAAACTTATCTCTTGCTGTCCATCTTGCTACAGTTGAAGACTGGAAATTTGGGCTAAAAGATGGGAACGTGTAGAACTAATTGCTAGGTCAAGCAAAGTAAATGAGATGAACCACTGAAGCGCTATGAATAGAAACCCCCTCGGAACCCCAAGGTTGGAGACCTAAGTACCAAGGAGGATGAAGCATTGAATTGTTCTCGTCATTTTCAATTTTGAGGACCAAGAAATGAAAACACTCGTGGGAGTCTATTCACCAGTTCAGGATATTTCTAGTTCTCTTTGTGTGTCAGTTCTTCAGGGTAGACTTTGGGCTTTAAAAGCCAGAAGAGATAGCAAGTCATCCCACAGTGTGCACAAAAGGAAGCATGCGGAAGCAGGAGAGTCTAGCTTTCTCGTTAGCCTTCTGGGTGGGAAAGATAAAGAGAGCGGTCTTTTCTTTTTTCTTAAGACAATATCCCTTTCCCAGAAGCTACAGGCACCTTAGCTTTCTCTGGAAAGAAATGCTACCAAAAGGCTTTTGTTCAAGTAGGGTAAAGAGTTGTGCATTGTAACTTTTACTGGAAGTTAGAAATGAGGCATTCTGTTTTGCAACTGGATTTTCATATTAAAACAAGTGACTCTTGCACACAATAAGATCACTGAAAGTAGGATATCAGTGTATTATTTTATAACTTTTCAACATTCTTTTTTTAAAATCTATAATCAAATCTGAAGTGATAGAGTTAATAATTTTGCTGGTAAAGATTCTCAAAAAAGAGAAGAAAGAAAAGAAAAATGAATTTATGCTGAATAACACAGCCAGAGAATTCTAGAGTCTGTTTCAGAAGATGAACTCTCATGAAGCCTCATGAAGGCTTCATAAAATAAGGGTAGTTTAGGATTTCATTGTCAAAGATGAAACATTTTAATAAAATAGTGAGCTCTATTATACTTTTAAGAGAAAGTAAATACCACATTGTCAGCATAAAACCCCTGTTTCTAGTCTGAATAGCTGCCTGATACAGTCTGATGAAGTACAGTGCCAGGGCAGTGAAGTTCCCATTGAGCCCAAGAAGACTTCTTCAAAGACATACTGGTTGAATATTAATATAGTTAGATTGAAATTTATAGACAGCTTTGAGAAAATGACAAGTTTTAACCTGTTTGCTGCTGTTCATTTGCTTTAAGATTATGAAATTGTCAAATATAATTTCTTTCTTAAGGGGTAAGTACTTTCAAATTTATTAACTGAAAATTTGAAGTCAGTTTGTGTGTATATTGGATTTTATGTTATAGGTTGGTTCGTATTGATTAGCATATCAATGACCTCCAACTGCTTCACTCTGTGATGGACCAAGAGAAGCATGGAGTGTGTGCTCAGTTTTTAAGGACATTATAAGGAGGTACTGCTAGTTAATGTGTCACTAGTGATGATAATAGCTCTTAGCATTCAATGAGTGTTTAAGATCTGTTGTTGGGAGGGTCGTTAGTTTGTTTCCTGGCCACTTGGCAGCTCAGACTGAAATAATCACCCAGAAACCATATTATTTGAATCACTCCTTGGCCAATCACTTAAGGGTATTGCTAGCTAGCTCTTACATCTAGTATTAACCCATTTTAAATATTTTATATTTTACCAGGAGCTTTGTGGCCTACCGGCAAGGTTCCAGCATCTGTCTCCAGTGGGACTACATGGCTTCTCTCTAACTCCTCCTTCTTTCTCCCAGAATTCAGTTTCGTTATCCCTACCTATCTCTATTCCCTGCACAGGCCCAAGACAGTTTCTTTATTAACCAATAGCATTCACAGCATACAGAGGGGAATCAAAGATCAATTAATTCATTTCATCCTTGGAGAAGTTAGACCAGGGCTGTTGTCACTTCATTTTATAGTTGGAAGAACTGAGTCTGAGCAGAAAGAAAGTTTTCAAGCAGTCCAGAGGAGAATGCTAACCCGGGAAGTCCCAATTTCTTTATCTATAGTCTGGATCAGTTGCCTTGACCAGGTGACTGGCCATACAGTGAAGCAAAGTTTTTACCTGGTGAAAAGACTGGATTTTATGAGCCATTTTGTATTTGAGATAATACAAACCCAAGGTTTTATCAATAAGGTGTCCAAGACATTGTGATGCCATAATAAAATCATGGCACACTTCCACCTCAGGAGGTCCACACTTCTCTTCCCAGCCCACTACTTGGGTGGGAGGTCAAAGGCAAAGCTCACAGACTGCTGTTGTGCAAAGCCTGTGTAGCAATTAAACTCATTGTCACCATCCCTGCTCTTATGAAATAACGTATGAAACATGCCCTAAAGACCACGAAGTACTTTGTGACGTTAAAGTATTAATTAACATTATTGAGAAACTGGCTCGCAAGAAGGTATTGTGAAGCAATGTGTCTCAGAAAGAAGAGCACTGCCTCACAACTATTTGTTCTCAAACTCTCCAGCTTCCCTCTTGACGGTGTTATTTTCCCCCTGTCAGTAAGATTTACAAGAGTTATTTACAGTATAAATGATGTTCACCGGATCATTTGTTATCTGTGCCCAGAAGCTAGCCAAACAAAACAAAGCAAAAGGACAGCGATTGGGTGATACTTCTGCACATGCTGCACAGACATACGTGTAGACAAAACACCCATACACATAAAATAGAAATTTAAAAAGTAAAATATTCCAGTTGCCTCAAGGAAAGAGTAATTTTGAACTGTAACCATTTTGAGGCATCGTGAAAAACAAAAGTGCTCTTTAATTAATGTGAAAAAGCTCAACATTTAGTAATACTCTTTCCTGTGTAAGTAGATTATAATATTATTATGCTCTGAACCCTAAAAAATAGCTGATCAACTACTGGGAATATATTTACTTTTGTTCATTGCATATGGTGTCGATTATACATTGCCAATGAATTTCATTGTAAACTAAAACATTATGAACTTTATCATCACTTACAAACTCAAAGAACACAAAACTCAGTTAAATGTAGATACAAATGAAAAACTAACTTTTATAAAGTAATATTGAAATGTCACCAATGTCAGTTCAGTGCTGGTAAGAGATATTAAAAGCTCCTCAAAACTGACATTTTTAATCAAAGTAATATTTTTAATAATAGTTCCTCTGTGATCATGGCAATCACTCATGTTATTTAAAATCTATTTTTGATACATGTACATAGGCTCAGCTCCAATGCAAGTGGTGAAGGCAGCAGCACACTCTGAAGATCACCAATAAATCTGTGGTTACCACAGTCTAAGCGTATGCAGTCTAAGCTCATAGAGAACCCCATACCACTTGAATACATTATTCCCTTAGGTTCAACTTCACAGTTGCCAACAGAGCACGTGGCCACAGAACCCTAAAGAATTTGCCTTGCTTCCCCAAGACCATGGAGTCCACAGAGAATGGAGCCTGAATCTTCTCAGAATTTCTTGTAATCGTTCCTCTGTAACCAAGCCCTCTTTAGTTCCTGATCCTCTTGTGATGCAGCCATTCCTTCAAGGCAGTGCAGTGGACTCTCCAGATGTTCCTTGGGAAGGGTTGAGATTGTTTGAATGATGTGATATAATAAGACAATAATATGTTTTGACTCTTGCAAAGACAGATCAGACTTTAATAAGATGAGAGCCCAAATAAGTTAATTTCAGTGGGCAGGATAGTCCATGGTCAGAGCTCTTTGCTGTTGAAGGTCTCCAGGCAGCCCCACAGGAACTTTGACAGCTGCCACGCAAGCTCAGAAAGCATGCATCCCTGGGGGTCATCACTGGGAGCTGTAGTAATGGGATAGAGTAGGGATTGGTTCTGGGCAAGTACAAAGACAAGAGGGCAACATCTTGTTTTTAACTAGAAATTACTCAATTCCACTTTTACCAGTAGTTTAATTGTACAAATTTAGACATATCATCATATATATTCATATGTTATAATTCATGTATAAAGTTTGTGATCAAATCAAGATAATTAACATTTCTATCACCTTTAACACTTTACAAAGTTAAACTGTTCATATTTATGAGGCATAGTATGATATTTCAAAACATGATAAAATACATATTGATCAAATCAAGGAAATTCATGTTCAGATCATGGAAGCTCATCTCACACACTGATTAATATAACACATGTAATATTTCTGTGGACTATCGTCACTCCATTCATCTGTAAAATGCCACAACTTATTCATACTACTCACTGTGTTAAGGTTGTTTGGGTACCTATTATCTAACTTCAAACTTGGCTGCAGTATGACAAATGTTTTGGGTGGCAATTTCTTCTTGGGTACTATCCTAATCAGAGTGTAAAACACTCTCTTAGGTTCTCAGCTCATGGTGCTGTTTTGCAAGTGGTGGAGCCTCTCTGGTTATAGAATTACCATCCCATGCTGGTTGTTGCTGGGGTTCTTACACATCATAGCTGGGTAGGGCTGTTGGTTGCTTCCCACCTTTGGAAGTTTGAATGGTGCCTTCTGGTGCTATGGAATCTAGTTTTCCCAGGAAGAAGAGTTTCAGGTTAGTTCCAGCTCAGGGGTCCCTGGGCCCTATATCTGAAGTACGTGGTGTTTGCAGCAATATTTATCTTGCACCTCTGGGGGTCAGCTATGGACAATAGCATTATCCTATATATTTTGTGAGTCTCTTGGGCAACCATGACTAACAACTCAAAAGAGGGCTTCTCATGCTTGGTTTTGGAGCTTTTATTAGATGGCCTTTGGCTGTGGGGGACAGCACTGCCCAGACAGGACTTTTTAAAAGCTATATATGTTCATTTAAACTTACATGACTTATAAGTATTTTAGGTAAATAGCTAACAATATGATTTTTTGACTCTTTTCAGACATATTTACTATTATTTTACTCTCATTCCCCTTCTTTTGCATTCATCTCCTTCCCCATGCCCAATTAGATCACCCCACTTTTACCATTTCCCCAACAGATCACTTTGCATCCTGCTATTCGCTTCTTTACTGCTCCCCTAACTCCTCCATTGTGGTAATGGTTCCTTTTTGCTTTCCTGCTTTTTTTAGTTACTCCAGAACTGTGGATCTGAAGATGTGGAGCTAGAAGTCTCAGATGAGAGAGAACATGTGACATTTGACTTTCTGGGTCTAGGTTATGTTACTCAGTATGATCTTTCCTAGTTCCACCAACTTACCTGCAAAGCTAATTATTTCATTTTTCCTTACATCAGAATAATGTCTTACAGGGTATATATACTGGATTTTCATTATCCATTTGTCTATTGAAGGGCATTTAGGTCATTTGCATTTACTATCTATCAGGAATACAGCAGCAACGAACATGACTGAGCAAGTATCTGTGGAGTAGGATGTCAAGTCCTTTGGTCATATACCAAGGAGTGGTATAGCTGAATGATGTAATAGGTTTACTTTTAGCTTTTTGAGAGTTATCCATACTTAATTGCATAGTGGCTGCACTAGTCTGAAATTCCACTAATAGTAAATTGGGGTTCCCTTTGCCCCATGCCATCTCTAGCATTTGCTGTCTGTTATTGTGTCAATCATTGCCATCCTGGCTAGGGTAATTTAAATCTCAAAATTGCTTTAACTTTCATCTTCCTAATTGCTAGAGAGGATAAACATATTTGAGATATTTATTAACCATTGTCTTCTTCTGAGAACTTTCTGTTCATGTCCCAGGTTCATTTTTTGGAATGCGTTATTAGATTTTTTGACTCTATTGTTTTTGACTTCTTTATATATTTGGGCTGGATATTAATCATTTTTTTATGTATAGCTGGCAAAGAGTCTCTCCAGGTATGTAGGCTTTCTCTTTGCCTGATTAATTGTTTCTTTAGTAATATAGAAGCTTTTAGTTTTATGAAGCTCCACTTGTCAATTGTTGGCCTTGATTTTGGGCCAAATGGAGTCCTATGAAGAAAACCCTTCTCCACACCTATATCATGAAGGGCACAAGTTTTCTTCTAACAGTTTTAGTGGATCAGATTTCACACTTAGTTCTTGCCCCATGTGGAGTTAGTTTTTGCATATGTTGATAGATACAGGGCAAATTTCTTATTTTAGCTTACACATATCCGGTTTTCCCAGAACAACTTCTTGAAAATGCTTTCTTTGCTCCAGCATAAGTTTTTGGCTTTTTTTTTTTGTCAAATGTTGAGTGGCTGGAGTTATGTAAAGTCATGTTTGGGTCTTTGATTTTGTTCCACTGGTCTCCATATCTGCTTTGTGCTAGTATCATACTGTTTCTATTACTATGACTATGACATATGTCTTGAGATCTGGAATGGCACCCGCCCCAGGATTGTTCCTTTTGTTCAAGATTGTTTTTGGCTGTCTGTGTCTTCTGTGTCTTACGTGGTTCCATGTGAATTTTAGGGTAATTTTTCTTTTTTATGTGTGTGCTATAACGAGACGGGGATTTTGATTGGGATTTTGGTGAATCTATGTATAGCTTTTGGTAAAATGACAATTTTTCATAATTTAATTCTGTCCATGCATGAGCATGGGGTATTTTCACATTTTCTAGCACCTTTCTTATATATTTAGAGGTTTATGCATTTTATTGTAAAGGTCCTTTGCCTCCATGGTTAGATTTATTCCTATTTTATTTTCTTCGATGCTATAATGAACGGGAGTGTGCTGGTAATCTCTTTCACTGTATGGTTGTTGGGATATAGATAGACTATTGATTTGTAGTTGATTTTGTATCTTACCACATTGTTGAATTTGTTTCTTGTTTCTAGAAATTTTCTTGTAAAACATTTGTGATCTCTAATATATGTCACGCCATCTGCATGTAGGTATAGTTTGATGACCCCCATTTGTATATATTTAATTTATTTCTCTTGTCTTATTCCTCCAGCTAGTACATTGAGCACCATATTGAAAATGAAATAAATATATTGGGCTTCCTTGTCTAATTCCTGACTTCAGTGATATTGCTTCAAGCTTTCCTCTATTTAGGGTGATGCTGGCTGTAAGTTTCTCATATATAGCTTTATTTAGCAAATATTTACTGAATACTTGGAGGTATGATCGATCAGTGCAGCAAATATATAAACCAGAAATCTAGTAGGCAAATTACATAGAATGATAGAATATGTTAACCATTACAGAGAGAAAGTCTAAATGTCAGTCGCAGTACAAGAAGTGATGTAGACTATAGCGATGAGCAGTACTGTGGGAGTCATGGGATGAAGGAGTATTTGAACAAAGATTTTTTTTAAAATGTTTGGCTTATAGTAGACATGTGGTGTGGCTGCTGGATTGGTACTCATGAACACTGAGCCACACCTCCAGGTGCTTGTCCATCTTGTCTGCTGAATGGGAGATGTGGTGGGTTGTCTGAGGAAAAGCAGTTGATGTGGCACAAGGTTCAGGAGACTGAGAGGACCCATAAGAGTGGCAGCTTCCAGAAGGAATTCCATGTGGTTCAGTGCCTAAAGGTGGAAGGATTAAAGAGCACAGGGATGGCAGAAAGGGAGAGGATGGAGCAAAGTGTAAGACCCGGGTTCCCATCACCAACCCTGAAAAAGGCAGACGGAATGGGAGTTACCAGTAGGTGACTCTTGGGGGACACACACACCATAGCACCTGTTTACCCATCTGAGAGCCAAACAGGATGCAGCCCACCCTTGTCGAAATGAGGACAGAGTAAAAAAGTGGTGGGAAGAGGAAAAATTTAGGTAAGCCTGGAGATTTTGTCTCAAAAAGAATAAGAGGAGGAGGGGGATTAGGGGCATGACTCAGCGGTGGAGCCCCTGCCTAGGATCCCCAGGTGAGGGGCTGGAGAAAAGACTCAATGTCTGGGGCCTGCCACAGTTTGTGTGCACAAATTCTAAATAAGCAAATGTAAAATCCAGTCTAAACCAGGCAGTAGTGAATACACTTTTTTTCCTCATCTATTTTTTTAATTGATGTTTATTGAGCTCTACATTTTTCTCTGCTCCGTTTCCTGCTTCTCCCCCTCCACTTCAACCTTCCCCACAAGGTCCCAATGCTCCGAATTTACTCAGGAGATCTTGTATTTTTCTACTTCCCATGTAGATTAGATCTATGTAAGGCTCTCTTAGTGTCCTCATTGTTGTCTAAGTTCTCTGGGATTGTGGTTTGTAGGCTGGTTTACTTTGCTTTATGTTTAAAAACCACGTATGAGTGAGTACACATGATAATTGTCTTTCTGTGTCTGGGCTACCTCATTCAAAATAATATTTTCTAGCTCCATACATTTTCCTGCAAAATTCAAGATGTGGTTATCTTTTTCTGCTGTGTAGTACTCCATTGTGTAAATGTAACACATTTTCCTTATCCATTCTTCGGTCAAGGGGCATTTAGGTTGTTTCCAGGTTCTGGCTATGACAAACAATGCTGCTATGAACATAGTTGAGCACATGTCCTTGTGGCACGATTGAGCATCCTTTGGATATATACCCAAAAGTGATATTTCTGGGTCTTAGGAAGGTTGTTTCCTAATTTTCTGAGAAATTGCCACACTTACATCCAAAGGGGCTATACAAGCTTGCATTCCAACCAGCAACACAGGAGTGTTCCCTTTTCCCCACAACCTCTCCAGCAGAAGTTGTCATTAGTGTTTTTGATCTTGGCCATACTAGTAGTGGACACACTTTTAATCCCAGCACTCAAAGGAGACAGAGGCAGACAGATATGACATCTGTGAGTTTCAGTTCAGCCTAGTATATAGAGAGAGTTCCAGGACAGGTTCCGATGCTACAGAAAAGCCCTGTCTTGAAAATCCAAAACCAAATCTAAACCAAAACCAAAAACCAAACCAAAACAACAGCAACAAAGAACCAGTCTAAGCCTGGTTTGGTGGTGCACGCCTTTCATCCTAGCATGCAAGAGGGAGAGGCAGGTGCATTGCTGAGATTTCAAGGACAGCCTGGAGTATGCAGTGAGCTCTTGTCTCACAAAAGAGAAAAAAAAAAGAAAAAAGAAAAAAACCCAACAAACCAACAACAAAACATAATGAAAACCAAGCAGGCCACTGATTTTTCAACTACTCAAGAGACTTGCAGTATGATTGCTGCAAATTTAAGGCCAATCTGGGATACAGAGAGCTCTGGGCATTTTAGGGAGAGGCTGTCTCAAAGGATTAGTGGCCTGGGTAGTGACTCAATGGTAGAGTGCCTGTCTGTCTGCCTACCTAGCATGTACAAAGACCCTGGGTTCCATCCCCAGCACCATAAATGAAGAGAGGAATGAATGCAACAACATGGTGTACATATGGAAACAGTGAGGACAGTGGCAACTGAGCCCCCATGGTAGCATCACAGACCCAAGACCAGAGGAGGAGATGGGTCTCGGCAGGATGTGGAGAGGCAATGTCCCTCAGCATCAGGTGTCCCAGAACAGAGAGCCTGGTCCACTTTGTCAGTCCTTGAGTTATGGGGAGTCTGTTTACCCCATCCCTTCCTGGCAGAGATCTGAACACCATCTGACACGGAGTAGGGGGTAGGGTCCCTGGGACCATCTCCCAACAAGGCCCGGGGCTACACCCTCAGCACAATAATATTGTGTGAAAAAGAAGAAAATCAATTGACAACATTGTGAGTTAGTGAGAGAGCCTGCCCAACCGTATAACCAGGACTTAATGCTCACCTGGGATATTGACCACACACCCAGCCTGGGCCTGAGCCCTCAGCACGTGTCCTTCATTCAGCGATTGGCGTTACATTTCTCTGTGTTCCGGTACTGTAAGAGAACTGCCAAGACTGAGTTTCTTGTATAGAATGTAGTGAGCCTAGTACAGGGTGGTGGTGGAGAGTCAGGGCACATGTAGCCCAGGCTAGCCTCTACCTCCCCAGTATAGTATGCAACCTATTCAAAACCAGAAATAAAAAAGAATGGTCAAGATGTTCATTTAAGAGAAGATGTATTTGAAGACAAAGTGTAGCAAGTACGGAGAAACAAGGGAAGCTGATGTCTGGCTGTTCTAAAAATAGCAAGGTAAACTATGTGGGTAAGGGGAACTTAGCCTAAGCAGGAGGCAGTTGAAGAGCTAGCTGTCCCAGACCTCACTGTGTCCCAGACCCAGATGATGCAAGGCTTACATCATGAGCAAAATGGAGAACCACTATGGACATGAAAGCAGAACTGATAAGCTCTGACTTGGATTTTACAACTTCAGGGACCAAATAAGGAGAACATCTATGCGGTATTGAGGGGGACCATTGCAGCTGGTTTGAATTAAGAAGGAAGGGCCAGATTTCAGGTACGACCTGAATAGAGAGGCAAAAGACCTACCCTTAAGGAAAAAGTAATGCAAAATGGCCAAGGGGTTTGACCTAAGCAAGTGGAAGAATAACAGTTAAATTTACTTAAGTGCAGATGAGGCTTTGCAAAATAAACCCCGAGAGATCAGTTTGGAGCTGTCAAGGTAATGTGCCCATCGGACATCCCAGAACAGATGCCAGCAGCAGCAGGAAGTTGGAGGAGCATATCTCTGCAGACGTGACACTTGGAAAGTTTGGACTACCAGAAAGTATTACAGTAATCTAATTGTAATAGAGATGCACAACCAAGTTTTAAGCCAGGACACTCTCTGCATTTCAAAGTTGTAGCAAGAACAGAAATCAGAACTTTAGACTCAGGATAACCAATGACCAGCAAGGGGGGAACATCAGGAGATACAGTGGAGGAATAAAAAGCGCTTAGAGAGGAAAGCAGGATCAACTTCGGACAGCGTGCTGACGCGTTGAATAGAAGGGGGCTTTAGTCTTTGAGTTTAACACCAAAAATTAACTTTTGCATTCAGTTAAGATTTTATTTCTTTTGGCTTTTGCTCGCTCAGTTAAGTTTTGGCAGCCTGTCCCACTTTTTGAAGCCAAGTCTGAGTCATCCTGGAAATAGATGCTGTAGTGGCGGGCGATGTGTTTGGTCACATGTCTGCTGTCAGTCCCTCTTCACATTCAAACACAGCCAGTCTCTCTGAAGGGAGTTGTCCAGACTCATCTTACGTCTATTGGCTGTTGTTTTGAGAAGAGGCCAAGAGGAAATGATTCCCATTCTTCCAGAACATTCTCACTGTGGTGTATTGAACATTAAGACTATCAAGGAATATAAAGAACCTGGCTCATTTTGCTTTAATAGTATCAGACTAGGTGGCCTCTTGGCTATTTTTCAGAGGAATATAAAAAAATTTGAAAAAGATAACACAGTGTTACAAACTTGGAATTTAAATTTTAAATTTATTTAACATTTATTGTGTCTTAGATGGTACAACACCCAGTTTAATATTCTAGTTCTGAATCAGGTGTTGCCATAGTTTCAAATTCAAAGGACAATAAAGTTATGCAAACCTATGAATAAACACTTCAAATCTTTGAAGCAATGTAGCTATTAATTAAGTATGAAGGTCTCTCAGGAGAATAAAGAGCTATTCCCATAATCACGCAAGCATCAGATAATATGAATTTAACTAATAGCTTATAGCCTTGCTTAGAAAATAGTTTTAATATATTTTGACTAAAAGCCATGTTTGGGAGATTTACTTCACAAATTACTATGTATTTATTTAATTTATTACTTATTTTCTAATTAAATGTTCATTTTTGTTTAGGTTCTTTTTAAAGGAAAATTGGCTTATGTTTTCTGGTGCAATTGAATTTCACAAATTCAAGATCCGGTGGGAGGCAGCTGAGTATTAAGAGGACCAAAGTGACACTGTCAGTACTATTAATGCCTGAGCTTGGCAAGGTATGAAAGCAATATCTATTACTCAGAGTTACACTCAACTTCAGCATTTATTTAGCTCCCATTTACAGCAGTGATTCTAAACCTGTAGGTCTCTACCCCCTTGGGGGTCGCATATCAGATATCTCGCATATCAGAGGTTTCTGTTACAACTCATAAGTTGTGTTTGGTCAGTGTTTCATCACAGCAACAGAAACAAAAGGCTCACTCCTCAGAAACCATCTTCCTTGTTTTTGAGACATGGTCTCTCACTAGAATCTAGGGGTTGCCAATTAGGTTAGGCCGTCTGTCCATGAAGCCCAAGGATTCTGCCTCCCCAGCTCTCAGATGACAGGCAGGAATCACTATGCCTAGACTTTTATAAGGTGCTGGGGATAGAACTCAGTACAGCACCGTGAGCACTCCATCCCCGGAGCAAGTGATGGACTGGGAGAAGGGAGTATCAGCCAAATAAATACTTTCTTACCCCAAGCTGGGTTTCATCAGTGTTCTACCACAGCAACAAAAGCAAACTCGAACAGTGACATATATTTTCGGGCTTGCCTTTTCAAACAATCTCTTTCTAAGAATCAGTTATGATATCAGTTATAACACAATCAATAAAAATATAGTTTATTTAAAAAGATGTATCCTTAAAATTCATAAGACTTCTAAGAAGTAGTGGTCATGGGTTTTCTATATCTGAATTAGTATTTTAGCAATAGCATACCTATGAACTCTTTGGTAAAAATGCAAAATTTTGTGTGGATGTCACTCAAGGTACAACACCTAACAGGTCTAAGCCAAGACACTGGGAGCTTTGAATTTAGATGTCTTTCTAAGACCCTTTAAAGTCACTGCACGCTCCTTTGTGTTATGTTGTGTTGTGTTGCGTTGTGTTGTGTTGTGGGTACTCAACCTTGACTTAATTTTGCTTTCTGTCCTCTGCCTAGACAGCATGCGGTTGTTGCATAAGGTGAACCTTTGTGAGGTATCTAGAGTTGCATATGTTATACTACGACCAGCTGTAGACAGACAGTCAAAGGGACGAATTTTGACATTTTTTCTTGAGCAAGATAAGACTGGCCCTAAGGTAATCTTATTTGAAAGCAGATTAAATCATTTTATTTACAACTGAAATAGGAAACAAATCTTACCATGTTTCAGGATATAGCTAATAGTCTTGCATTGCATTTACTTGTTGGTTTCTGGTCAGTGGGACATCTAGCCTTTTGTTATCTTTAACAATTTTGAACCTTTGATTAATACTGATATGACAGAATTTCCTCAATTTTTAATGTTTTTTATTATTTGCATAAAAGGTGCTATATCTCTATGTATCATATTAAGGGACTCATGATCTTGAAATCTATTTTCAAATTTTTAATTAGTGTGTGTGAGAGTGTTTGTGTGTATGTGTGTGTGAGAGAGAGTGTATGTGTATGTGTATGTGTATGTGTGTGGTGTGTGTGCGTGTGTGGTGTGTGTGTGTGTGAACGTGCACACAGCTGTATGTGGAGGCTGGAAGTCATTCTCAGGAGTTGTGCCTCAAAAGCTCCCAATTTTGTTTTTGGGGATAAGGTCTCTCCTGGGAGCTCAGGCTTGCTGATTCTGGTAGGCTGCATAACCATTAGCCTCTAGGGATCACAGATTCAGGAGAAGATTGCCTGCCATAGTGTCTGTGAATTTAAATATTAAGCATCTAGACCAAGTCCTTCTCCCCTAGGTTGAGTTACTCTTTGAAGAGTAGGCAATAGGCAAAACAACTAACCACCATGGTCAACTCTGAACAGCTGGGGACCTCAGACTGCATTGTTTTAAACCGGTCTTTGAGTACCAGAGAAGGAAACAAGACATGGGATGGCCTAAAAATAAATTACCTAAAAGTAGCATTATTATCCTTTCAGTGAGATAAGTGAATATTTCCTTCATAAAAAAAATCTTCCTTCATAAAAGAGTATAATTTTGGACTCTGGATCTTGCGATACTTGGTGACCCATCATGATTTTTGTACTACAGTATTATAATGTGTAAAATAGATTTATAGTAGCCCCTGATTTCTGATAGTTTTAATACTACACTTTTCTATTTCTCCAAGATTTCCTGGAATATTTAAAATTTTATATCTCTACACATACTTTAGAACTGCTATATTAATTTCTAGGCAGGCAATAGACTGGGCTTAGAAGCTAGGACCTAAGAAGAGACTAATAACTCATGGATGCTAAATGCCCGGATGGAGACAGTGAGCTGGAGAGGAATAAGATGTGTCTGCAGGCCACTCTCATATCCCTTGCTGCATGCCAGAAGAACACAGTGTTACTGACGTGCATTAGTGGATTCTTTACCAAGATTTGGCTTGCAGAATTAATATGGAAGTTATTGCTTGGTGTTAAGTTATAATAAATAAAATTCAGATAGTAAGAGTGAGTACGCTTTAGGAAGACTGAATTTCATATGACCTTTCTGTCTCTTGCACACACACACAGACACACACACACACATACACATCTTAACGCATTTTGTGAACCACTTTAACAATACATTTTGTTTGTATTCTGTAAGCGTAGCTCTGGTGGAAATTACGAGCAGACTGCTTATAGGATGTAAAACAATAACAAATGTAGCCACCCATTTCATGCTCCCATGCCTGCAGCTAAACATGTAGTGTGGGATACAAATCATGGGCCTGACTTCCCATTCACTGTGTCATTTCCAGTTGGATAATGTAATTTTTGTTTAATTGACTTTAAGCACATTCCTATACAGACACATACCTCTTACTTTCAGGTAACAAGTCTGCAGTGTCTTAGAGCACAAGAAAAGGCTTCTGTTCCAGAAACGGGAAATATTCATATTATAGCCAAGATAAATGTAGTTCCAACTACACACAATGAGGATAAATTTTTTGTTTTTGCAGAAGGGTGCTTCTGATAAATGATGGAGATGCAGACTGGTTAGGTATGTAAAGCGTGTAGAATCTGTGTGGACAGCGATAGGAGGAGACACAAGGAGGTGTGAATAAACCATCAGCGATGCTGAAAAGTGCATTGTACATTTAAAATGATGACTCTAATTACATTGGAGAAAGTACTTCATGCTTCCTCATGCGAATAGTTCATTGCTTACTGTGCTTGGCACTTAGATATGAACACGTTTATCTATGTTCCTCTTGTTTTCTATTTCTAGCTAATGATGCTAAAGCTTTGAGTTAATCTTCTGCTCCAGTTCTAAGTCAGGAACCGAGGAGCTTTCAAGCAGCAGTGAAGTGCAATGGGAAGCCATGCTTGCTTCAGGCCTGGGAAGAAAACATGGCCACAGGGAGCTATCCCTGCTACCTTGGTACACAGAAACCGCAGCGGGTACAGAGACTTTTTGAAGAGGACAGTGTAATAATACAAAATACAGGAAAATAAGTCAATTTCTATCACTGGCTACTTTTCACATTTTATGATTGGTGATCATTGGCTCCTCGTTCTATTCTACCATGAGGCTCAAGTAGGACACGTGCCTACACCAGTGGGTAAACCCTGTACATTCCAGCCTCTTACCCAAAGGAGTCTGGAATGCTAATATAGCAACAAGACTTCACAGAAAACAGTTTCAGCTTGATGAAATTCAGGCATTCTACTTTCTTCTTTGCAGGGTTTCTGACCCCGAGGGTCTCATTCTTTTCTATATAGCAAAAAGGCAAGCCAAACCAAAAAGCCACAAAACCCTAAATAGCTTTCCTCTTCCTTTAATGTCTCTCTAAGCACCAATTGCTTTGTTAAAAGCAAAGTTTCCAAACTACACAGGTGTTGAAGAGCTAACATTCACAACTGCTCAAGTAAAAGACTTAATTTCATTAGGTTTAGTAAGTACAGAGGTGTATATTCCCATATACCAACAAAATACATATTTAAAACCCTTCTTTTCCTTACCAGTTGAAGTATTACACATTAAGGGTGAGATTTCCGCAAACGTGAAGGTTGAAAACAAAAGGACCAATGAGGCAATGTAACCACTCAAGCAAATCTCAATGTTGATAAAAATCAGATATGAGTTCCAACAGCATGTGCTATCTGTGAGTATACTCATAGTCTAGATTGGGTCACTCGCAAGCCACTTGGTTTCAAAGAACATGTCCAATGTGTCCTTCAAGAACAGCAAAAGAATCAAAAGAATCACAAGCCAATATACAAGGAAGAAATAATGCAGCTAACACATTATATAGAAATAGAAGTTTCTACAGAACTTATGAATAATTTGCAAATATGAGTTAAAAGTCTGATGAATTTTTGAGAGACCTATAAATGAAGATTCAGACCCTTGTGTGATAATACGGTATTGTAGACGCTAACAGGACGCATACTGGACACAGTACTCATATTTAAGGTATGCTTGCACCAAAACCAGCTCACCTGATCAAATAGTCCCACTCTCTGCTCCTTTACTCATAAAATGGACACAGGGATGGCATGCAGTATTCCAGAGCTTTATGTGTGGCACATGAGATATTTACTGCAGCTCATATACTCTGTCTCCTGTGTATAATCCGTGACTCTAAGAACTTGCGGAGCAATAACTAGAACAAATAGGCGGATGTTTTCTCCTCGTAGAGAGGCTAGAAAGTACTCTGCTGTGAGCTTTATTAAAAACAATTAATTTAAGAAATTTTAGAGGTGTGTCACATTTCCAAATCTTTCTCTCTGCTTCTGTGAGGTGTACTTGGGAGGACAAGCAGTTTGCAAAGAAACCCAAACTCTCGAAGTGGTGCTGAGAGGGAAGCCATTGAGGTATGACGGAAGAAAGGCAAGCAGAGGCTTCAGATTGAGTAGTTAAAATAGTTTTGAGAAAAGGAACATTTAAACTGATTCATTATCATTTTAGTGAATTGTGCTGGATTTTTCCCTAATTTTTTCAAATGATTGCAGAACCAGGTAATCTGTTGTTACTATTGCTACAAAACACACTGCTGTTATAATTTCAACTTTTGAAATCATAGTCGTGTTGTTAAATTTTGAAAAAAAACTATCCCAATATACTATATTGATAGTTGATATGTTGAGTGATTAGTAACAATATTGGCCTAGACTTGTCAAAAAGCTTCTCATTTTCAGAGAGGCAATGCACTGTACTAAATATGCAAGGTCTTACCTACATAAGTTGACAATATAAACTCTTACTCTATAATAGTGAATAAACTGACTCCTATAAAAATCCCAGAATGATTACAACATGAGAAAATATTAAGCAGGCATTTCTAGTGAAAGAGCACCATGCTGACTGTTCAAACGGTAAGAGAGAGATGGCTTGGTGACTCACACCACTTGCTGTCCATACAGAAGACCTGGGGTTCTTCCCAGCATGTGTATGCTGACTCTCAGCCGTCTGTAACTCTGGTTGCAGAAGACTTGACAGCATCTTCTGCCTCCACAGGCAGGAGGTGTACAAGTAGTGCATATACATGTATGCAGAAAAACAATCACGCACATAAATAAAAGAGGAGTAAATGGTAAATGATGAAAATAATAAATGATCTTTAAATGATAAAAGGTTTAGTGCATGTCAGGAGACCAAAGAGCTCAGGAAGTCTGAGCAACTGAGTGAAGGATAGGTTTTGAGAGGTAGGCAGAGGCCAGATGGTTACAACCTTGCCATGCCATCTTTAGAGGTATGGCTTTTATTCAGTGTGGCACTGGAGCCATGTTAAAGCAATGGATAAACATGATCTACGTCATCTTTGTAGGGTTAAACCTTAGTCACTACTGTGATAAAACATCTGATGAGAGCAACTTGATGAAGAGACACTGTAGTTTAATTCCCAGTTAACGGGGAGCTATTCCATTATGGTGAGAAAGGGGAGATGGTAGGAGTATGGGGCAGGGGAGAGAGAGAGAGAGAGATAGAGAGAGAGAGAGAGAGCGAGAGAGAGAGAGGGAGAGAGAGATGGGGTGGGGGAGGAGCAGTGCTCATTCACTTTCTTATTCACTTCAGGAAGCTGACTTATAGAATGATGCATTCCACCCTCAGCTTAGGTCTTGCTTACTCAGTTCGGCCTCTCTGGTAACTCCCTCACACACACCAAGAGGTGTATCTCCTAGGTGATTCCAAACCCAGCTAAGTGACACTGAAAATTAACCATCCCAACTTTGGAAAAGATTGATCGGAACAATGTATTCAGAATGGCTTGAAAGAAACTGGCCATATTTGGTGACACAGAAAATTAGAGTCTATTATAGAAATCTAGGTAAAGACTTAGGATTCTTACATGGTTGGTAGGGTTAGAATCTGATAAAAGCACAAAAGGATGGGCTTGAGGCAAGTCTTGGGAGTGTTATAGAATGAGATGGTAGGAGCGCCTAGACTTGATAAATGACATTGAGTCAGATCTAAACAATGGCACAGAGATTCCTGACTTGAGTGAAGTGAATAGTAGTATTCCTGCTTCATTCTGGTTTTCATTTGATGTTTGTTTTTGAGTGGAAACAAGCTTACCTCAGTATCTGGCACATTAACTGCTTTAAATGATAATTTAAATGCATTAAAATAATAATTTCTAATAACATGTCTTGAGAAATCATTTCTCACAAACCTTGGTTTACTGGGACAGTGTATCATAGTCACCTGGAAACTTGCTACTCAAAATGAGATCTACAGATGTATCGGCCACACATGAGAACATGTGAACAATGACTCTTGTATCTTAGGTGGAATGATTATGTTTGTATTTTGCAATATCTCCAGTTTGTAAGGTCATGACATCCACATTTGAAAAATCATACTATAGGTCAGAGCCCACCTAAGAAGCTGTGCTGTTTTGACCTAGTTTGACCCATTGCCTGTTTTTGTAAATAAAGTTGTATTGAAACATATCCCTGCTATGCGCTGCAGTGACAGTTAAGCAGTCACAGCAGAAGCTACACCTTCTACCATGTTTACCTACACCTTCACCATTTTACGGCAAAGTCTGTCAAGTTGTGTCTTCTAAATTATGATGTTATATGCATTTGTGTCCTTGTTCTCTCATGGACTAGATGTGTTATAGTTAACAAACTGTGAAGGTAACTGCTTTGTTCCTTAGTTTCATCATTCACAGGTGTGTTATCAGGATGCTTACCTCATAGCATGCTATCAGGGATAAGTAATGAAACCCAAGTGTTTAGGCAGATGGGAAACATTTGTTAAGTGTCTGCTATTTGTCAAGTGTCTGCTACTATTTATACTTGGTATACAACTTAAACTGCTTACAAGAATGTGCTACGACATCATGATGAAAGACATCCTAGTGAAACACTGAGCTGAAAAGCCACTTAGAGTTTGGGTTAGTCAGTATTCTCCAGAGGAACAGAACAGCGTTTGCCATACTAACTAGTTTGGAACATTTATGTGACCTTAATCATAGACAATGGATGGAGACAAAATGTGGAAAAGACTGTGCTTGAAGATTTGCTGTCTTGTGAATATTTGAATGAGACATGTTTTCTAGACTGGATCTTGGCAAACTTTAGGGTGTGAGCAAATGTAGCTTTTTGCTATATGATGGTGAAGCTAAGACTACCATCACAGTCTTTTTATCTTATTTTATTTTGAGACAGGACTGCCATCCAGGAACTTGCTTTGTACACCAGGGTGGCCTTGAACTCAGAGATCCACCTGCCTCAGCCTCCAGAGTGCTGAGATTAAAGGCATGTGCCACCATGCCTTCTGGCTTTTAAAAGATGATAAAATAAAAAAAAAAAAACAAAGACTACATTCCAGGGATAAATTGGAATGTACGTTTTGATAAATTTGCTTATTTCCTTTTTGGGAAATAGTTTGCCATTCCCTTTAATCTCATTTTGAAAACATATTTAAACATATTTTTTTTTTTTTTTTTTTGGTTTTTCGAGACAGGGTCTCTCTGTGGTTTTGGAGCCTGTCCTGGAACTAGCTCTTGTAGACCAGGCTGGTCTCGAACTCACAGAGATCCGCCTGCCTCTGCCTCCCGAGTGCTGGGATTAAAGGCGTGCGCCACCACCGCCCGGCCAACATATTTAAAGAAATAACATAATTTAAGAACCTACAATCGGTACAACTTTTTTTTAACTTAATGGAGTCACAAGTTTTGCTTGTTTACACATGACAGTCTCAACAGGCATTCATTTTAAGACCTCCTTGTCTCCTTTCTTGGTAGCATGAATCTCACTTGTCAATAGCTCTCATCCACGACTCAAGCTACACATATCTCCTAATCACTATAGGAATTCAAGGGCTAAATTATAGCAGTGAAGTCATTTATATATTATGCAAATTAGTGTGTCAGGGTGAAGCTAGCAGAGCAGTGATGTTCTTCTTAGCTATTATTAGCTAAGGAACCAGACTTTGGACTTGCTAAATTAGAAAGTCTTCATAAAGCAAATTTAAATATACATTAAAAATAAATAGAATAGGTAGATATGAAAGGAGAGAGGCATGGTTACTGCTTTTCGCGTTCTCTTGCTTTCCAGGTAGAGTTCCTGAGCATCTGTTCAATCTTTCAGGATTTTGGTTTCAACACAAGGGAGAGGACACTACACAGTTTGCTCCAATCTCAGAAGGCTGGCTGGAAGTGTTTATGACCATCAATGAATCCCAATCTTTCCAAGATACTTACAAGTTACTTATTGGTTGGTAGGCCTACAGATATTTGTTTTCACATTGGAAATTATGTGTTTATGGCTTTCCTAAGGCTGATGGCTTTGGGTTATGTGTCTTAGTGTTTTTCTATTGTGTGTGTCTGTGCACCACATTTATGCTTCATGCCTGTGCTGGCTGAGAGAGGGCATCAGATTCCCCAGAACTGGAGTTACAGATGGTTTTGAGCAGCCATGTGGGTGCTGAAAAAAGAACCTTGGCCATATGGAAGAGCAACAAATGTTCTTAATCAGTGACACATCTTGTTAGCCCCATATTAATGAATTTTAATTCATTTAGACCTGAGCGAATATTCAATTAAATATCAGAAATTATGTCTACCTGGAAAAGCAATTATAGCAATGTACTTTTTCAAGTGCAAATTTTACAAAATTAAGTGATAGATATGTTTTTAATTTTTATTTATTACCTGTATATAATGTGAATTTATTTTTTAAAATTCACCTTTTCAAATCTAAATTAAGCAGATGTTTAAAACACATATTAGAATTTAAACATTTAGTGTAACACAAAAGAATGAAAAATACTAATTAATCTTCTTCCCTTTATAAATTTACATTTTCTTTGACTTTTTAATTAGCTTGTGAAGCAAAATGCTTCCTGGTGGCTTTTTCAAACACAGTTCTTCCTGGTTGATTCTCACCCCCATCGCTCTTCTCCAACATCTGTCTGATAACTCCCTCTCCATTCAGACTTCTCCAGGATTTCACGTCCCACTTTTACATTGCATGTCTTCTGCTGTCCTCGCCAATCCCTCCATTAAAACCTCCTTTTCTCTTATGGGCCCTGTTCTAGTTAACAGGTCTTTAGACATACTCATTCTTGGGAATATACATATGCATCATAATTAGAAGCTAGAGTCTGTATCTGAGAAAAAATATGATCATTTTAAGACTGAGTTTCTTTAGTTACACGTAAGACTTTACAATTTCATCCATTTATTTCTATTCCTTCCTTCCTTGCTTTCTTCCTTCTACCATCTTTTAATTATCTACTGTATGTATCATGCATGGTGTTAGGTACAGCTCTCTGACATCAAGATAGAAATACCAATTAATTCAATATAACAAATATTACTGCAACCATATCTGCATTTATTTTATGTAAGACCAACATTTTCCTGAGCTGTTATTTGATTCATAGTTATAGACTCATTAGGAGGTTAGAAGGATAGGAGAAGAAAATTCTACAAAGAAAAGCAAAGACAAAACTGCAGAAGCCTGGAGTGTTTGTGAAGCTGTACATCCAGGGCTGTTATTTAGAAAAATGAATGTAAAAAAACCAAGCTAGAGAAAGAAATGTATCATGAATCATCTTATACATCCCTTTAAATGTTTCTATGTATTTTATTTTGTGTGTCTGAATGTATGCGTACACATATATATGCATGCCACAACACGTGTGGATAACAGAGGTTAACTTGTAAACATGGGTTCTCTCATTCCAGTATGAAGGCCTGGAGACAGGACTGAATTTAGGCTATCATGCTTGGCAGCAAGCACCCTTACCCACTGAGCCATCCAGTCAGTCCCTTTACACATCTTTAAAGGATTTTGGATTTTACTTTGCGGGCAATGAGGAACTGTAGAAAACCACACCCAACCCAAATTTAGAGTTGTGTAGGCCAGTCCCAACAGATAAATCTACAAACCATTTCTGCATATAAAGCTTAGGAAGCTTTGCAGAAGAGGAGGTAGGAAAAAATTAAGATCCAGAGGACCAAAGAGTTTGCTGTGAGATTGTGTCTTCTAGTAATGTCAGGAGCTACACCGGCAGAGATTCACTACCATGACTGTCCCAAAGTGAACCTAACAAGGATGACACCAATGAACAGTCATGGCAAGGTAGATGGAGAAGACCACGAGGTCTTATCCTACACAGAGAACTGTAAGTAAGTGAGAAATGCTGGAAATGGGAGCAGTGTTCCTTCCCAGGGAAGAGCACAATTAGTTGTCCAGTGCCAAATAATCAGCACTGAAAACACATATACATTATATGAACTCAACAGATTATGTTTAGGAGTATATATTTATACATATGTATGTGTGCATGCAATCGCAGTTAGTAATAAAAAGAAGCTTTTATTTTTGGAGGATTTGGAGGAGAGTGGGGAGGGGTAAATGATTTAGAAAGAGAAAAGGGAGAGAGACAGGTAATTATTTAAAAAATTTAAAAAGAAAAAAAATCCTTGACATTTCTAAACATAGTAATTTGAAAACAAGAATTGTTCTAGAAGGAACATTTTGTCACTTCTGAGAACAATGAGCAAGAAACACTTCACATTAGTGATATCGGGAGTGGGTTAGCTATTTCAGAGGTCCTGGCAGGTAATGCTAATGTCTGGAGGAAGGACAAGAGAACATGGATACACTGGGTCAGGACAGGGGTCTAAATGGGGAAGTGGGATGTAAATTCACACTTCCCAGCACGCAGAAGGCAGTGAGGAATCTGCTGGACAGCTATTCGTTCCTCTTAGGGCTTCTGAGACTGAAAGCCAGTGGGTCAGCAAGGTAAAGGAGTCAGTTAGATAATTCCCTGTGCATTAGCAAACAAACCAGACAAAATCTCAAACCAGGAAAGTCTCAAGTGTATAACGCTTACTTTTTAACCAAGTACAGTATAAGAAAAAGAAAATAATTTTGTGTAAAACTGAATGGTTTTTAAAAGTTTATCACATAGTATGCCTTACTTTGCAATAAAGGAAAATTAGGAGAAGATTTAATATAATTAATATCCTGTACAATCGAGAGGAGAGACATTTAGTTATATAATAGGAGGAGTGTGAGGAGAAGCCTAAATATGCAATATTAAGGCAGCGGTTACATAAACAGCTACACAAATCTCCTTTGGAACATTAGGAGTAGGCAGGCACCAAAGCTTCTACTTTGAGAACAGTTGATCAGTAATGATGATAGGTTAAAACAGCAGGCCAGATGCTCACAGAAGCCATACCACCTCTGTCTTGCAGTTCTTTTATGAGCAAAAATACCCAGCCATCATCTATATGGGATATGATTCTAAGTACTAGCAATTTTCCCTTAATCTACAGCTATTAGTATGTTTTAGTCTGAAAACTTATCAAAAGCACTAGAAAGTAAGTGGCTAAACTCAAAATGAAATTTCTAGTTTCACTGAATTAAAAAAAAAGAGTATGATTGAGCTGTATATAAAGCAAAAATAAAGGTAAAATTTGTTCAACAACCTCATTTGGATGTGAAAATGGCATGCTTTCGTTTTCTATGCCTATTACATTGGCACTTAAAAATTCTTAAATTTTTGTCTTTTTATGGCATAGTGTAATTTAATTAGCCATTAGGCTCATTATATAATCTTTGCGTGATCAATACATTTATCATTTAAATTGGAACAATTCTGACACTAATGGGCTGCAACGATAATTAGTTAGAATACTTGTACACATCTGGGTGAGAAGTCTGTTCTCTAGAAACAGCAAATGTTAATTTGGATTAGGATTATGAACTTGTTTTATACCCTAGAAAACAAGATTAGTACAACTGATCTTGAATTTTAGAACAGTGGGATGCTGAAATTACCTAAAAGAGGAAATTTTGTTTTGTTTTGTTTTTTGAGACAGGGTTTCTCTGTGTAGATTTGCAGCCTGTCCTGAATTTGTTCAGTAGACCAGGTTGGCCTCGAACTCACAAAGATCCACCTGTCTCTGTCTCCCAAGTGCTGGGATTAAAGGCGTGTGCCACCACCACCCAGTGAAAGAGGAAAAATTATTACTTAGTTATCATTCTATGCTGTGCGAAAGTGGACTGTATCCACAAAAACCTTTATTTTTTTTTTAAATTTCAAAAAGCCCTGAGAATTGCAGCATTTAAAAAATTAAGGACTAACATTAAGTACTTTTAATCTTGACATGCACATGATTAATAGTATATATTATATCAGTCATGGTTTAATTGATAATGTTAAAGTAGAATAATTTGTAGAATAAATCAATGAAAACAATTTTATTGAAAACAATTTCATACAATATATTTTGATCATGTTTTACCTTCACCTAATCGCTCCCAGATCTTTCCCGCCTCCCTACCCACTCAACTAGATGTTCACTCTTATTCTTTCTCTTTCAAAAGAGCCAACCAAACAAAACACATGAAACAAAAAAACCCCCAAGAAACCAAAATTCCACAAAATCAAACTAAATTAGTATCAGAGCAATAAGACAAAAAAAAAAAAACCAAATAACAAAACAAATAAAAAAAAAAACAAAGTCCACAAAAATAGTGATCTTTATATACCTGTTAGGTCCACACAAAAATCAAAAGACAATTAAAAGGTTAAGATACTGTTTTTTGTTTAGGGTAATTTGGAGAACGACAATATTCTACCCAATTTCATAATTAAAGTTCCAAGTTGAATATCCTGAATTGAATTGGATTGAAAAGCACTTGCAGAGAATTAAGTAATTTAAATGTCACATCAAGGCGAGGAGTCCTGCTCTGTTTAAGTTGAAATTCAGAACCCAATTTAACATTTAAAGGTGAACAGGGACATTAGTAGAGGGAAGGCACATAGTAGGGATGTCATTAGGAAAGGAGTAGCTTGAGAAAGAGCTGCAGAGGGAGCAGAACACATCCAAATTCACACTCACATTTTGTTTTTAGTGGTTGCTGACTGAGAACAAGAGCTGAAACTGTGGCTTCCTTCCTCCCTGTAGAAGCATTTCCCTTCCTGTAGAAGCATTTCCCTTCCTGTCTGCATCTAAGCCAACTTCCCAAGAAGAAACTTACAAATTAAAATGATAGTTAAATACGTTTAGAAGATCCTTAAGGAAACAATGACAGCAACGTTGGTATTTCAATGGTTTCTAGAATTCACCTGAGCTTTGAAAGTATATTATTTGTTATGGGAAGATGATTATTATCTTATTGTCTGGTCCACAAGTCTATCCACTAGAGGACGTAAGTACATATTATAAACTAAAAGTCACAGTGTGGTTTTCTAAAATAAAGGCTTTGCACAAAGATGATATTAAAATCACGGACAAAGTAGACACAAAATCAGGGGACAAGCCCTAAGCATTATAGGCTAGTGAAACTCCTGATCTTGTAAATATTTAAATATAGTGGTAACTAAATAGCAAATGCTATAGAACTTTCCTGCCAATAATCAGCTGTGTGAAGAAGCACAGACCCCAGTCCTTTTCATCAGGTGTGTATCCTGCCTGCACTGGCAGCAGGAAGACTCATGGATAGCACAGTGCTACTCTATTGGGCTGTTTCATATACCACTGAGCTTGTCCAGCCATAGATTGGGGACCAATCTTAGGCTTTCTGGACTTTCTTCTCTATCTTTCTACTTCCTAGATTTTTGACTTGTAAAAATCTCTTAACTTTCTGTTGATGTGGTGTAGATTCAGGGTTTTCTAGCCAGGCTTCACGAACTATGGAGAATTACTGTGTATTGTAACCTGTTCTGATCCACATAGCAAGCTGTATACCAACCAAGGATGCAGAGTCAGACCCTGTATTGAGATAAATAACCAAAGGTTTTTTAAAAAAATTAGAAAAGAGACTAATCCTGAGCTCTTCTTCAACTCAATAAATATTTAACAATCCCATCTTTCAAGATATTTTATCATTTTATCTGCCTCCCTATCTCCTTTTACCCTGTCTGAAAAGAAATCAGGCCTTGATTCAGAATCTATGCATGTATGTACAGATGCATAGTTGTATGCATATATGCATGTATGCATATGCATATGTATATATGTATGCATGTACATAAGCATTCATGTGTACATATGTATGCATGTATGTATTTTAACACATTTGTTGCAGATTATGTCTTTCTCTGATGTAAAGTTTTGATAAAAATAAAATACAGTAACAAGTATAAATTTAGTTGATTAAGTAAAATTTTAGTCTCTTTTAGCTCCATATTCTTGACCAGTCTTACAATTTTGCCCCAAATGAAATGATGAAAAATATTTAAAACTCCTAGCACAAGGGAACTCACTTGGCTGGCTTCTGCTAAGTTTGCAAGTTGGCTTCTATCCTTTTCTCTCTGGCAGACCCAGTAGTCTGTGGTTGCAATATCTTCTTTTCAGGAAATTGCAAGGAAGTCTGTTAAAGCAGACTATTTTTAATATATGGAGGTCACATTATTTCCTCTATAATACAACCACCAAATATAGCAACGCCTTACTATCTTCAATAAGGAAGAGTGTCCTGTTTCAAAGCGACAAAAATAATTATGGGAGGATTCTAAACTTTCCATACCAACTAGAATAAATGGGTCTGTACCCTGTCTGCTGGCCAAGTCTGATAGAACAGTTTTGTATTGATGAATCCGTAATAGAATGAAGGAGAAGTGTTCTGAGTTTTTATTAACTCTGGTAGGAATGAGCTCTTTATACTGCGCTGTCAACCTGTAATTTCCTGCACATTTAAATGTTCATTGTGTTAGAATTAGCATGTATTGTCATCCTTATTCCCAGCGTGAGAAGATGAAAACAGTCGCAGTGTCTGAATCATTTATCTATTAGTGACAGTGAAATCAATGCATAGCTGAAATAGAATTAAGAAATTGTTTCAACTCTCACAAAGGCAAAATGACAGACTGATTTTGGAATAGCTGTTGACAAGGCGTAGATATAATGCCTGTGACCAATACTGACATGACATTTTTTTTCCTCTGGCTTTAGCAGTAAATGGCAAGTGGGTGAAATTCAAATCTTCCTTGCTCTGTTCATGGAGAAGGACGAAGTGGCCAGGCTTAGTGATAATTCTTTTAATCCCTCCAAGTCAGGAGGCTGATGCAGGAGAATGGCAAGTTCAAAGGGTCACATGCTCCACAGAATGAGTTCAGGACCTTTTTGAGAAACTTATTGTTCTTTAATGCTACTAACACCAACAAAGTAATTTTAAAAAGAAAGGGAGATTACTGGAGCTGGGACTCTTTGTTCCTTTTAATCCACCACTTCTGCAGGAAGAATCAAAGTCCTGAGAACCTTGGAAGATCCATCGCCAAAGACCTTCTGTCAGTGTTGAAAGAGAATTTGTCTTTTTTAAAAAAAGTTGCCTGTACCTCTAGATCTTTTTCTCCTTACTTTTATGAAAGAATGAAGACTTGATCTACGAAAGTTATTGTTCTCAGGCAGAAATACAATATCATTATCAGATTATTGGAAATAGTTTGTGTCTAACTGGAGCCATAGAAATGAGGCACCGTTGGTCCTCTCACATGATCTACACAGACACATAGAAGAGGCAACAGACAGTGTATAAGTTTCAGGGGCTGACTCCAACAACCTAGATGCAGAGACAACATGACAGAAGGATACATTGTTGACAAATGTCTCTTCCTATCTACTGAGGTCTATTGCTGTTATATTTAATATAGAAGTTTTGATTCCATCTCCTGATGAATTCTAGAACCACATACGCTAGAGCTTGGTAACCAATCCTTCACAGTTCTCCCCTACTGAGGCTTAACAATCTACCCCTGGTCCTGCAAGTGCCCTCCATAACCTACATTCTATTCCCACCAATTTCTTCCTACCCCTAGTAATTCCTCCGGGGGCCTTTGTTTGGCTATGTTCTGTGCCTGGAATTACCCCTGCCCCCTTTGCTTCTAGTGAACTGTCATACAACTCTTAAAGACAGCTTGACTGCCAGGATTGTAATAAGGAACTTTCTGGAAACTTCCTTTTTCCCAGTAGTCAAGCAGAATTAAGTTTGGTCCTCTCTGAATTCCTGTAACACTTACACTTGCCTATATATGGTACTTAGCATGCGGTTTATACAAAATACACAGGGTACTTTCTGGGTCATGTATATTTCAATCTTTTGCTAGCTGGTAAGTACTTTGTTTCATATCCTTACAGTTGAGTGCTTGAAATATAGTAGTCATCAAGTGGAAATATGTATAATTGATCATTTTAGCACATTCATAAAATATAATTCCATCTGTAGGCTCCAAAGTCTAAGGCCTTCACAGGCAAATGGTATGCCTTTTGCCAGTTTGTGGGGGAAGGGAGTGGGAAGAAATACTTTGTTTTCTCAAATACTTATTTTCTGTTAACTGATGAATCAATCATTAAGGTGCCTTAGGCATATCAAAAGGAAGCTTATTCAACTTGGCGAAATGATGAGTTCTCTTATCTCTGTCTATTTTCCAAGCTAATTGTTGTGTTTGTTTTATTTTTTAAACACATTACTAAAGACTTAGACATTTAAACAGATGCACAGTTCGTTGACTATCAAATGTTTACTTTTTAAATTTTGGTACAGACACACAGCTGTGAGGAATTACTGTAAATCTGTGGTTCAGGCACACCTGCTTCCAAAAGATGCACATAGATTAGCTTTACTGTAGCTTCAAAAGCTGCCTTTCATTGGTGGATCATGAATTCCTAGGGATTAAGAAGTGAAATAATTTAGTATTGGGAAATCAACATAATTTTCATCTCCATAATTAGAATGACTCAGATCTAGATATAGGGAAAAAGGAAAAGAAGCACAGATGATGAAATTCTTGAAACCAAGTCAGATTGATCAGATGGCTCTTTAAGTGAACCAGATTCAGAAAGAGGAAAATCTAACATATATGGACATCAGTCATAGGATCAGGGAAATAATTATGTTAACATAGGAGAAGGCATTAAAGGGATGGAGTTTTTCACACTATGCTTTGGGGGAAGACACTGTGGACCGAGAGCATTGGTCTTTATAGAAGAATAGTGCCTCCATAGAACCTATAAAGTTTAGGCTCACTAAAAAGGGGCCCAGAGCTGACAAGAAAGGGTGCCTTTCCGTAAGGGAGTGACATTGGAAGAAGGTAGAGGGAGTGGGAGAGGGAGAGGGAGTAGGAAGTGGGATGGTATGTAAAATGAGAAAAGATTTTTTTTAAAAAATTAATTTAAAAAAAGAAAGAAAAACCCCTTTCAGTCATTGATTTTATCACCAGAAGGAGTTTACCACAGGAAAGACTGAACTGAGCCTTAGGGCGTGGACATTTTTGCCTGAAGTGATAGCAGAGATGAAGTCATGTTGTGATAACAGTAGTTCAGTGTCGCCAGAGGCCGGTGCCAGAAGGAGGGCTGGGTTGGGAAGAAGCTGGGATGGTGGTGGAGAGCGCCACTGGAGTCTATTTCTATCACATACAGCAAAGGGATTTCATAACAATACTTTCTGTGGCTCGGCTTCCCAGCTGTGAGGAGAGATGAAATAATTCTAGACATTCATTTGCCAGGTTTCTTGGGTGTAAAAAGTCGATAAGGAAATGGTTGTCTGGGAAAATTTTTTCCTGCTTTCGTAAAACGTTCAATAAAATGTATATAACAGTGTTTTGAGGTTCTCAGTGTGAGCCCACCACAGGGGTTATCTGACAGTTGAGAGACATTATGAAGAATGTGCTAGGGAAGGGCGTGGCTTGTGGGAAGCAGAGCTACTTTCAAAAAATCAAATTCTGCCCAACAGGTCTGACACAAAGTCCCAGCTTTTCAAAATGCCAATTAGGCTTGGTTGTGACACGTACAGACCTGAACAAGTCTGCCAAGCTCATTCCAGGAAAGACTAGGCTCACTTCTCACCAGGGAACAACGCTAGGGAAACACACCTTGGCTGGCCTGTAACGCTATCCTTCCCTTACTCCGATGGTTCACGTTCACAACCCGAGAAGCTGGGGTACCACTTCTTTTAACATATTTGGCTAAAGTTTTCTGTGTTGACAGTTTTCTAGTAAACTAGGAAATTAACTTGATTTACTCACCAAAACCTCCTCTGTAATAAATCCTTATGAATATCACAGTGATAGATGGTATGAAGAGCAATGGATGTCTCTCTCCCCTCCAAGTGCTACCCAAGCCCAATCCTCCTTAGCTTCTGAGTCAAGACTGAGCACATTCAGCTATTCAGCATATCCAAGGCCACAGAAAGGTATTTCTAATCTACCTTTCAGCTCTCTTTATATAATTTTCATTGTGTTTTAGGTATTTACTAAAATACTGATTTCTTCCTTTCATGTCTGCCCCCTATTCTAGATACCCATGCACACACTCTTTGCACTCACACACTTTCTTTTAGATGTACACATAGATACACACGAAGATGGGCGGAAAAGTCTTTAATGCAGCTTTATTTACAAGCCTTTAGCTTATAAGCAAGCATACATTTCCAGATAGTAGATTTTCTCTAGGAAGATTTAGACCTCAACTTACCACAAGAGACAAGAATTAGTCTTCCCAATATGTAAAATTTATGATTATTTTGGTATTTAAAAATATTTCATTTTAATATAATGTATTGGTAGAATAAAAGAAATCTCAATACCAAAGAAGAGTAAAGGGAAACATTAGTCATAGTAAAATGCACTCTGAGAATATAATAATTAATAAAGTATGCTTCATACACTTACACTGTATACACATAAAAAAGCAAAAGCTTGAGATATGTCATTACTTATTTTGATCTTATAAAAATGTACCTTCGTAACCATGGAAATGCGCTTCTTTCTTCATCCCCAAGGAAAATGGAGGCCGGATTCTTCTAATTACCAACCTAAGAAAACATATTTAAAGTATCAGT
The DNA here is from genome assembly GCA_025134845.1 of Neodon shergylaensis. Classification (NCBI taxonomy): domain Eukaryota; kingdom Metazoa; phylum Chordata; class Mammalia; order Rodentia; family Cricetidae; genus Neodon; species Neodon shergylaensis. The sequence goes on from JABTXL010008166.1 coordinate 15,896,525, forward strand.
TCATTGACACTTGTCACTACCTAACTGTTACTGTCATTTGTGATAGCCAGCAATACTGTTAGACCTGCAGCTAGAGCCAGGCTTTTCTGTTCGCTTTGTTGCTTGCTCTGAGTTTATAGTAGACTGTGCGTTGGACAGACCACATGGTAAGTGATCTATAGTCATAACAAAGAAGTACCTGGCAACTTCGAGATATCATTAGCCTGAAACAAAGAAAAGGAAAGGATCCAGGAGTTTGGAAGTCTTCATTTTCCAATAGCTCACATTCCTTCAGGGAGCTATACCCTCTTCCAGCACTGAAGCTCTAGATGTTTGCCTTGGCCTAACCTACTGGGGTGGGCAGCAGTTGGTGTAAGTCTATTAGCATGTAACATATGATGACTCCAGTGATTCATTTGGAAACTATAGGCAGAGAAAGCCAAGAACTGTCTGTGTTAACAGAGGAAAGCACATCTGGGTTGACTTAAAAGCTAGAAAAGTGAAAAATGTTTCTAGGTGGCTGCAATGACCAAACACCTACTGGGAATAAAGAACATGAAGAGAGGAGATTTCAATATTTGGGTGGACAGAACCTGTCTGTCATATCACTATTGCCACTGAATGAAGACTTGTGTAAAGCCAGCCACAGACTTGGGCTGCTCATTACAGGACTTAGTTATTCGCTTCTATGTTCATGTCTGTTTTGTTAGGTCACAAGTTCCTGTTGTGTCAGGAACCCCAACAAATATAGCAGATAGCCACATCATCCCAGTATCAGCTTGACTTCTACCTTCATGGTTGTGACATCATTAAGAGAATGAGAGAAACTCTCATCGTAACCCAACAACTATTAGTGACATCAAAGGCTATGGTCTTATGACTGTGCATATATATGATTGTGATAGATGTGTGTATATCACATGCATATTTGTGTGTATATGTGTCTATTTCTTTTAAGTGAATTGTGAATTGCTAAAGGTCAACTTGTTTAGACAATAAGAAATTAAGGTTGAAATTTTGCTCCCTGAAGTCTAGATAGCATAGCTATGTACACATGTACCTTGAATATGAGAAAGTAAACCATAGAACTCTCTAGAGCCAATGTAGTAAGAATCAGGTGTTAGGAGGGAAGATTGCGTTAACTAACATAGACCCCTCCAGTGGCCATAAACAGGTACCCAGAAGAAATAATAACCACATATTCTCATCTGAACAGCTCAGACATTTTGTTCTGTCTGTACCCTACAGCTCAAGCAGTCTTACTATGTCAACATAATTTCAAATAACATTGTAACGTTGGACAATGAGAAATCTCAGCCCATAGGCAAAAAGGAGTCTTGAACACTGGATTATAGTTTGTAAGATAATAGGCTTAGAGTAGCTCCTAATATACCAGAAATAGGATGGCATCAGCTGTCCACTGCACAATAGTCAATATCATTAGGAAAACTGCTAAAGGGAATATGACACTTCTTTGATTCTCAGTAGCAAAGGCAAAGAGAGGAGGGTCAGTTATGCAACACTTTATGAAATTCATTGCAAATTCTCTCAATGCCCATTAAATAACTTTGAAGATGTTATGTAAGTTTCTCAGTGGCATTCTGTATTTTGTATATACAAACACTATTAAAATATGGAGCTAAATCTAGACAGTGAAAAACAGACAATACAACATGATGCATTTTAATAATTTTCATATTATAACATTTGTAATATAAAATGTAGAAAGCCATCAAATAGCAGTCTGGGCTCCACTAAAAAGTTGTAGCAATTAATTAAATGATTTCTTTTTTTTTTTGTAAAAGTCAATGTCATATAGTGAAAGCAAATAAAAAAGAATATTAATATTCATTTATTTATTTAAAGAGTAATATTGAGTTTCCAAAAATGTAACGACAGATATTAACTGGTAATAAAGAAAACCTGTTTGTTCATATGCACAAGTGTTAGCTCTCTCAGCAGTCATTTCTTGCACACATGCTGTGTCATCCAGGACCGGGACCTTGTGGAATTTCATTTAATCACGTTAACTATTGTCATTATGTAAGTCCTGTTTAGGCAACCATCCATTGAGATTTCATGGGTGCAGCTTCTCCATTATTTCTAGAAGACATTATCTAACAGTTGACACTGTGGTTCTTTGCTCTTACCATATCTACTAGATATAGATGTCTAGACAAAATGCAGAGATATAGTAATAATTTCTATCCTCCAGCTACAAAAGATGTTTCATTATGAGTAGTAAGAAGTACACCTATTTCGGAATATAAGCTTAAGCATTTAGGATAGAGTTAGAAATTATACTGGTTTAAGAAAATGGAGGTAGTATGTTTTCCTCCAGGTTCTATGATCTCTCCAGCCATGGGTGGTTGGCCAGGTTTATTGTATTAGTCATGAATTGCTTCTGATTGGCATTAAGTTCAGTTATACAGTGTTGGTTACTGCCAAGATTAGGGCACCACTATTGCACTCTTCAGAATACTTTGCTGGGCTGGTAATTGTCATGGTTCATAAGACTTACACCTGGTTGTTACTATTGATTTTCTTTCCCTCTCAACAGCTTACATAGCACTTTCTGAAACCATGAGAGGCAGTCCTCAGGGAGCAGGCTTTCAGGTCAGTTCCAATTCAACTCCCCACTGGACTGCCCCTCACTCCTCTCTCCAATGTCATGTCCTCCTGTTGTAACTATTTATGTGTTTATTTGTCTAATGCACAGGGTCCAATTAGTGCTGCCTATCTTCCTTCTGAAACTGTTGGCAGTCAAGGAAATTTCACATTTGCATTTCAAAACCACTGCACCAGTTTTACCAGACTAGTTGGCAAAAGGAAGTAATTTAGATGTTTCCAATTTCAAACATCAATAGATTAAAAACTACTAATCCTGATTAATTCTACAAAGCATCTATTGGATATAAGGACAACATTATCCAAAAGAAGGGAGGTGATCTCTTGGAGTTCCCAGCAGATAAGCAAATTGAAAATAGTAAAGGCCCAGAATAATCTAATGACTTAATTTTAGAACAAAACCCATGGTAAAGGTGAAGACTTCAGGTTAGCTTTCTCAATTTGATTCTTGAAAGTGAGAAAATTGAGACGGGGTGGTGGTGGTTAAACTCACACAGATAAGAGTCAGGTCATTCATATCATGGCCCAAGAAGCCTCACTGTGGTGATTTCCCACTTCACAAAGGGTTCATAAAGGAGTGATACATATGTGCCAAGTGTGTCTTCAGCAGACCTTTTACCCAAGAAATCCAATGTAACATGGAGAAGCGTGTAGGAGGATGCTATTGATTCAAATAGAAAAATAATTCAGTTTGAAATTTTTTTAAAATCACAGTGTGAATTTCAATTGCAGAATCTTTCTGTTCTTTTATTAAGCCATACTCTCAAAAGAAGACTTTGCATTGTGTTGTTTCGAAGAGCAAGAATGTGTCTATTTGTAATCTGTTGTCAGAGACTGCTTATTTGTTTCCTGATGCCCAGACTGGAAATAATGACACAGAAACTATATTAAGTGCAATGCTGTTTAGCCAATAGCTTAAGAATATTTCTAGCTAGCGCTTACATCTTAAATTAACCCATTTCTATTATTTTATATTTTACCACGACTCTTGTGGTATATCTGTAAGGTTCCCAGCATATCTGTCTCCAGCAGCAGCTACATGGCTTCTCTTTGACTCTGCCTTCTTTCTCCCAGCATTCAGTTTAGTTTTTCCACCTAGTTTTATTGCCCTGTCATAGACCCAAGCAGCTTCTTTGTTAACCAAGGCATTCACAGCATACAGAGGGGAATCCTACATCACCTCCCTTTTTCTATCTAAATAAAATGAAGGCTTTAAATTTAACATAGCAATATTACATATAAAAACAGTTACCAAGCAAATATTACAGCTATAATATTTATATCTATTTTATCTTTTACCACAACTAAGGAAAACTAATTATAACTATCTATTCTTCAAATCTATCAAAGATTCCAGAAGGATATAATATTACCTAAGTAAACAGGAAGTGCATTGTAAGCAACTTTCAAAACTCTATAATTGATGGAGACATCTCACTACCTGGACAGTCATCCAAAGTTCTTCTGCAATTTTTGGGCACCCAATTTTAGCCTACAGGCCCATAGTATTCAGCAGACATTTGTTTTTGTCTAACAAACTCCACAAGGAGCCTCTTCCCTCTTCAATGCTCATCATCCTTTTGAAGTAGATTGGTTCTGCCAGGAGCAGATGCTTTTTGTTGGGTAAAATAACTTTTTTAAGGGTGTTCACTGTGACCTTTCAGAGGGTTTTGTTTCATCAAACTACATTAGTCTGGAAGAAGCCCACAGGTTTTCATCTCCTGTGGAAACAAAAGCAAAACCTCTTTTCCAAAGCAGTGTATCCTTAAACCCAAATTTTGAAATCAAGATATCTTTTAAAAAATACACACATACACACACACACACACACACACACACACACACACACACTAATTTAGCTTAGCAGTTCATACAATGAAATATCTCTCTGTACTTAGTTCCTTTACAGTCAAAAATTTCAAAGAAAACACAAAAATATATATAATCCAGACCCTCTGTATATTTTCCATCTTTATGTGGCTTTTCTTTACTCCTTTAATCTATGACTGTCTGTATTCTGTCTCTTTAAAGACTTTGCTTTAAAGACTTTGATTTGTTTTAAAAATCATTTACTTCCTTTTATAACTGTCTATATACTTTTCTTCTCTTTCCTAAGCCTATATACATTATCCAATACTGTGACAAATTTAGAGGTCTTTTTAAAAAGATGAATCTATACTACTTTTCTGACCAGGACTGCTTCTTAAAATACTAAGCAGTGTTGCTAAGGCTGACGCTCTTTTGCCATTTGGCTCTGCTCAGTCCAACATGGAGGAGGTCTGTTTAGCTCCAACCATGCTCACAACCCCATTTTCAGGCACATAGTGGGTCTCTGTTGCCATTAAGCAAATTGTAGCACTCTGCTTACAGACCCCATTTAAGTGTAAAATCTCTCAAAAGTTCCAGAGGTCATTCTGCCAGCAGGAAGCTGCTCTTTTTGGTTTGTTTGTTTGTTTTGAGAAGCTGTGCAGTTTTTTGCCACTAAAGCTGAGTCAGGAAACCTCTTAAAGGAGCTGCATCTCTGCCAGCAAACAGAGCCTATCTGGAAAAACTGTGGCTACCAAGAAACTGTGGTTGGCTCCCATTTTTCTGGGTCTAGAAGTCCTCTTTATTTTTAATGCCTTTTTATGTCTTATGTGTATCCATGATCCAGATGGTGGGCACCATTCTGTTGGCAGAGACTGCTTGTTTCCCAGCTGACCAGATCTGAAATAATTACACAGAAACCATATTAAATGCAATACTGTTTGGCCAGTAGCTTAAGTTTATCTCTTAGCTAGCTCTTGCATCTTAAATTAACCAATTTCTATTATTTTATATTTTTACCACAAAGCTCATGGTTTACTGGCAAGGTTCCGGTGTGTCTGTCTCCTGCAGTGGCTACATGGTGTCTCACTGACTCTGCCTTCTTTCTCCCAGCATTCAGTTTTCCCACCTAGTTCTATTCTGCTCTATTACAGGCCAAAGCCCCTTCTTTATTCATTAACCGATAAAAACAACACATATTCAGAAGGACTTCTCACATCATCTCCCCTTTTAATCATATTTTCTTCATTCTTTCAGTCATTCACCTATCTTTACACCACATCTATGACAGTCAGCTACAAGAACAAGATCTGGAACCACATGAAGCTTATATTACAGACTAGAGAGGCAGAAAAAAAGACACAATCTACCAGGGAACTCTGAGAGCATGTGTGATATGAGCTAGTTTGGTAGTTATAGCCAGGGCATGCAGCTACTTGTATGCTCCTGACTGAAGATTGTCCTTCTCTATCAAGGAAGGTCCTTTCTTATCAATTAGACAACATCAAGAGGGATACACATAGAGTAATAAGAGAGGGAGTGGATGTCAACTTATCCATCAGATCTACGAAATGAACCCTGCTCATCCATGGAATGACCCACAGCACAGCCAGAAAGCAGAATAAGGGAGGCTATTTAAGAAGAGGAAGGGAAGAAGTGTAAGGGGCCACAGGTGAGGCAGGGAGAAAGGAAAGGAACAAAGCATACAACTCTGTGGCATGAAAACGCCACAGGAAAATCCATTTCTCTATCTTTCAACCACACATTCTTTTTCTTTAGCATATAATAACACAACCCAAGTGCCTCAGCTGTCAGTCTGACTGTCTTTAGAAGAAAGTGTCAGCTAGGAACAATGGAACAAGACATCACTCATTGTAGTACTTCATATGGAAGGTGATTCTATGCAGACTGTGGAGCCTATAGTTCAAGAGATGCTGAATGATTTAGTTCTAGATATCTGCGGAAGGCAGAGCCAGCAGGGCTTCTGATGCCATGTATGAGATGGTAGGATGGGAGACAATACACAGAGGCAAGAATGATAACAAGGTTTTGGCCTAAACGATCGAGGCTCAGACTTGCCATTTATTGAAATTCTAAGGCTTGTGGAGCGGGTTTGAGATTAATTAGAGGAGTCTGGAGTTCAGAGTGATCTTGACTGTGATGTTGATGTAGGAGAATCTATTTAAAGCCATGTTCCTAGATACATAATGACAAATAAACACAATTTGCATGCTAAGCAATTTGGCAGAGTAAATATTCAGAGAAATGCCTCTTGGCAAAGAATACCTGAAATGCTAGACTGAAATATAATAAACTTGGAAAAATGAGCCTGGGCTCTTCGAACAGATAGATATAAGACAAAGGAGAACAAAGAACAGCATGGTAGTAAGCCAGATCTAGAGGTTTTTTTCTTCTTTTTTTCATCTGAGGCCACCTGTCATTTTCTGATGGCTCAGGGTCTAGAGTATAACTGACCTTGGATTGGAAAAAACGCTTCAATCCCTAAAAATGTGTTAGTCAGGTCAACAATACATCAGTGAAGCAGAAATATAAATTACTGCTCTCAGAAACTGCACTAGGGCAAATTAACTTGCTGCTATCACCAAGGTGATGGCAGTTACAGACGACACATTTGGAAGTGATTCTGCGAGCTAAGGGAGCACAGCAATTCTCCGTCTGGGAAACACATTTCTAGACAGTTCTAGGTTGTTGGTGACATGGGGAACAAGGAAGCAACAACCAGTTCCACAGTGGAGAAGATGATAATCCATTAAGTGCTTAAGGCTTTCTGACTTTTCTAGCCTGCGTTGGTTGGGTCCTCTTTTTCACTGCCACAAACATCTCAAATCTTTCTCCGTTTGGAAGGGATTTTATTTCATTTTCTTCAGTGTGCAGGTCTCTTGCAAGAGAACCCTAGGGGGCCAATTTTTCAGAGAGGATTTCATTTATTTTTACTTTTTAAAAATTTTTTTATTTATTTTACATACCAACCACCATTTTCCCTCTCTTCCCTCCTCCCAATACCCCCTCCCCCGTCACCCCATCCCACATCCACTCCTCAGAAGGGTAAGGCCTCCCATGGGGAGCCAATAAAGCCTGGCACATCAAATTGAGGCAGGACCAAGCTGCTTACCCCTGCACCAAAGTTGAGCAAGGCATACTCTTACACTTACCTGCCACTGCAGTGGGTAAAACACCCCCATGATTCAAAGGCTGTCCGTATGGGCCTCTTGACGTTTTAGATGAAGGCCTACTCACTACTTTTCAGTCATTATCTTCTTCAGTGGGCCTAGTTTCCCTTACTCCCTGAAGCATGGCTGCTGCAAGTATGTGACCTTGGGGTTATAGATGGATTGACCACTCACATGTGGCTTTGATTTTATGGAAAGACTTTGTCTCTTGGTTAGTCTGCAAATTATCTTTAGGTTTTTGGTCTGTTATTGAGTTTCTCTGTCTGTTTGCATAGTACTATGGAGCAACAGAAACCTGACCCAGCAATGCTACAATCTCCAGGCTTATAGCTTACAATTTAATTAATTGTCTGAATACAGTCTAAAGTATTGAGCAAGTGAAAGGAACTAGATTGTGTATATAATTGCACATACTTACTACAATATTTGTATATGGAAAAGGGAGTACATTTGCCTAGGACAATGGTATATAAGTAAGATCAAAAAGAAATGATTATGTAGCAAAATGTATTATTAGTAATAATTCTATATGATTATCAGAAACCTGATTTTCCTGGGTGTTGAGCACTTCCCATCTCTATGGTTAATCTTCTTCTAGTTTGGCAAGCCTAGCATGTCTGGCACGTCTGAGTGTGTGCCCAATGCTGACTTATCATAACTTTCTCTTTGATTCTTGGTTTAACTATATTTCAGAGATAACTGGTATTTTGGGACAGAACACTACACCAAGTGGGAGACTGAACTCAGATGTTAGTTGCCTGGTCTAGCTTTGACAAATCACTTTACCTCTCTGTTTTATAAGTATGTGTGTAAGCATAAATAAATTATAATAAAATAAAGAATAAAGCACTTCAATACCTATAATGTCCAGACAAAACTAAAAAGTCAAATGACATTCACACACTTTGAAGCATGAGATTAGTGCAACCCATCGAACATTGCCTTTGATCTGGTGTCAAACCTTGGATCTGAGTGCTTAGAAAATAGTGATGAAAAAGCATATATTTGACCTCATGACTAACAAGGATTCCCTAAGCTATCAAGTCAGGGTAGTTGTTTTTTGTGGGGTTACTAACTTTACACCAAAGGTTTTCCTTCTCTTTCCAGAGCCACACTGCTCCAGCCGCCTGGACAAATGGATGACCCTGGAAGGCGTCTTCCACCTCATGACTTTTTATTCCCTCCCTGGTTTCTTCACTAAAGGCTCACACATGCACATGATCCCTTTCGCAGAGATCCTATCCTATCCTTGTTCTTACCTTTCCACTCAGGTGTTCCTCTGTGTACAGTTAGTTCCTTTCTCCCACTTGTCTAGTAACAGATATTCAAGACTTTTGAGAAGGTACAGTGAACTATGTGCAAATATATATGTGTATATATACACATATATATATATATTTGTGTAGACATAGTAATGAAACTATAGCTTTTCAAACAGAATTAAAACTTATAAAGGGAATGGAATTGAAGTCAAAAGTTAAAATTCTTTAAAAGGTTTTACACAGTAGAAAGTAGAGAGAACACAGGTTTTAAAGTCCTTTCTGAGTCTGAAAACATCTTATTCTAGTGTTTCTCACAAACACTAGTAATTATGCCAAGAAACTATGACAACCATGACAATTTATTGAGGTACTTACATTTCGTTCTTGATGTCAAGGAAGATTGAACAATTAAAAGCATTTTCCGAGAAGTTGACCAGTCCCATTTACTTCTGGGGGAGGAGGTTACCTGCTCCAGATGATTACCGAGTTTGGTTTTTTACTTCTCGGTCTGCCATAGGCAAGACTATGGAAGGACTCCAGCCTTTTAAGTAGTACATGCTTAGAGCCTCATATTCTTATGGGACACCAAACACAGGGCTGATTTCAGCCACACATCTATTCAAATTCCATGGTCTTAGGGACACAAAGATTCCTTTTGGTGTAAAATTAGAAATGTTGAGAGCAGCATGGCTGTCAACATGAACATTTATAATGAGCAACAAAAATGTCACCTAAAATAATCTCAGAGGTTCTCACTTAAGCCTTGTATTTGAGTTGATATTAAAGACTAATGACTTCTTACATAAGTTCTACTTAAAACACCAACAGATCCACTGAAAACGGTTTCATTTCCATAACATCAACATCAAGAGATATACTTAATGAGATATGTTTTATTGAGATATAAGATACATTTTCTAAAATCATGCAGAATGGACCAAGAAGTTGGGCAGTCTAAGAGCCAGGGATAGAAAAACAGAGACGATTAGAGTGAGGGATGAACTGTCAGTCACAGGGAAGAAAAATTGGTTCATTTGTCCTCAAAGGAACAGATAACATTTGGGAGCAATCAACAAGAAAAGTCAAATAACTTTCAACAACGTTCTTAAGGATGGGAGTCTGAATTTTTTTAATTCATTTTATATACCAACCACAGTTCCTCCTCGGGCTCCCCTGTCCCCAACCCCATTTACTCCTCAGAGAGGATACAAGGCTTCCCATGGGGAACCAACTAAGCCTGGCATATTGACTGAGGCAGATCAACTACCCATTTGATGCATGATTTCTCTGACCTCCAACAAGGAGGTCTTGTGTCCCAGGAAAACAGAATATAATGCACTTACATCTCATCAAAGTGCAAAATGCATGCTTCCTCCATCTCTGGGATATCTGGTATGTGAACACAGTTATTAAACTGCATATAAACCATAATAGCTAGTTGAAATTGCATAATGAATTAAATACATTCTTCTGGGACACTGAGCTTGCCAATGTACCAGACACTGCCTTTCAAAAGTTACTGATCCTTCTGAAGAGAAAAATAGGATACACTAAAATTCTTGCTCTGGGCAAAGTCAGTCTGAAGTGCTAGATTTTTAAACCTGAAAAATATCTTTGTGGATGATTCCATTACAGTTTTACTCAAAAACCAAATCCTCCAATTCAAAAATTCAAAATATAGAAATAATAAAATTCAGTGAGATATGAGATGAGATTCTACCTATGAGCCATTTAAGTAGACAATGTGAAGGATTTGTCATGTGAACCTTATATGCAAGAATAATCCATTTATACAGCATTGTAGGAAACTGCTTCATCGAGATTGCTTTTACAGTAAGTGAAGCAAACCACGAGGACAGTTGTCGGTAGTACATGACACACAGCATTGATTTCCCAGTAGAGAACAAAAGGCAAAACTCCCCCTTCTCTACTTAGAGGATGAGTCGTGATCATCAGGAGGCATTGTCCTTGCAAATGACCAGAGAATCTACTGAGATGTAGCACTCGGAAAACCTTTTCAAATTCACCAAATCGACTCAGCATGCTTTGCTTCTGTAGTTCTGTCAAACATTTAAAAACGGTGGCTTTTGTTCTTTTGGCATTCATTTCTCATCTCCGGATGGTATTTCTAACTTGCCAACTTCTAATTTTGAAGTTTTCCTTTTCAAAAGCTTTATTTCTTATTAATCTTATGGAAGCGTTATTTTTCACAGTCATTCAGCACTCCATGGCATTTATTGTTTGAACACTGGATGAAGGAAAATGTGTGCAGTCTCATACCTAAACTAGTCACAAAGGAGTACAATATTTTACAGTGTATAATTGAAAAAATAAAAAAAGCCAATAGGGAGTTTGGCACATAGATCGTAAAGATTAAAATATGGAGAATTCATGTAAGATCATGGGTTAAACTAGTCTACCTACAAAGAATACAATTCCATATTTTCAGGGTAGACACAATGATTATTTACAGGAGTTAAAGCTTTACTTTTCGTCATCTACACCTGTTGCCCATCCATGTATTTATTATGCTTGGTTGGATGAATTCTAGGATATTAAAAAAAGATTCTAAATAGCCTAAGCACTACATTTAAGAAAAGAAAACATGACTTCAGTTTTATAATCCATCTTTCTAAATAGTTTTTGAATTTTATTCTTCTCTCACTCTTTTAATTGAAGTCTGGGTCTCTTCTTTTAAAGAACAGAGAAAGAAAGGAGACAGCAACTGGGGATACTAATGTTTGAGACTCTTTTCAGTCAAGGGGCATTTATGTTGAGAAGTCACTTCTCTTCAGTCAGGTGGCGCCTGCACTACTGGATGGTTTGTGAGTCGGGCAAGGGGCTGGAGATTGAAAAACACACAGAGACACGAGTCTTTCTTGAAACAAGAATGCCAATTTTATTGTGTTCCAGGGCAGCTTACATAGGGCTCTCCTTAACTAATGGCCATGCCCCAGCTCTTGGAATTTTCAGCTGCAAACCCACCAGAAACCACTGCCCTGTCATCAGGAACTCATGAGGGTTTCGTGCTCAGAGCAGCTGCAAGCACAGGAAAACAAGCTGGGCACTCCAGCAGGCAAAGGGTCATAGAAAGTTCAGGGTCTGAGAGTCTGCAGTTCCCAACACAGTTCCCAACACAGTTCTCTCTTCACTACCAATTTATCCCTTCTGTTTTCATTCTCTGTTTAGCAGATATCTTATCACCAAAACTTCTGAGCACACACTTCTCTCATATACATAAACCTTTTTTCCAAGAGAACAGATACATTGGAAAGATTTCCATAATAGAATATTCATAAAGGTTCTCCTAAATATCTGTTAATCTTTAAAATGTATCTGAGGACAAAACGGTAGCCAGGAGGGACCAAAGCAAAAAGAACATTATTTTCTTTCTTCTCATCTCCTATGACCTGTGTACATACATAATGTTTCCAGAGGAGGAAATATTACACACCTTTAATATACCCAGTAGACATTTTACCATATATGAAGTTGATAAAAAGAAATAAAAGTCAAAAGCAATGACATATCCACAAACACCTTAACACTATTTTTGTTTTAAAATCAGACATCTAGTCAGAGAGGAGGAAGGGGGGAAAGATGATCAATACAATTGACATTTTTAAAAATGTTGTTAAATGAGCTTTTAAAATTGAACTGATCTATTTTAATTAGAGAGAATTCAAGTTTCTATTCAAATTTCAGGTTCTTTTCCATTGATGGTATTGATTATTTTATATATGTCACACTTTCTTTTTGAATTGTTTTATTTTATGTGTGTGAGTGTTTTACTTGCATGAATGTTTATACAAAACATGCATTCCTATTGCCCACAAAACTGGAAGAGGGTGTTGAGTCCCCTTGGATTTTGGTTATGGACAGTTGTGAACTACCAGGTGTATGCTAGGAATTAAACTTGATCATCTAGAAGAGCAGCCAGTGCTCTTAACCAAGGAACACTCCAGCTGTTTGACCATTTTCAACAACTAAAAAAAATAAACAAAAAAAGAAGCAAACAAAAAAGAATTTAAATTTGTAAGGGTGGAGAGAAGGCTTAATGAATAAATGCATTTGTTACCAAGCTTATGATGACATGTGATTGACCTCTGGGGTATATGTGGTAGAAGGAGATAGTCAACTCTATAGATGATTATAGACAACAGGAGTATCCTGGATTGCAAAAGCTAGAGGAAAAAAATTACTGTTGCAGAAATATTTTTGAAGAGTCAGGTTTAACTTGAATTAAACATTATGCAATATATGCATTTGATGACAAATCACAGGTCTCAAAATATTTATAAACCAGTTGAAATAGTTTCAGAGAATGTTAAGAAAGTTGGTAAGTAAAAGGATCATGGCCCATGTTCAAAGACAGCTATGCAGAGGCAAGCAGTTCTCTGTGAGAATCTCAGGATGAGACTCATAAAAGCTTGAGATTAAAGAGAATGTCTTGGAGCAGATACTTTAGAGCATCATTCACATATATAATTGTGGAAGAGAAAAATTGCTATTTTATTTCACAACATGCTATGTTTCATTAAAGATTCATAAATGCCAATTTCAAAAATGTACTTAGCTTAGCAATCCTAACACAGAGGCTCCTTCAATTCATTGTCTTCCAGGAGGTCATGGGGCACAATCCCAGTATCAAACCTGTCACCTTAACTCTTCCCTGTGGCTGGTGTCAGTGACTTTATCTCGTCATTTTCATAGGAAATCGAAATCACTAGATTTCTCACAGCCCAGACTCAGCCTGTAGCTTTTCATTTGTCTTCATCTCTCATCTTTTTATATGTATTGTATAATATGTGCTTGTATTAAACTTTCATTTTTCCCAAGCATTTAAGCAAAAGCAAACAAAAATAAACACTTAAACAAAAATAAAATTAACAATAATAAAAACTTAAACAATGGCCCCTTCACAACTTTCTCTAACCCCCTTTGTTCTATTTTAGGGTTTAATGTGAAAAATTTAGGTCTCTTTTCCATAGCAGCTACTATCCTCATCTCTCTTCATTCTGCTGATCAAATCTCTCCCAGGTCTTCTAGGTAGGCAAGTCTGCCACACTGTGACCATGCTTCTCTGGACAAGTCTGCCATGCTGGTACAGGCATCTCTGGTACGTCTACAGCAGTGCAACTGGTCTCTCTGGGTGAGTTGGCCACACTGTGATGATGCCTCTGTGGGTAAGTCTACCTTGCTGTGACCACATCTCTCTGGGTAAGTCTGCCATGCTGGTACAGACATCTCTGCTAAGTCTACAGCAGTGTAACAGGTCTCTCTGGGTGAGTTGGCTACACCGTGACCACCCCTCTGCGAGTAAGTCTACAGCACTGTGACCACACCTATATAAGTAAGTTTGCCATTCTGTGAAATCCTTTGAAGACTTCCAGTTCTCTCCTATTCTGTCTTCTTAGCATCTTGACCATGGTAGGCATTCTCTTTTTCAACTTATGCTCTCCACTTGTCTCTTTGATACACAATTATCCAAGCATTTCTTTGATTGAAAACAGAATAGAAACTCTACGCACACTTCTCTAAAAGCAGGCAACCAAATGGCCCTCATCTGGACAATGATTATTTTCTGGTCAAAGGGAGAGTGGCAGTTACTATCATCCTCCCATACCCTCACACCCCCATTCTCCAGGTTTTGATAAGAACAGCCTCATTCCTTCGCTGTGAGAGCAAAGCATTAGAAGATTAAAAGACATTTCTTTCCTTCATTATAGAAGGTCAGGGTCTTGATTTATAGATGTGACAGTATGTGGTTTGCTAATAAAAGCTTAGCATTGTTTGCAAGCAGACAGTGCAATGGGTGATTGATATCATTGCCAAAGAATTAATCTTTTAAAGAAATAGATACTAATAGAAGTTTTTTTTAAATAATTACTAATAAATATTTCACTTTCCTTTGAATTTTTGAGTGAAGTAGCTATTAATAAATCCATGTGGAGACAATGTGTTCTTTTCAACATTTTTTTAGGACATTGGCAATGATTGACTGGATATGTTCTCATTTATTCTTGTGACAATATTTACACTTGAAATGACTGTCTAGGACCAAAATGAACATTCTGCCTCTTGACTTAAGCAATATTCACAATCAGGGACTCATTATCAAAAGCCCCCCCTCCAAAAAAGACCCAGACAATTCTGAATACTAAGACAACAGTGTGACATTATTATTTAGGGAAAAGTATTTTTGGCTAAATCTTCCTTATCTCTAGATTTAGGAAGAGGACAATCCAGGAAAGGAACAAAGCAGTTTGATCAAGGATGCAATGACTCTCAGAGGAGAAAGTAGGATAGGGACCCATTTCCCCCCCTTAAGAGTATGTAAACCCTGAGCTCTAGACTCTTCTGGGAGAGGCACTTATTTCAGTTATGAGCACATTGGAGAGCTCTATAATGGATCTTATAGCTCCTCAAGCTACTAGAATAGGTACTTGCTTCACAGCTGACTTAAATATATCCAGAAGATGAAGCAGGACTCTAATGCATGGCAGAGAGATCATACTTCAAGTGTTCTGAATGAGTAATGAGCCCATGGGCATGGTAGAGCTCTTCGCTGCACTAACTCATATCCCATCTTTGGTTTTAACTTTGTTTTCTTAATGGATATTGTGGGTTTCTTTACCACATTTTCAAATATAACTTTTTAATAAACCATTCCTAATTACCCTTTTTCTGTTTCTCTTCTACTCTTTCTGACCTTCATCCTCCCATCTACTTTTTTGTATATGTATAACTCTCTGAGTTGTATTAGGGTTGTTTACAAGATCATAGGTGAGAGCACATTAAGTTGGGTAAGTACGGAGGTGGGAGGATCTCAGAGGAGTTGGGAGGGAGGAAATATAATCAAAATATCTTCTATAAAAAATTAAGTATTTAAGGAGGTCATCAAGATGTTTAGGAGGTAAAAGTGCTCACTGCCAGCTTTAACAACCTAAGACATCTATACAATGATAGAGAGAATGGTCTCCCAGAAGTTATCCCCTGGTCTCCATACGTGGGCTTTAGCACACACTTACATGCACAAATAAATGCATGCAAAGTATTTTCAGTTCTTAGGGAAGCACCTTTCTTATTCATTAATTATAGCATTTATCATTCATATGCATCTGAAGCTCATCAACAATATGGAAAATTTATCTTTCATTTTTCTTAAATGTTGCTTAAATGATATAATGCCTAAACCATTTCCCTCTTTCAGAAAATAGATTTTAACCATTTCTTGTCATGATAGAAACTCATTTTAAAAATCCAATCCTAATATGAAAATCCAATCTGAACAAAAAATTTTAGCCTGAAACCATTGTTGAAGTTATCTGATAAAGAAGTTACCATTCACCACCTCATAGTGGAGAGATGTAGTGGATTTCTTCTGTGAAAGTGATTTCTCTTTTCAAGTACAAATTACTTCAGTGACTCTCATTATATTCAAAATAAACCCAACATTTTCAGTAGAGCCTGAGAGCTCTTCAGGGCCTTATGTGCAGCTAGAGCACAGGATTGACCACAGCCATGGTAAAACTGGCCTTTTTTTTTTCAAAACAAGAACCTTGAATATAATTGCCTTCATTTAGCTTCTTTTCCTGACAATTATCCATAACAACTTGTTATAATTTACAAAAGAAAACCTCACAAAAATGAAATCAAATCATACAAACATAAAATAAACAATAAGACAACAAAATGTCAAAACAAAAGACAGCAAAAATCTCTCTCTTTTCCCTTCTCTCGCTCTCTCTGTCTCTCTCTCATACACATACACACCAAAACAAACAAACAACAACAACAAACCACCACCAAAAAGAAAAGCAAAAAAAATATTGAGTTAATTTTGTGGGGCATAGGATCTCCCTTGAAGTATGGTTGATGGGCCCAATGACACTCTGCTGAAGGAAACTGATTTTCCCTTCGCCAACTGTTGTCAATTGTAGATAGCTTCTTGGTTAAAGGTGAACTTCATGTCCACTTTCCCAGTGTTTAACTGCTGGAACTTTGTGTGGTTTGAACCCATGCAGGCACTTTGCATGTTTCTACAGCCCCTATGAGTTGATATATTCCTTGGTGGATCCTGTTGTGTCTGGAAGAAGCTTATTCCTTGGACGCACTCATCACCTCGGCCTCTCCAAATTGTCTTGCTCTCACACTATTCAATTGTGGTTTTCTAAGTTCCATTTACTGCAAGAAGTTAACCTAATTTGGATAGGATGAGGTACTGAACTATGAGCATAGCAATAGGTCATTAGGAGTAATTTTATTACTGTGCTATTGATCAGAACAGTAGTTTTAGATTGTTCTCTAGGCTCATGATCTACTTAGTCTCAGGTTCTTGGGAATTTTAGCCTTGTCAGACATTGGTTACATCTCATGAGGTGTTCCTTAATTCTAATAAAAAATCAGTATTATATCTTCTCTAGGCTATTTCATCATCTCAAAACACTTTTATCACTTTAGTATTTTGAGTACTCTGTTTTTTTTCCTCCAGAGCCACACTATCCATGTGGTTCTTATCCTGGATAGCTAACTTATATGGACTGTGTTAGACACCGTCCAGATGGGAGAGATTGTCATGAGGTTGGGATGGGTAACATCAGTCATTTTTAGCATTCCTACTTTACACCTGATTATTAAAACTGTTTCAGTGGGATGCTTTAGCTACTGATCTCTATTACCCATAAACCTCCCCGTTATGTAACTTGAAGGCCAAAGGAAAGTAAGGGCTCCTCTCCACTAGCAGTTAAAGAATGGTCTTCCTGATTCAGCTGTAGCAGATACAAACCATAATCTTTCAAATGGCAGATTCCTGGTCCATGCTGCTAGCACAAACTCTGACTCTTTCAGGAGGCTGAGCCTCCTTGAATGCGGTTTCTTGGCAATGTGCTGCAAGTTACTTGGTGGCACATGTGCCAACTGGTTACTAAAGTTGAGGTGGTGAGTGTGGCTCCCACCCAGCAGTCTCAGAGGCAGTGAACATGCATCCATTATGTTCGATTGGGCAGAGCCAAAAAGTAAAGCAGCCTTAGCTGTAGTCATGTTGCCTAAAATTTTAAGAAGTAGTCCTGGTCAGAAAAAGACTACAGATACACAATAAAGACAAATTCAGATGAAAAAGACCTCTAAATGGGTCACAGTATGTTTAAGAAATGTAAGAAGACTTGAGAGAGAGAAGAAAACAAGTTGATAGACAGTAAATGTAATATAAAAAGTACAGAAAAAGTAATAGAGTTAGAAAAAATAAGTCACATAAAGATGGAATATACACAGAGAGTTTGGATTATGTATATTATTGTGTTTTCTTTTAAAATTTTCACTGTAAAGGAGCTAAGTACAGAGAGACATTTCATTGTATGGGCTGCTAAGCTAAACCAACATATATCTTTTAAAGATATCTTGGCTCCAAAATTTGGGTCTAAGACTATGTTAATTTGGAAAAGGGGTTCTACTTTTGTTTCCACAGATGATGAGAACCTGTGAGCTCCTTCCAGACTAATGTGGTTGATGAACCAAGACCCCCCAAAAGGTTGTCATGAACACCCCAAAAATTACTTCAACTAACAAAAAGCAGGAAGCAGTTTGGAGAGAACTATGCTCAAATTCCCAAATATTGTTTATAAATGTTTGTTTATATTTAAATGGGAATATGCTATAGTTATGAATACTTTGTACTGGCATGAATCTTGGTCTATTGACATAAATTTTCGGTCGATTTTGTTATATGTATATATAAATGCCCCTCGACCAAAGAATAGTTAAAAAACATATGGTACATTTATACAATGGAGTATTACACAGAAGAAAAAATAGCATCTTGAATTTTTCAGTAAAATGAATGGAGCTAGAAAACATTATTTTGAGTGAGGTAAGTCACACCCAGAAAGACAATTATCACATGTACTCTCTCATAGGCAGTTTTTAAACATAAAGCAAAGAAAACCAGCCTACAAACCGCAATCCCAGAGAACTTAGACAACAATGAGGACATTGAGAGTGCCTTACATAGATCTAATCTACATGGGAAGTAGAAAAAAAACAAGATGTGAGTAAATTGTGAGCATGGGGAGCTTGGGGGAGGGTTGAAGGGGGTTGGGGACAGGCAGGGAGGGGAGCAGAGAAAAATGTAGAGCTCAATAAAAATCAATAAAAAGGGGAAAAAAAGAAGGTGGTGTTGAAGAGAAGCCATGTAGCTGCCACCAGAGATAGATGCATCAGAACCTTGCTGGTAGGCCACAAGCCTCATGATAAAATATAAAATAATGGAAATATGTTTATTTAAAATAGAAGTTACAAGAGCTAGCTAGGAATATGCTTAAGCTACTGGCCAAGCAGTGATTATTTCGTGGTCTGAGCAGCTGGGAATGACCAAGTGGCCTCCTACTACACGAAACTATAAAGTTTTTCATAGATTTGTGTATGGTTTATGATTCTAACTTTCTCATTTTGTTAGTCTTGAGTTTTCGCTGCAATTTTTTTTATTTTTCGAGACAGGGTTTCTCCATAGCTTTTGGTTCCAGTCCTGGAACTAGCTCTTGTAGACCAGGCTGGCCTTGAACTCACAGAGATCCACCTGCCTCTGCCTTCCGAGTGCTGGGATTAAAGGCGTGCGCCACCACCGGCCCGGCTTCGCTGCAATTTTGAATGCTCCATATGGGATATGAGTCTGATAAACTGTTTTTTTTTTTTTTTTTTGCTTTGCAACCTTAGCTCTATACGTTATATTTCATACTGAAACTTTTGTGACAGTTGCAGCAGTTATCAGTACTAACTCTGCCCTCTGCCGACCCTTTTCTCGTTGATGTATTTGATATTTGTTTACAAGGAACGATTTGATTTTAAGCTGCTTCTAGAAGCTCCTCAGGGGATAGGGACCGCTTCTCCAAGCAATGTTTGGCTGGAAATAATTGTTTCGACTTCGGGGACTTTCAGTTATTACCAAGAATTCAATCAGCAATGGAAATAATACCAGCATGCTTTATTGACTCTGACATAGTGTACAACAAGTATATTGATTGGAATATGTCAGCTCTAGGCATGCTCCCACTTTTTTTCTATTAATACAACTGTCACTGGAAATTTCATGACCAAACAGGGCCCTGGATCTAATACTCCCAGGAAGAAAATTGATTATTTAAAAAATACGTTATGCAATTTCAAAATGAGGCATTTTTTGCATATATAAATGAATTTTCACATGCATTTTGAAGCTGTAACAGAGGACAGGAAGGAGGTGATGGCTGACTAGTCACCCATATGTACAGGCTTTCTTCACATTTTATTTAAGCATCGCCACACCCCTGCAAGGCAGGAACTGCCTCCAGTTCACTCACCTTGACACAGGTAGAATCTACTGTGAGCCACCTAGATTGAAGGTAATGGACAATCCCATCACCCTCCCCCCACTTTAGTCTCTCCTATCCTTTCCATGCCCAACATCTGCCACCCAAATTCAAGGCCTCCTTTATTAACCATTGTTGCTATATATACATATAAATATATCAACATATAATACACCCTGCTGAATCCATTCAGTGTTGTCTGCATGTATATGTTTCTGAGGCTGACCATTAAGCATTGCTAACCAATCAGATGGCCTGTAAATCTTTTCGCTTTTTGTTCAGTTTTTTTATATATATTTTAAGCCTTTGTTTATATTTTACTCAGAATTAAATGATTCATGTTGTTTTATCACACTTCTCCTCTTCCAAGATTGATTTCAAGGGCAAAACTGGCACCTTTGTGGCAGGTTCCTTTTTAAAAACATACTTCCTTTTTTGAAAGATTACAATATAATAATATAATTTTCCCCTTCCCTATACTCCTTCTAAAGCCTCCCATATATCTGTCCTTTCTCTTTTTCAAATTCATGAAGAATTGTTGTTACATTCATGTATATACGTATGTATATACACATAGATATATATTTTCAAATGCAGAAATATAACTTGTTTAGTGTGTATACTCTTACATACATGCATGCTTGAAGTACTGACATTTGATATTAGATAACATTTGCAATGTTTCCTGCGCTTCAGATATGGGAGCTGTTTTGTAGATGTATCTGCTGGTGCTGCACTCTGCATTTTAATTGGTTGTAGTTTCCTGTAATGGTCTCTATCCCTTTCAAAGGGAAGTTGACTTGGTGAAGGGTGACTTAGCTGTGAGTATAAAGACATATATTCAGAATATAGTTAAAGATTATTCTAGTTTAGTAACATGGAGGTTGTAGGTTCTTCTCCAATATCTATGACTTCAGACCTGGGTAGTTGGCTAGGTTTTCAGTACCAGGCATGATTTCCTTCTTGTTGGATAGGTCTAAAATTAAATTAGAAATTTTTTGTTCCTGCTAAAGTATTTGTGTTATGACAATACTCTTAGTAGTAACACATGCCATACATGTTGCTGTGGTTCATAGGCATCGTATTTGGGTAGGACTGTTGGTTTCCCTTCTTTGGCAGTTTACATGGCACCTTCTGATACCATCTAGTGTGCAGAAGAAAGGTATTCAGGTATGTTCCAACTCAAGAGAGTCTGTGTCTCTTAACACTTTTGAGATCTTTGGAAGAAGGAACAATGTTTAAGTAGTTAAGAACTTTTAAGGTTAGCAGGTCTATTAAAACCTTTAAGGTTAGTTCTCTGCTTTCAAAGAATTATCTTTTGACAGAATGGAGGATTAAACCTAGGCAGTCCTGCACATGAGACAAAGCTTTACCACTGGCTATAGCACAGCCTTCAGTAAATACCTTTGAAAATAGCAACTTCAGGGGCATTACTCCTCACAGGGATGCTTTAGAATCATTTCTATTTGCCTGTGCTCTTAGAATCTTAACTGCTCAGACTTGACAAGGACAGGAGAGTTTCTGTTCAACTGTTAAATGACGGGAAAGGGCTTGGGAAGGGGGAATCAGTGACTAAAATGAAGATTAGAAATGAAGAAGGAATAGATAGGAAGTCTGTATGCTGATGCGGTTCTTTCATTTTCCAGCTGCCCAGACACAAAATAACCATATTTGAACTAAATTAAGTGTAATACTGTTTGTCCAATAGCTTAAGTGTATTTTTAGCTAGCTCTTACATCTTAAATTAACCCATTTCTATTATTTTATAATTAGGTCATGGACTACCAGCAAAGTTCCTACAGGCTCTGGCAGTGGGGGGTGTCTGTCTCCTGAAGCAGCTACATGGCTTCTCCCTGACTCTGCCTACTCACTCTCTGCATCTCTGTTCATATTTCCTGCCTAGCTTTACTCTGTTAAGCCATTGGCTGAAAGCAGCTATACACATTAACCAATAAAGCAACACATATACAGAAGAACTTCCCACACCAGAAATCCAGAGCAAGAAGAAAGTCACATCCAGAGAATAAGATTTGGTGTTCCAGAGTTGAAAGAGATAGCATCTGAATAAAGGGTATTTTATGAAAAGGAGGGAACCTCAAAGATGGCTTCTAGTTTCTGAGCTAAAAAGTAGGACAGGCAAAACTATAGAATAATAAGGAGTCTTATCTAGGGAAGGTGGCACAACCGTATAATCTTATAATTCAGGGAACTAAGACAGGGGGCTTGTGAGTCTTGAGGTCAGCCACAATCATGTAGTCAGACCTTGTCTCAAAAGGACAATAGAAGTGAATAAGAGTATTCCCAGAGGACTTGAGATTCATTTGTGAGAATAATTTCTTTAGTAAGAGAATTTAAAAATTAACTCAGAAGGAAGTTCATGAAATATTTCATTGGAGTCTGAGAGAAAAATAATAATATAGGTAAGCAGAAAATTCTGGCAGCCATTAGGAGGAGGAGAGATGGGAAAAGGTAATCTTTTTAGGTTAGCTATGGAGAGTAGTGAGAAACCCAGGAGTTTGGGAAAACATGGTGAGGAGTGCCGAGCTGAAGTTCTGAGTTCAGAGGGCCTGTCCTACCAGGCGCTTGTGTCCTAAGGGGAAAGGTAATGCCAAAGACACATGGTTAGAAACTGAAACGGAAACAGTTTATTAAAAATGGAAAATCATGGGGCTAATGAAGTGAGAAAAAGGTCAAGCACAAACAAACAAATAAGCCAACAGCCAACAACAACAAAAACACAAGTAACTAGCTACCATTGTGCGTTGCCCTTTATTTGACCTTTATAGTCTGCATTACTGCCGTTCTGTTTTCTATGCATGCTCTGTTTGCTAGATGAAGCCCAGGTAATTCCAGTCTTCCTCTGCAAATGGGCTTCTGTTGTATGTCTATTTTGATATTTTAATATCTGTTTTCCAGACACAGGGTGTGTGTGTGTGTGTGTGTGTGTAGGGAGTTGAGCGAGATGGATTGAAGAAACAAACGTGGCTGAGGTCACGCTCCACAGTTGTGTGTCTGACATGAAACTACTAATAGCAATCAGAGGTATGCCACCCACATTTTGCTTCTCACTCTGCCACTAACACTTGTGGAGAATAAAAAAAGACAGTGAATTTGGTGAAAAAGAGACAATTAACCAATAAACCAATTAACCAATAAAGCAACACATATACAGAAGAACTTCCCACACCAGAAATCCAGACTGAACAAACCCAAACAGAAGTTTTATGAAAATGATAGGTTATCCTGACTAGTTAAGTCCCTTGCCATTTCTCTTTACTGATCCTTGAGCAGGAGCCATTTATAAGTTAAACGGCAAAATTGTCAAGTGAGAATGAAGGAGAAAGTGGATATGCACATGACCACTTGGCCTGGCCATTCATAACTGCAAGTTGATGGTAATGAACGTAAAGAGCTAATCACTAATTAATTTAGACATTCAACAGAAACATGGAGTGCCTGTGTTTATCTCACAGTTCACACCATGTAACAATGTCTACCTTTAGAGCAGCAAGAGCACCGGCCACCACAGTAGATGCATCCAGCCAGGCTTCACGCACCCATCCTCCCTGCTTGCGCTAGCCAATTAATAAACAGGACCACATGTGGCTGCTTATTTTATATTAAATTTATATTAAATAAAAATTATGATCTCACGTGAGCCACATGATAAGAGGGCAGTAGCCATATGTTTTACAGTTCAGTTGCTGAATTCTCTCTAATTGAGGATTTTTTTTGTTGTTGTTGTTGGAGAATTCTGCGAACATTGCACTCTGTCCTAAATTCCCCACTAAATGAAGCCTTTCCATACATAATTCTATCAGATGAATTTCTTCCTCAGAAATTTCCCACAGGTTTCTTACTGTCTCCAGGAAGTGTTGCTAGCTTTTAAACATGTTGGATGAGTGTTTTGCCTGCATGTATGTCTGTGCACCATGTATATGCCTGGTATTTGGGAGATCAAAAGATGGCACTGGACTCCCTGGGACTGCGGTTATAGATGGTTGCGAGCCTCCTTGTTGGTGCTGGAAATCAAGCCACTGTCCTCTGCAAGAGCAGCCAGTGCTCATAAGCCCTGAGCCATCCCTCCACCCACAGCTTCTGAACTTTTACTGTGTGCTCATGTTGTCAGGGATCTTGCTCTGACACTCTCTCTGATTCAGTAGAGGACCTGATATCCTGCATTTATGAAGTGCCAAAAGCTGTTGCTGTCATCGGTTATCTCTAGCCATCATGGCTTTCTCAGCTATCCACACCTATTCCCAGCCTATCTGATATCCGTTGGCTCCAGATAAAATTGCTCTTGCTCCAGAAGCTAAGTTCCTCCTGATAGCATTTCCATACAAGGTGTCCCCCTGAGGCCACACAGTTCTCTCATCTTAATGAAGGCCTCCTAGAGGCTGAGTCTGTTAAAGCATCTCCATATACAGTGGTGAGATAGTTGTTGCTGATTATCAGCTTGAAATGACCTAGCAATCACTTGGAAAACAAGCCTTTGGCACGCCTGTGAGGGGTTTTCTTGATTAGGATAGCTTCTGACAGGCCTTGAGAACTCACACAGGCTGAGTTAGTTGAGGTGAGTAGCCACACCTTAACTGTTGGCACCACCACCCAAGAACCAGGGTTGTGGAATAATAAAAGGGAAAAAAATGAATGGCAGGATCCATCTTTCTCTACCTCCTGACTTTGGATGCAACGTAACCTAAGGCAAAGCAAACTTCTGTCACCATGAATTCCTTGCCGTGATGATTAGACCATAGCACGGTTAGCTGGAATAAGCACTTTTCCCCTTAAGTGGCTTGTGTGCTGTATTTAACCACAGCAACAGGACATGGAGCTGTAGTTGGTTCTAAGACTCTCAGAGGAGCTGGAGAAGGAGCACTGCTCAGGTTCCATGTCATCAGGCTGAGATGGAGCCCAGCAACCTGCTCCATTAGACTATCAGTGGCCTTAAGTCCAGAGTTTCCCTAGCCAAATGCTGAGAAATGCTCCCATGGCAAACTTAGTTACATAAGTACTCATAAAAATTAAGATTATATCAACAGTCTGCTGCTTGTAGTGTTTTTAATTTATTACATGACAGTATAAATCTAAAAAGTCTAGAGCTGTGGAATTCAACTCTGACCATGTTGAAATTCCATGAATCATTTCAGGACTATTTTAACATTCCATGTAGAAGCTCTGTCCCCGGAGAGCCTGCTTTAATTTACCATGAAATAGTCCATTGAGATTGTTTTCCTTTGTTCCTAAATACTATTTAGTTTCCTGGACTGCCATTACAAAGTCCTGCACACACACGTGGTAGCTTGCTAACAATAGAAGTTGACTTTGTCATAATTCCCAAGTTTAGACATAAAGTAAGTTTTCGGTGGGCCACATTCCTTCTGAAGCCTCTAAAAAATCACCAGTCTATGCCTCTTTCTTAGTTTTGGGTGATTCCTCATGAAGCAAGGCATAGAGTGTCTGGCAGCATCATTCCAATTTCTGCCTTCTTTGTCATATGACCTTCTTCCTTATGCCTATAGATTTCATTATAAGGACATCAGTCTTGTGGTTGCAGCCCATCCTTAAGGTATGACCTCATTTTGATTATATTTGTAAAGGGTCTAAATAAAGCAATATTATTTTCACTAGTCTGAGGCACAGCACTTTTTATAGGACATGATACAGTCCACATCTTCCCCAAGTGAGCCTCATCTTCAACCAGGTCATACAAACAAATAGACCTAAACAGTGGTTCTGAGTCTTGCACAAGTCTTCACTATCTCTGGAAATCTCCGGGATGTATGAATTATTAGAATACACCCCTAAGATTCAGTAGATATGGTCTTGATCTAGGAATTTGTGTCTTTCTAAGAAGTTTGTAAATCACTCTGGAAACAAAAGATTAAAGTGAATTCTGCCACACACCCTGGAAGGTAACATCATCTGAGAGCTTCTCCAAATTACAGAATATGAATCTGAAGTAACATTTCAGCAATATTTTCCAGGGTTTAAGATGTTCCTGAAATTATTAGAAGTCATTTTATATAATATTTTAAAAGTTTTTTTAGATTGTTGATAGAAAGAGTTTCTGATAAATAAATAAATAAATAAATAAATAAATAAATAAATAAATAAATAATTCAACAACAAAGATTCTCTGGCAGAACATCTCCCAGAAGGCAGAAAGGAAAGTTCTACAGCCTCTGGCCAAGAAGGTGTCAACAACTGTGGAAAAAGTATATCATTATCAGTGTGGCTGGAGACACTTGGGCTGTTGATCCTTCAGCAATTATTAGGTGCTTATTACACATCAGACCCTTCCAGACTCTGAAGAGAAGTTCCACTCGTTCATCTCTCTGCCGACCTTCAGATGATCTCATCGACCACTTCCGTAGTTTCTGTTCTATAGCTCTGTTATGGCGCCAAAGTTTGAAGTAGGAGTCAGACTGGAAGGCAGCACACTGGATTAAGGGAGGAGCTGGCTGAGGGCCAGTAGAGTAGCAGGTGAATTTCAGAGGTGAGGCTCAAAATGAAAGAATATCTCTGGAAAAGCTCAGAGTCAAGTCGAAGCACAGCATAGGTGATACCCACTTGGCAGCTGCTCTGTAAAACAAGAGTGAACCAAATTCCCATGTCTTTATAATTTATCAACAAAAGCCTTTTTTGATAGCATGTGTTTTTGGAAACATTCTAGACCTGATGTGTCCATGAGAGTCTCAGAAAGGAATTTTGAATAAGGCATTGGATCTCCCTCTGTCTTGCTCACGCTTGCTCCCTCTTTCCCTTCCCTCTCTATTTTTCTCCCTCTTCCTACTGATAACTTCACGTCTTGTCTTGAAGTAATACACATTTTACCTTCCTCAATGAAGTCACACATCACAGACACTCAGGTACCCCTTAACAGTTGTCCTTTGGAAACAGTTACTGTCATTTCTTTATAGTGCCATTCTTGCCCATCTTGAATCATCTTATGCAAAGAGGAATCAACGTCATGACTTTTCATCTTGTCAAGTTTTGGAGGAGTTAGCACTCTATTTTAATACAATTAGAACTATTATAGAGGAATGGTGTGGTTTGAATTTTTGTACCTTCTCTAAACCCATGTTGAAATTCAATCTTCATGGCAACAGGATGAAGAGGCAGGGCCTTGAGAGCATGAGAGATCGAGTGACATCTGCCCACACATATGGAAACAGGAATCCTATGAAGGGTCATGAGCAAGTACCATTCTTTCTTCCCCTTTCTGTGTGAGCACACAGTGTGCCATCCTAGAGAAATGACCATGGCATTTTTTGGCATCAAACCTACCAGAGTCTTGATCTTGGGCTTCTTAGCCTCCAGAACTATGAGAAAGATATCTCTTTGCTAGTTAGTTCTCCAGGTTGTGATGGCTGTTATAGTAGCAAAGATATGGGCAAGCATCTACTGTCTTCAGGAGCAACGCCTCTGCAATGTTGAATTCCTCACAGAGTAATGAATGCTCCAATACTATTCACCTCTCTTGCTCTCCTGTAAAGTGGGGTCAATAAAAATTTGTGTTTTCTCAAATGTCTGTTGTAGTAAATACAAAAAACCTCACCATGCAAAAGAATACGTTAGTCATGGCTTATGGACATATGTTTCTAAACACTATTTTATTTAATAATTTTTAGTATGAATTTACAGAATTAATTTCCACTTTCTACGTGTTCAATTAGGCAAATAAGATTTCTTTTTCTGGTTCGGTAGTAGTGGTGTATGCCTTTAATCCCACCACTCGGGAGGCAGAGGCAGGCAGATCTCTGTGAGTTTGAGGCCAGCCTGGTCTACAAGAGCTAGTTCCAGGATAGGCTCCAAAGGTACGGAGAAACCCTGTCTAAAAAAGCAACCAAACAAAGGAAATAAATAAAAATAAAATGAAGATTTCTTTTTTGGAAGTCAAGCAATTGAACATAGTAGTTGTGCCTTAGAATAAAACACAAAATTAACAACCACAGATCTGCTGTCATTTGTATACAAAGAATAGTGTGCTTTAACCAAAGCCAATATGAAAATTGTATGTCTTCCCCCACACTCTCTGTGAATAAACTGCTATATAACTGTGTGTGGCAACCAAATTCAACTTTATTAGGCATGCTTCTTTGAGAACTGTCAGAGTGGCATATAAGGTCTTTCTGCAATTTTGAGATAATTGGAACATAGAGATAATCTGACCTATATCCTAAATAACTAGGTGTGAGGACAGGTGTGTGTGTGTGTGTGTATGTCTATGCGTACATGTGTGTATGATGACACTAATGTTGGCAGCATGGCTGGATTTATTTATGGATACAATAGATTGTACAATTTGGGAATATGTAGAGACTCCAAGGAGACATGAAATGGGATCTAAATGGTGTGTGATATTATGGACAGCTAATCACCAATCAAAGAGCTAAATCTTGAATTACTGGGCTGTACTAAATCATTTCACAAGACTAGTGTAATGTATTGATACTGAAGACTTTCCTAATCTAAAATAAACCACAGGATGCAAATGAATACTCATATCTTTAGTTCTTATTGGAAACAGAACTAATTAATATTGGTTTTTGTATTAATAATGTGTTATTGATTTCCCATTCTATCATTTATCCCATCTTTCTCATCTTCAAATTAGAAATAAGTCATTATTCTGACCATGTAAAGTTCTGCATTGTCTCTTAACTATTGGTTACTAGAAGTCACCATACCATTGGTATCAGCTGATGGGAAGTCAATAAAACTGCCTATTACTTTGCAGATCAGGTGTTGAGAGGAACCAAAAAAGTCTGGGAAAATGATGCTTTGATTGATTGACTACTTCATCAATAATAGAAATCAGATTGTGCTCTTCTCAGTTGATGAGTCCCAGAGATTTTCTGAGGAAAACTAATAACTATAAAATAGTGTATACTACAGAATTCTGTGAGGAAAAATGATATGAAAACCATGGCCTTTCCATGTTTTGGTTCTAATTAGTATTGAGCCTGTAGATTTCTAGTAGAGATAGACTATAGGGCCTTGGCCAGTCTATATGCTTATAGGAAGTATCATCTATTTTAATGCGTCTTAATCACTTTAAATTTGGGTCTAAACTATCTTGATTGTGTATATTACACAGATTTTAAATCAATCCTGTCAAGCTCTACAGTATTATCCTTCATTTCAGTTTTTCTTTATAACTAATTGATCCTTTTAAATTGTGTCATAACTTTTGCTTCCCTTCAATTTTCCCAATATAGTGATAGTGTTAACTTTTCTCACATTACAAATCCCAGAGGTGTGGCTGCTTTCAAAGGATTCTAGAAGGTGCTGTTTCCAATGGTGAAGGTTTTCTTTTACTAATTGTTCTATTAACTTACACATAGAAAACAAACATTTATTTATTTTTTTTCTTTTTGAGAGAGTTTCTCTGTGTAGCTCTGGCTGTCCTGGAACTCACTCTGTAGACCATGCTGTCACTGAACTCACAAAAAATCCACCTGCCTTTGCCTTCTGAGTGCTGGGTGTGCGCCACCACCGTACAGCAGAATTTTTTTTTAAAGAAGAGTATAAATAACTATACAAAAGTTTTAATGGTATGAAGTAATTAACGATGTTTTCTGTACTTTTGGATAAGAGGTTTTATTTATTCTTTGCCCTCATCTTGTTCACCTCCCAATTTCATGTCCTCTTTTGAGAAAATTTACACAATAACTGACACACTAATGTTAAAGAGAACATTCATCTTGAATTTCTTATACAAGTAGTTAAGTAGATCGGTTATGTCAAAAAGCATAAAAATAATTGCTCCAAGGTATTTCTAACAATTCCCTTTGTCCATGCCTTAAACTTGTTTAATTATTAAAACCATTATTGGCTGTAGAATGTAAGAGTTGTACAAAGATAAAATAATTTAGTCAGTAAATATTACTTCAGCAAATACTGGTCGATTACCAACTACCTGCTGCATGCTAATCTGCTCCAAGGAAGGGGGAGGCTTCTTTTCTCTAGAGTTAGTCTTATTGTTTCCACTTTCCTAATTCATCCTGTATTAGCTGCCATGATAGAATAAGCAACCTTGGTAGATTCTGTGTAACCGGCAGCACCTTGGATTCTTTCCTCAGAGAAAATGTGCCGGCATTGGTGCCACATTTAGCAGGTGTCCTAGAAAAGCCCTGGGAGCCAGCCGCACTGGCAGCTGAGAGGCTGTGGGTAATAAACACAGCCAAGCCTTCTCTCAGGATCCCTGGATTAAGAAAGGAGAAAGTTCCTTTGCTAACAATAACCAGCCACACCAGCATTTATGCCCTGCTGTTTCATGGCCACACCTCTTGACTTCTTTCTTGAACCTTTAACTAAAGGAACTGTTGCTATCTCTGAATGATTATTACTAAAATGGTAACGTTTTGTTTCTGAGAAGTAGCTCTCACACTTACACTTCAGAGAAAGCTGTGAAGTTGTGACTGTAGCTTTCACATACAAATTTCCTAACATTGGAAGACCTCTGTTCAGGTAGATCATTGTCATGCCCGGTGTACTTCTGTATCCCAATGTATTTGTTATGAATTATACCATTGTATAGTTCTTAATGAGGGAAGTTACTGATCAGGGGTGCTTCAGGGCTTACAGCTTCTATAATTCTTTTGAAATGTTTGAAGCTAACCATTCTGGAACACTAGTGTACCATGCATCATTATTCCCTTTGGTTCACAAATCCAAGCTACCACCTTTCTTGCAAAGCTTCAAGAAGTGTGCAAACCGGCTTCCTCCAGAGGAACTGCATATTGAGCTTGGACCCTGGCTTCTCCCATCCCTGGACCCCTTCCAGATTGCTAGCATTCTCTGTCCCCGTGCTGATTCTTTAGACTCAGAGTACCAAAATGAAGCCTAATTAACTGAGCCCACGTCCCTCATTCCTTTCTTTCTCACTACTGTTGATTTTAACCTGTCCAATGATAAAGAAGAAACAAAAGAGGCCAGGCAATCTATTTTCAGATGGGTTTCATAGAGCAAGATCGAATTGGATAGATGCCAACCAACTGTGGTGGTTTGTACGGCATCCTCTGTGTGAGTATTCGCCTGAATGGACTATGCTTGTCCTTGCCTCATCTAAGATTCTCTAAGAAGGCAGTCAATGCCTTTTCTAAAAGGATTACCCCAGTTGACAATACACTGTCTTGTTGATGGGACAAGATGGAGAAACTGGTCAGATAACTATCACTTTCTGCAGTGCTTTCAAAGCACAATCCACTAATCTAAAAGGAGCTTCTTCTCTGGGTGTCAGCTGCCCTGGTTTCTCAGTAACTGGCATGAGTCCCAAAATATGGATTCTCAGTGGTAAAACTAGTGTGTCCCTGGGAAGCTTGTTGACCTTACTCCTACTCAGTACAAGCAACTTTTGATGTATTTGGACTTCTTCCTTATTTTCTATCAATCTTTTCTCCCAAATGAAAAACTGAAATTAAATAGGGGAAATTAATCTAAGTTGATAAGAGTTTGTGGGTGGGTTAAAGCATGATACAAATTTGACCTTCATTCTCCACGTTTATAACCATTTCTAAGACATGAGAATATAGACCCGAGGGGAAAGCTTCAAGTATGTGCCTCACCTTTCTTCCCAGCCTAGATCATAACAAATACATGGTATTTGAAATGAATCACTGTAGGTTGTTAACACACGAGACCTCACAGAAACCCATCATGGTGTGTAGATTTGGAATGGTATATGAGTTAGTACTGCTCTGATGTTTTCTCAAATCTTATCTATGTAATCTCACCTTGGGAATCTACCAATAGTGTCTGTGAGAAACAGGTTTGAGAAGACTATGCATGGTCAAAACCAAAACACAACCAACATTCTAATTTCCACAATGCTCTGTGCGTTCTTTTGCTATTCCATGACTGCCTTTACTGTTCTTTGCTTTATACCTTTTGGAATTGACTCATTTAATGGAAAAAAAGAAACATTGTTACAGTCCCACTTTCTTCGACAGATTACTCTGTCTGCTTGCTATAAATAAGCTGAGAGATATAAAAGCAGTTGAGGCAGTACCAGATCATAATATATTCACAAAATCATTAGCGTCATCATGGCCACTGACTGAAACATGGCTCTACCTGGGGAACAGAGTTATCTTTGCAATCCTCTCAAGAGATGCCCCACTTTCCCCTAAGATTTCAGTTTTCTGAGCATTGCTTTGCATCTTGCTAGTTCACCCAATTGCTTGTTGCAGGCAGTAGATGCTTATCTGTCTAGCTCAGAGCAGTTCATCTTGCTTGGAGACTCATGCCATGACGCTAAGCCCTGCTCCTCTTTGCCTATCAGTCTCCCCTCAGTCTCCAGTCTGGAGACTTTGGAGCTGCTGTACTCTCCTCTGCTCTGATTATCACAAGCCACCCACGGGGGCCTCTTGTTTTCTTCGCCATTGCTTTGCCGCCTGTCTTTTTATTCCCATCTTTAGGGAATAAACCTAGAATTCAATATCCCACTCTCAGACCACAGCTCCTTTAAAAACCGTGTCCCTTTCAAAAGGATGTTGAGAGCTTTTCACTTCAGTATCCCGTTTTCCCAGAGCTCTCCCTCAGAGAAGAAACTGAAAGCACACATCGAAATGTTTGATATGAATTACCATCTTAACTTTGCACCTTGAAACAGATCTTCTCTTCTAACAATATCCAGCTCAGAGAACTTGTGGCTTCACTTATTCAAGGTTCACTCTACCATGTGTGTCCTTAATATACTGTCTCCTGTACCTTCAGGTCAGTTCTGAATCATTTAACTTCATCTCTCATTTTGTCTAAGTCTAAGATCCAGCTACCAGTCTTTCAATGTATTCACATCCCCCACATCCCCATGTCAGGAAGAAATAGGATACTGTCTCTAGCATCTCAAGCTGGTACCCTAGTTCTTCCCTTTCTTCCATACAATCACTACAGATGATTTGCATCTGATGTCTGATTTTCTTAGTCCCCATCCCCTCTGTGTGCTGTGGGATAATCCTTTTGCATACTGTAAAGATTTGTCACTTGTATTGGTTTAATAAAATGCTGATTGGCCAGTAGTCAGACAGGAAGCTTAGGCAGGGTGACCATACTAAGAGAATTCTGGGAAGAGAAAAGGCAGAGGCAGTCACCACCCAGACACAGAGGAAGCAAGATGAAAGTGCTGCACTGAGAAAAGTACTAAGTCACGGGGCTAAACCTTGACAAGAATCATGGGTCAATTTAAGTTGCAAAGTTAGTTGATAATAAGCCTGAGCTAATAGGCTAAACAGTGTTGTAATTAATTTAGTTTCTGTATGATTATTTGGATCTGGGTGCCCAGGAAACAAAAGTGCAATCTCTGTCTACTGGGCATAAGCTAGACATCTAGAAAGAAGGAATCTCAATGACCTTATCAGATGGGCCTATAAGCAAGCCTGGGGGCATTTTCTCAACCAGTTATTGATATGGGAGGGTCCAGCCTACTGTGAGAGGTGACAACCCTGGTCAGGTATTCTTTGGTTGTATAAAAACGCAAGCTGAGCAAGCCATGGGAAGAAAGGGAGTAGTAAGATGTGTCCTTTCATGGTATCTGTATAAGTTCCTGCCTCCAGGTTCCTGCCCCAACTTCCCTCAGTGAGGAACCATAAGCAGTAAGCCTAACAAACCTTTTCCTCCCCAAGCTGCTTTTGGTCAAGATGCTTTTATCGTAGTAATAGTAAACTAAAACTCCTTTCCACACCTTTTGTATCAGGTTACTTCTGCAATCACTTTTCTTAAGCAGCTCTTGTTAGATTATTTGTCACACTCAATGTCCAGTGGATCATTGCATCCTTTTTCCTTTTGTTTTCTTCCTTTTTTTTGGTTTGTTTGTTTGTTTGTTTTTGAGTTTCTCTGTCTATCTATGTAACCCTGGCTGTCTTGGAACTAGCTTTAGAGACGAGGTTGACCTCTAATTCATGGAAATCTATCTGCCTT
Source organism: Neodon shergylaensis (assembly GCA_025134845.1). Classification (NCBI taxonomy): domain Eukaryota; kingdom Metazoa; phylum Chordata; class Mammalia; order Rodentia; family Cricetidae; genus Neodon; species Neodon shergylaensis. The sequence continues at coordinate 15,930,656 of JABTXL010008166.1, forward strand.
TGCCTCCCAACTGCTGGGATTAAAAATGTGTATCATTTTCACCTGGTTTATTTTGTTTCCTAGAATGCTTGCTCTGAGTAATATTTGAAGATATTATTATTATTAATTATAGTTGTTAACTATTTTTTACAATTTTGGGATAAGTTTCTGCTATGTAGATCAGGCTTATCAAAATCTAAGACAGGTATAAACACTATTTTACTATTATATCATTTATTATTTTCTTTGTTATATTCATGAACAATTCCTCAAAAAATTTTATACTGAACACATGGTAAAAGGACAAACAGAACAATGCATGATGAATTGAATATACATCCAGATCTGGCATTTCATCTAAGATTTGTAGTTATGACATGTACTATTTCATGACAATCAATATCATAATGTATTAGAATTCTGAAAAATATGTACACAGCTGCACTCATCTTTCCAAGCCTCTTACTTTTTTAAATTGTTATGTGAATTTAAATATTTTTGCCACATAAATCTGAAAATCTTCTTAGGATATTTTCTGTTATTATTTCTTACACATGCTTAGTACTTTTTGGTTGGATTCTTTTTCTAAATTTTATTTTATTTAATTAACATTTTTCATTTATTTTACACACCCACCACAATTACCCCTCCATCCTCTCCTTCTGGTCCCTCCACTGGCTCCCATCTACCTCCTTCCCATCCATTCTTCCATCTTCATTCAAAAAGTGGCAGCCCTCCGATGGGCTTAAACAAAGCGTAGCACATCAAGTTGAAGTAGGATCAAGCATCTCCCCATGCATAAAGTCTGGATAAAGGAACTCAGCATAGGGAACAGATTCCCAAATGCTAGCTTAGTTTCAGGGACAGGTCCTGATTTCACTGCTAGGAGCCTTACAAACAGAGCAAGCTACACAAATATCACACACATGTGTGGACTCTGGGCCAGCAGTTACATTGAATTCTTAAAGAAGCATACAAGAAAGGAAAAGAGTTGAAAGAGATTGTGGAGGGAAACATAAAAGAGAACCAAAGGTAAGAGAAAGAGGCAAAAGAAAACAGAAAGAGAATGTATATGAAGTAAAGAGAAAGTGTCTCAGACATTTGATCTGTTGCATAAGAACATTATATAATAGGTATCCATAAAAACAAATCTATATTCCTCATAACTCAGGAGACTGAGAAATCCAAGAACAAGAAGCCAGTACACAGGTGCTTACTCATTGGTATGGGGATGTCCATTTTCCTATGACCTCATACAGCACAAGGAAACATGAGTATTTCTGGGGTTTCTCTCTCTCTCTCTCTCTCTCTCTCTCTCTCTCTCTCTCTCTCTCTCATACAGTCTTTTCTCATTCCACACAGCCATCCCCACTCCCATTCCCTCTCCCACTTCTGCCCCACCTTTCCCCTACCTCACTTTCCATCCACTCCCCAGAGCAAGCCCCCTCATGGGGAGTCAACAAAGCCTGACACATCACTTCAAGGCAGGACCAAGGCCCTCCCCCCATAACTGGCTGAGCAAAGTATCCCTACAAAGAGAAAATGCTCCTAGAAGTCAGATCAAATACTAGGGATAAATCATGGTCACACTACCAGTAGTCCCACAGACTCTCCAAGCCTCACAACTATCCCCACATTCAGTGGGCCTAGCTTGGTCCAGTGCAGGTTCCCCTGCTATCAGTCCAGAGTCAGTCAGCCATTTATTTCTGTGGATATCACCATCATGTTCTCTTTTGTAAAGGTACTATAATTATGGTTTGAATAAGAATGTTTTCAAAATTTTATATGTTTGAATATTAGGTCCCCAGTTAATGGAACTGTTTGGGAAGGATTCAGAGTTGTAGCTTTGTTGGAGGAAGTGTGCATTGGAGTGGGCTTTGAGGTTGCAAAAGCTCAAGCCTTTCTTTGTGTGTGTCTCTCTCTCTACCTCATGGATGTTGTCTCATGATGTGCCCTCTCAACAGTTGTCCCAGTGCCATGCCTACTTGTCTGCTGCTATGATCCTTTTGTTATGTTCAGAGACTAACCCTCTGAACTCTAATCCACAAATAAGCTCTTTCTTTGATAAGTTGCCTTGGTCATGGTTTCTTATTACAGCAATTGGAAAACAACTAAGATGGGGCAAGCACTATTATTGAGATTCCCTTCCTCATGAAGTAATCAGGTCCCAAATCACTAACTGCAAATGCTATCACATTAATGATAAAAATTCAATATGGCAATTCCTTAGAGATCCAAATCTATTAAAAGAAAAGAAATAAAGAATAGTGCGTAAGAATAGAAAGATTCAAAGAGGCCAATGACAAGTTCCAAATGGCAGTCTCTTGTTATAGGGATTATATATTACATAGGGTAAGAGGTCTTATCTGCCATTAGAACTGGCTTTATCAATTCCCCCAGGGATGCTTATGTACTGGGTAGAAACATATCATGGGAAGCATGGCTTTGTTGCAGATACAGAGATAGAATCAAACAAATCTATGATCATTTGTGAATTATATTTCACGTGGCAGAAGATCAAATTAATGTAGTGCATGACTACCTCTTTCCAAACTTATCCATGTAACCTCCTTAATATCTATCCAGCCACTACTTTCTCATCCATTCCCTTAGGCCTAACTTCTTCCTCTTCTTATTCCAAAATACTAATTGTTCTCCTTGCCATCACCAGCTCATTACCCAAGCTGCTGCCAAATATGCTCCTTTTTCACATGCAAATCCAATTTGGAAATTCCCCAGCAAGCAGATTCCAATCATTCACTGGACACTCAGCAGCAAAAGCCAAGCCTCTTAGCATGGCAACAGAGACTTGCCAAAATATTCTAATGGGCCTGCCTAGCTGAAGCTCTTAAGACTTCTCTGCTTCCACTGAATGTGCAGGGCATTTTACTCACTAAATTTAACTCAAACACAAATAACTACATATCTCATCCATTGCTCACTTGCTTATATCTGCTTGTAGGGTCCCCCTCTGTAGTTGCCTTCCCTTGTCCTGCAGTATAATTATTATCTGCTACCAAGTTAGTAGTTAACATATAATCTTAAGTCAATGACTCTTCTGTCTTGGCTGGGCAGGAGATAGGAACCTTTACACATAAGGCAATACTGATGCTAGGGTCCATGTCCAAATATTCTGACTTAATTGGCTTGTAACATGAACAGTGTGGTGGTTTGAAGAGAAATGGTCCCTAAACAGAGTGGCAAGGAGGTGTGGCCTTGTTGGAGTAAGCATGGTCTTGTGGAGGAGGCGTGTCATTGTGGGGGTATGATTTGAGGTGTTCTATGCTCAAGCTACTTCCAGTGGGACAGACCACTTCCTGTTGCCTGAAAGATATAGACCTCTCAGGTACCTTTCCTGCCTGCATGTCACTGTGTCTTACCATGATGGTAATGAACTTAACTGCTGAAACTGTAAAGTACCACCTCAAATAGATGGTTTCCTGATGTGGGATTCCCCTCTGTATGCTGTGAATACTATTGGTTGATAAAGAAACTGCTTTGAACCTATAGCAGAGAAGAACAGTACAGAGATAGGTGGGAAAGACTAAACTGAATGCTGGGAGAAAGAAGGCAGAGTCAGGGAGAAGCCATGGAGCCACCACAAGAGACAGACATGCCAAAACTTTGCCGGTAAGCCACAGCCACATGACAATATATAGATTAGTGGAGATGGGTTAATTTGGATATAAGAGTTAGCCAGAAATATGCTTAAGCTATTGACCAAACAGTATTGCAAATAATATAGTTTCTGTGTGGTTATTTAATGAGTCTGGGCAGCTGGGAACAAACAAGTGGCTCCTACAACAGTTTCATTTATAAGAGTTGCTGTGGTCATGGTGTCTACTCACAGCAATATAAACCTTAACTAAGACAGATCATCACTGAAAATAGAAAGTTTCTTAATGCAAACATACTGAGCAGTAACTTCAGAACTGAGAACACAGCTTTGGAATTCTCTCCCATGATTCAAACTCTTAGTAGGAGCTTGTATATACAGTAGCTGAAAGTGCTTTTCATGTGTATGAAATACTTTGTGTAGCCTGGTATATATTTGTGTTATCTTACTTGGGCATGATAAAAATCTGATTGTTTATTACTACTTTTATTACCATACTAAGTATGACCTTGAGCTCTCATGTAGAAAGAAGATATTAAATATCACTTATATCTGACTCTGTTTAATTCAGATTATAATAGTGATACAAGGAATTAGAAGCAATAGCCCTCACACCTTCATTTTTGTCTCTGAGTTATTCAGTGTCTCAGTCTAAGCCTGGTTTGCCATTTTGGGTAAGAAAACGATGATTTATCTCTATGTATATTTGTGTGGACTCCATAGCCAAGACTTGTATTACATAGCCACACTGAATACACACTAATATTTCTCAATTTTTAAGACAGTAACTCTGACCTTCCTCTTTAAAAACAAAACCCTGGGTGGGCATGTTTTCTACCTGCCTATCAAGCTACACTTGGTGAAAGTTGGTAAGGATGAACAAACATAATTTCTTGCCTTATTGTACTCTTAAAATATGGAGAGAAAAGTTTAAGTCTTTTAATATTTGGAAGCAAGGCAGAAATAAATGCCACTATAAATTTTATTTTATTATTTAGTGAAATGTCAAAATGTATGGGATGCAATTAATGTTCAGAAAACAATATAAACTATGTGTATTTCTAATGTTGTATCTCACATAAATAAATGCAATCTCTTATCCATGCCTTTTACAATGGGCACACTAGAAAGAGCCTATTAGGGTTTGGGGTGCATGCCTTTAATCCCAGGATTTGGGAGACAGAGGCAAATGGGTCTCTATGTGTTTGAGGCCAGTTTTATCTACAAAGTGAGTTTCAGGACAGCAAGAAGAAGAGGAGGAAGAGGAGGAAAAGGAAGAGGAGGAGAACAAGGAGGAGAATGAGGAGGAGGAAGAGAAGAAAGAAATATACTTTATGTTAAATTTAAGAAATTTTATATTTCTTGTCAAAATGTGCCAAATATATTATGCAGACTGTATGGCTTATTCCATCAATTCTTTTAATAAGGGGATATATTTTTAATGAAAAGTATGTACAATTTCTTACAAACTATAATAAAAATTGTAGAGATGACAGAGAGTAAGGAAACGGATATCAAGAGCTTGGATTAAATCCTAATTCTACCACAAATCAGTTGTCTTACCCTGAGAAAGTTAAATTAACATTTGTTGGCTCAGATACCTCTTTAATTAAAAAGTTATACAGCCTATCTTAGAGTATCATTATAAGAATTGAAAGATGTTCCACCTGGAGAGTAAACTTAAGCAGACTTTGTGGATGACTGATTTCAGTCAGTGTTCCAAGTAAAGAGAAAATTCTTAGAAATAGAAAAGCTTGGAAGTTTGAGTTACTTTTCCACACTACCTGCACTGCTAAGAACACCAAATATGATAGATTCCATAAGAAGTTTATGTAAAGTAACTTATCAATCTTCATCATAATATTTAGGCAAGGCCTGAACAAGAAATCCAGTCCAGCATCACAGTACATACCTTTGGCCCAAATGTTAGGTAGACTGAGGCAGAAAAACAATGAGTTTAAGGTCAGATTGAGCCACACTGCCTCTGACACTGACCAAACAAGCACAGCAGAAGAGAATAACAGTAACAACTCCTGTGTGACATTTTGATAGCATTCTGACAAGAAAGTTTCTTTGCTGTCAGAGTGCAGAGCTAGTCGCTAGCTGACCAAAATTAACCATAGATGCTTTGGAGGACTGAGGACAGATAGGAGACAGGAAGTAGTAAGGCAGCCTTGAGAGATCTCTGCCTTTTGGATGAAGGAATGGGAACGAGAGAAAGTTACTGGTGGCTTATCTGCCACTTCTCTGAACATTCAGGTTCTTATCCCGAATATCTGACTTTCAACTTTTTATTGATAAAGAATAATTCAATAAATGCATCAAACAGCAACAATGAACAACAAAAACCCAGAGCTACAGCTTACTTATGTAATTTGCTCAACAAATGACACAGTCAGAACTTGAAGCAGTCTAGGACATGGTTGCAGCTGTCTGCAGACTGTTTCCTAGCATGCCACCCTTCTGAGATAAAACAGAGCAATACAAGGCCTGGCTGAACAATATTTGAGATTAAGTGAAAGTAAAATATTTCCCACCCGAGCATAAAGTATGACAAAGCAGTTTCAACACTTTTAGTGATGACGTGATAACAGGTAGATTAAAATAAACATAAAAATCAAGAAGGAAAGAAAGTAAGGGAATATTTATATCAGAAGCACACTTGTTTCATGGATTTTGGAGGAAGTAGAGAAAAAAAATACAGAGTTTGAGAGGAAAGCATTTAACAAAACAATGACTTATAGAAATAAGGGAATAAATCCTGCTCGCGCATAGGTGGTGACTATGGGTACTGATCAATTTGAATCTATCTGATGAGTAGAATGCTGTGCCTTTACAATTTGGAGCAGTCCTAGGATTGACATGGAAGACTAAATTACTTCCCATCATATGTTCACTCAATGGTGAAGCCCCACTACTCTGGAAGAATATTTCCTGACCTATAGACTGAATGGCTTGTGTGAACAACTGGGATGTGCAGACACGAAACTAGCAGAGGCTTGCGTGCACTTGTGAAATCTGTTCTGTTTGTTTGCTTTTGGTTTTACCTTTGGCTGTGACAGAAACACACTTAGAAGGCTAGACCAAGAGGAATGGGTGCTCTGTAGAGTAAACTTGGACTTCATTTACAAATTGCCACTTTAGCCAGCAAACCCAGGACCAGCAAACTCTGCCATGTGGAAGACATACATAAAGCACAGAATAAAGTGCTTAGTTCAGTAAATCACTGAGTTTGAGGATGATTTGTTTAGAAACATACCATGTGAGTCAAACATGATCCAGGTTTGTCTGCAAACTTGCAAAGAAACTGATTTTTAAAATATAGAAAAATATCTAACAAAATCAACTTTGTCAAAGACTGACTTTTAAAATATAGAAAAATATCTAACAAAATCAACTTTGTTAAAGTTGGATTGAAAATAATCCAGTGATATAAGAGAAAAGAAATTTGAGCGCATCAGTGCTATCAAAAGACAAGATAATGAGATCTAACAGGAAGATAAATGAAATAAAAGTCTATAAACTTTCTAGACTTGTAAAAACTGAAAAGGCTTAAAAGGGTTATAGGTAACTCTGCGCAGAGGGGAAGGAAGGAAAAAGCTCTATACCAAGTCTGTATTTTTTGTCAGCTTCTTATGTAAAAAGTGAAGACAGACGCTGATCTCCATTTTGACTTCACATAAGTCCTTCATGCAATTTCAAATCAATTTAGGAAGATGAATTTAGATAAGTATACAGAAACAAACGATGCCCACAAGCCAACAGTATCTGTGATTTCAAGAAAATCAAATCCCTATTATCGCAACCCCAACTTCCAATAGTAACTGAAGTGTAACTAAAATTATCAAGTGAAAATATGCTTTTTAAAGGCATGTTTCCTTAAGAATAGAAATGAAAGAAGGAGCTGAGGAACAGAAAGCAATGTCTATTTTTATCCAAATGGACAGTTGGTGACTTTTGTGTGTTAATTTTATAATAAACATTGTTACAGACATTATAACAGATTGGTGAGGGCTCTCCAGTTGCCAATAGGGATGCCTCCTGATCTGTGTCGGAGAGCATAAAGCTGAGATGGATTAGACAAGTCCCATAGATTATTATGGATTATAGATGTATTAGGGAAAATCAGGGGTAATTTGGAATAGTTAATTTGGAAAGCATCTTTCCTAATTTTATCAGTGTTAAGAGAATTTCACAATGCAGAATGCATTATTTGGCATTTTAAAGTTGGTTGACTTCCCTATGGGAAATAATAAAAATGATACATATGCATTGAAATAAAACATGATTTTCAAAAAAGATTTAGAAAAGAAAATGAGTAAGAATAGGCAAAGCACTCAATTTTATCAATGCTTGAGTGACTTTTATGGTAGGTAAACACTAATCACATATTAGTTGTATTGAAAAGCTGTATAAAGAGTATGTGAACAGGACTTATAGCCTCCCATTTCATAGCTACTGTTCAATTTAAAGTTATACCTACAACGTGAAAGCATTGCTGCCTACAGGAATCTAAATGACGTTGCTTAGAAATGTTCACAGTGTTCTTATCTCTTTGGAGAATTATCCCGAAGTCACCAATGGAGAAACAGATGGACTGAACATCCTCTTAAACCTCCACCATGGTACAGAGCATGAGAGACATTCCTCTTTTCACTCATCTAAGTTTTGATTCTAGCAAATTCTTTCTTTAAAGGGTAGAAGGCAGTTACTAATTTCCCTAGGAGCTCAACGGTTATATGACATAAACACTGGAAAATCAGTAAAACAGACACAACCTCAAATGTCAAGTTACTCGGTTTGAAGGGGATGTTGAGGACGTATGAGAAAAATGTGTGTGCAGTTAACCCTGTGATTGAGTACAGCAGGTGACTCATTTGAAGTTTCAAGACTGCCTAAGTTTAAAAGTAGGGAGGTAAATATTGCCATCTCTTATGTGGACAGTGTTGTGCAAGGCTATCAGCAGATCACCACAATAAAAATATAAATAAATATTCTCAGGTGCTGGACTGAGTTAAAAAAAAAACCAACCAACTAACCAACCATTACCACCCACCAAACAAAGAAGCAAAGAAACAAACAAAACCAAAAGAACCCAAAAGAAGCTGAAGGTCAGTGTCCCTTACTCTCTGTTTTTTAAATGCAGTACATACCTGATTCTGAGGCATCCCTGTCATGATGTAATGTCATTTCAGACTGTGAGCCAGCTGATGGAGACAGATGCAGAGATCCAAAGCAAAGCACTGGGGCTGAGTTCCCAGAGTCCAGTCTAAGAGAGGGAGGAGCGATAATGTGAGCAAAGGTGTCAGAACATGATGGGGATACCCACTGAAACAACTTACCTGAGCTAATGGGAGCTCACCAACTCTGACCTGACAGCAGAGGAATCAGCATAGGACCAAACTAGGCCCTCTGAATGTTCGTGACAGTTGTATGGCCGGGGCAGATTGTGGGGCCACTGGCAGTAAGATCAGGACTTATTCCCTCTGTTTGTACTGACTTTCTGCAACCAATTCTCTTTGGAGGGAGACCTTGATCAGTCTAGATATAGTGAGGAGGGCCTTGGTCCTGCCTCAAAGCCATGTGCTAGACTTTGGTGACTTCCCATCAGAAGCCTAATCCACTCTGAGGAGCAGATGGGGGGTAAGATGGAGTGAAGGTGTGGGGAGCAGGAGGAGGGGAAGGAGGGGACACTAGGATTGGTATGTAAGATTAGAAAAGATAATTAAAAAAAATAAAAGAGAAAACTATACCAAAAAATTAAAGAAAAAAAGAGGAAACCCAATACTGTGTGCAATAGTCCTGCTGTCCCTGGCAAATACTGTTTCCTTGCAGATGTATAATACGTGTGCTGCCTATAGTCTTCCCACTCCTTCTTCAAAGACAATCCCTTTGCTCTAGGCTGTAATACAGCTGTCCCCTTCAAAACTAAGCATTATGTATTCTCTTATTCTCTGCAAGTTGACCAGTTGTAAGCCTCTGCACTAATTGCATTTACTGAAAAATAAAAAGAAACGTCTTTAATCAGAGTTGACAGATACGTTTACCTATGGGTGTAATGATAAAAACTTAGGGAGCAGCTAATTACTAGTCCATTTAGCAGAATAATAGTATTAAATTCTTCACTGGAGCCCCAAAATCGTAGGTTTCTGTCCCAGGTAACAGTGCCAGACACAAGTTCTATGTTATAGAGTGAGCTACAAATCCGATCAGAAAGTGACTGGTTACTCCCTTAATATTCCTACCACAATGCTATGCACCAGTGGGCATGTTCTGCCAAGCCAGCAGTTATCATAACTAGCAAGGTTTACAACAGGGTAGGGCTGATGACTACTTTTCTAGAACTTCTAGAAATGTACGTAGAATGTTACAACACCACTTGCACAAGATCTAACCAACCAAACTTCCACCAGGGGCGGGGTAGGAGCTCATGAAGTCCCATCCCTAGCTGAGGAGTTATATATCTACTTATGTCTTTGGGGGGTGGAAAGTCAGTTTTCATCAATGGTGCAGCTATTTAGAAGTTACATATGCTTTAATAGAGCATCCTACACCCCTGCATGCATATAGGCAGCACTGGTGGACTCAGTGGAGTTAAAATAAGAGCACATGGAAAAAATGGAGACAGAAGGCAGGAGGAATTTGACAGAGAAGAATGGACATAGATTTGATCAGAATACATTATACACGCATGAAATTTCCAAATAGTAATCATCATCATAATAATAACCTTAAAAAACACAATTTACTTTCTTTAGGGCAAAATTTTCACATGAGCAACCAAGATGGAAAACATCTTTCCATGGGTCTATAGATTCAGCAATGGCAGAGACTCCAGCATGCTAAATGAAGAGAGGATGTTTAACCAATGGTGGATTTATATTATCAATCTGTGCATGATTTACACATAAATACTTTATTATAAACAAAAGTTAAACATATAACTTCTTTTTTATTTTTTACTTAAGTCTCATGACTTTCTGAGGAAATTGACTCTCATACTATTAAACTGATCCTTGAGACATTTAGGAGAATTATTCTGAGTTGAACAGCTCAGTGGATGACAATACAGACCCAAATCTAAGGTTTCAATCATTGTTTTCCCCCATATCATCTTGAGTATTAGAAGGTGTGAAAAATATGTGAAACTGCTGTCAGTGTAAAGAAAGAATTATTCCATCAATGGAAATCAGTACAGGTAATTATAGTTAACCTATAATTCTCTACAGTGGAGAGAATTCTGACATAGGAACAGTATCTAAACCTGTACTTCCCAGTAGTTAGCAACATCTATGTGGAAATACATGTTAGTCAAGAATTCAGTTTTTCAGTTGGAGTGTCCACATGCCAATGATTTAATAGCTGCATGTGGCTACTGGTTGCATGATGGTCCAACAGAGTGGTACTATATTTCCCAGAGAAAATTTCATTTGAGAGTGCTGTTCAGCTGCTTGAGACAAAAGGATTACTCTTTATGAGAAAATAAAGATAGCAAGGGAGCAAAGATCAGGCCTATGGAAGGGTGAGGTGTTGAGTCTTTAATCTCCTGATTGCTGCATAGTGCATAGGACATTAGCATTAGTTGGGTAACCTTGAATGTCAGGAGGTAAATTACAATAAATTGGTTAATATTGAGAATCATTGATGACTCCTTATCTAGGAAGTGTTATGATTGGCCTTGCTCATTGAAACAACAGTTGGGGAAACGGATCATGGAACTGGTCAAGCAGCAGTGATTGAGAAATTGGTTATGAACTGGGAATTAAAAAACTCAAAAGGTTGCTGAGAGTCTTTAGCAAGAAACAGATGAGTCAACATTATGAGGAGAAAGAGAAAAGGACGTATAAATTACTAGGTAATGGTGAGGTCCTGGTTAAAAACGCAGAAAACAGAAACAGGTGTGACTTGCTTAGAAAAATAGAGTTCAGTTAGAATACGTTGAAATTTCTCATGAAATAGTTATATAAGATGTCCCTGGAGTCTGGAGAGAATTTTCTAAATCCTCTTTTGTTTTCACAAAGTAAGTCGACTGGTGGTTTGTGAGACTGGGAGACCGTTGAGATTTAGGGGATCATCCTGGCTGAGGAACTGAGTGATGTGCCAAACAGTGGGAGTGCAGTCGATTATAAAATCCTAGCCACAGCAGCAGGTGTAAAAGTTAACAGAAGGGCTGACAGTGTAGCTCAGCTGGTCGAAGGCTTGCCTCTCATGCATGAAGCCCTGGACCGAAGACCTAGCAACACACAAAACGGAGTGGTGGTACACACTTGTAATCCCAGCAGTTGGTAGGGAGGTAGAGGCAAAGGGATCAGAAGTTCAAGGTCATTTTCTTCTATATAGATAGTTCATGGACATTCTGGGTTAAGTGAAACTCTGCTCAAAACCCCCCACCCTGAAAAAACTGCATAAAGAAAAACAAAAAAAAAAAGACTGAAAGTTATGCTTTTATCTAGGAACTTGAGGACCTAGTTTAGTTTCAAAACAGACTTGTTGATTTATCACCTCCGAAGAACTCTATAATTGAGCTTTCAGCAATAGTATCACATTTGATATGTTTCATAATTTAGCTGTACTTATAGAAATGCCCTTTGGTAATTTGTAGAAACAGTTACTAATGGCTCATATTACACTGACTTTATTTAGAGTTTTAGCATATATTTATGAGGAATTTTAGATTTTACCGTGATATTTTCCTTCAGCCATATGTATTACTTTAATCCTAATCACCACAACTATCCTGCCTTACCTAAACACATCTCATCGCTTTCCTCTTTCCTAGTAAGGTTTCTACTTTCATGTCATTATTATCACCTTGAGCTCTATTTAGGGAAGGAAGCATTTGATGTTTGTCTATGTCTCCACTATTTCAATTCACATGACGACCTCCACTTCTATCCACTTCTATGACAATGGCATGGGTTTGTTCTTTGAGGGCCAAATGATACTCTTATGTATACTCATGCATTTTCTTTAACACAATGGTTCCACAGTGTGTCTATGGTAAAAACCGAGTGATAAAAATGGGTATGCAGATATAGTTAAAACTTTATAAATGGCTGATTCTGGTTCATTTGGGTAGGAACTCTGAGGTAATTTTATTTTTAATTGTTTGATGATAGTCTATATGTTTTTCCATAGTTTAAGGAAAAGCTTCTACTCCCACCAACAGTATATGAAGGCTGTTCACACACACACACACACACACACACACACACACACACACACACTTTCTGAACAGTGGATATTCTGACTTATTGAGATAAATTTTGATGTTGTTTTGATTTGCCTCTCTTGGGCTACATGTGGTGAGCACATTTTCATGAGCCTATTAGTCACTTGTGTTTCTTCTTGTGACAACGCTCTGTTCACTTCATATGTCTATTTATTGTTTGGATTACTTGTTCCTTTGATGTTTGAAGATTTTAGCTCTTTGCGTAGTCTAGATATTAATTTCCTGTTGTGTGAATGGCTGCCAAAGATTTGTTCCCATTCGCAGGCTGTTTATTTCTATCACTGATTGTTTCCTCTGCTGTGCTGAAAATTTCTGAGTTGTCTGTGATGATGTTTGTCAGTTCTTCCTATTATTTCTTAAGCTCTCGGAGGCCTGCTCACAAAGCCGTTGTTTTCTGCTGTGAGTCTCAGAGGATAAGGTCATACTTGAATGTCTTTGATGTGCTTTGAGTGGCTTATTGTACAGGCTGCAAACAGGGTCTAGTTTCAGTTGGGTGTGTTTGTGTATTCAGTTTTTCTAGCACCTTTTGTTAAAGGGGCTATTGTTTTTTCTCAGTTTGTATTTTTTGTCACCATTGTTGAAAATCAGATGTGTGTTTTACTTTTCTTTCAAGTCCTCTAATCCAGTTCATCAATTTGTAGTTTTGTTTTTGTGTTGATACCATGCTGACTTTGCTATTATGGAAAAACAAAATCAGCATTGCTCTTTTCACTCAAAAATTTGGATCTTCAGACTCTTGTCTAAGGTTTTCTGTCCTGCCCGGTTCCCACAATCATTAAGTCCCAAAGAAATCACACAGAGGTCTACATTAACTATAAAGTGATTGGCCTGTTTGCTCAGGCTTCTATTAACTCTCATAACTCATATTAGCCCATTATTCTTATCTATGTTAACCACATGGCTCAGTACCTTTTTCAGCAAGGTAGTCACATCTTGCTTCTTCAGTGGATGAACCAGGACTGCTGAGGGAACTTCCTCCTTCCCAGAATTCTCCAGTTCTCATTGACCCACCTCTACTTCCTGTCTGGCTGTCCTGCCTATACTTCCTGCCTGGCTACTGGCCAATCAGCATTTATTTAAAATATAATTGACAGAATACAGACCATTCTCCCACACCACACTCTTTCATGCTTCCATGTGAATTTTTGAATATTTTTCTAGTTTGAAAAAGAATTCCATTAATATATCACTGTTGGTAATATGACCATTTCAACAAAGTTTATTCTGCCATTCCACAAACTTAGGCATTCTTACAGTCTTCTAGTGTCTCATTTAGTTTCCTTCCTCAGTGTTAGATTGTTTCCCTAGTAAATGTCTTTAACCTTGTTAAGTAGGTTTATTCTTAAAGAATGAATTTTTTGACTACAGCAAATAGGATTGTTTTCTTCAATTTTCTTTTCTCACTAGGTTCATTTTGAGTTCATATAGAAAAGTTACGCATTTGTTTGTGTTGATTATGAATGCTTACGTTTTCTTGGAAGTTTGATCAACTCTGAAAGTCATAGTGTGATCTTTATGGTCTTACAGGATCCTGTCTGCCACTGGGAATAATTTGACTTCCACCATCCAGTTCCCATCGTACCTCTCTTGCCTTATTGCTACAGCTGAAGTCTCCAGCCCTGTACTGAGCAAGCGTGATAAAGTGTGAACAGCTGAGATTTGCTGCTGACTAAAACACTTTCAGCTATCCACAAACAAGGCAAGGTTCTCTATGGATGTGTTGTGCACCCTCATTAGCATGTTGTGGCATGTTCTTTCTTCTTCTAGTTTCTCTGAGACCTCTGTCATGAGGAGGTGTTGAATTTTGTCAGAGGGCTTTCTGACCTATTAAAAAAATCATGTGATTTTTGTTTTTAATTCTATTTATGTTCTGTATGTACTACATATATTGATCTGTGCATGTTCACACATCCTTAAGCCGCGGAAACAAAAACAACTTTATCATGGCAGATGATCTTTTTAACATGCTGATGAATTAATTTTCCAAATATTTGTGGATAATTCTGTATCTATATCCATCAAGAATATTGTTCTATAGTTCTATCTCTCTGTCTCTGTCACTTCTCTCTCTCTATCTGTGTGTGTGTGTGTGTGTATGCATGTACATCAGGGTAACACTGGCTCCATAGAATAACTTTAGAAATCTTGTTTTCCTATCTTTATCAAGGAATAGCTTGAGGATCCTGGATGTCAATTTTTGTTTGAAGGTCTTATAAAATTGAGCAGCAAATCTGTCTAATTCTGGACATCACTTTGTTGGATGAATTTTTATTGGAGCATCATTCTCCTTTATTTGTTAGTCATGTTTTTCATATCCTCTTTGGCCAATTTTGGCTAGGTCACAGATGTCTAAAATTGTATCTGTTTATTCTAGATTTCCATGTGTTTGTAGGTTTTGGTTGTCTCGCTTCATATCTGCTTTCAGCTTATTTCCAGTGTGATGCGATAAGATGCAAGAAGTTATTAAATTTTGTAAAGAGTCTCTTAAATCCTGCTGTGGGATTTTTGTGCATGATACAAGCTATTGTAACAAACTGCCACACTCATGGTTTCAAATATGACAAAGACTTATGGAGCTGCTTTCACTGTAGTAAGCAGGACGATTCATAGATCCCTGATGTGAGTGTTTCTCATAGGAGCCTCTGCTTGCATTCAGTTTGACTGGCAGATAAGGAAAAGATATAGCAGCACTATGTAAGTGACAAAACAGAATCAAGATCATCAGATAGAGTTCTGTGTATTTGCCCAACTTTGTGAATTGAGACCGGAAGGGGTAAGTTTCTACCTTTTAGAAGGTGTGCTTTGTGAAAAACAGCAAAGCTCCTGATAGGCAGGCTTGAAACGACACTCCAGTGTGAAGATGTCAAAGTTTCAGTGTTCAGTTGGAGGTTTGACACAGCTGATTTCTGAAGGGAAGGAATTTTGCTACCAGATCTTATCCTGCATTACTGAATTTATTAATGCTGTTTTTTGTTCAGCGATTTGATTGCTAGAAAAAGTCAAATGCTTACAATTAAAGCACTTGCCATGTTAGTAATTACTAAAATGTCCTTCAGAAGTATTCGATTCAGGAGATTGTAATGAATCATCTCATGGTCCTCTTATTATATATCTTCAATTCAAATGAAAGCAAGCAGGTTAACCCCAGATAAAGATTATTCATAAAAAACTTGAAGAAATTGTTGGAGTTGTGCTTCTGTTTTCACTGAAGCTGAAAATTGAAAAATGTTACAGCTACTTTTCTATTTTGTATTTTTCTCACGTATCATTTATTTTGATTCTAGGAAGGGCAAAAATCAGAAAGTTAAGCAAAGTGGTCTTCCAATGGTTTGTTTCCATAGAATGATTAATAAATAACCTCAAGTTGGTTTCTGATAATTAACTTTAGGGTAGTAAGTTTCCTAGCCTGAGTCTTAGCTATGCAACTATCAACCAACGTATTTTAAAGCAGGATACTTACATACTTTGAGATTCAGCTTGATGAAGTGGCCAACAAATGACTGCTTAATTTTTGAGTTGTGAAGTTTAAGATACTTCATGGCAAACACCAATATATGGCATACAATATCTGCCTAACACATGTAGTAGTGATAATGATGGCAGTGAGGACAACGGCAACACTGGTCTTGCTTAACTCACATTTTCCTTTATCTCTGAAGAGTTAACCTATCCCAATACTCTTTTTGTTTCTTGATCTTCCTTCTTTCAGGATACTTTTCAGTTAATATCGCCTAAGGAATTAGTCCTCGAGAACCTACTGGTTTTTATCCCATTTCCTTCCGTGCACTCTGTCCCTGTTTAACTTCTAATAACTATTTATTAATCATTATCAATTAATTATTACTTTTTAAAAATAATGACAATATTTCTTCTGATTGATGTTATGAGGTCATAGCTCAGCAGGTAAAAGCACATGTTACACAAACTTGACCAGTGTAAAGAGGGGAAAGACTTCTAAAAGTTGTCTTCCTACCTCCACCTGAGCACTTCCCAATTTTGATGAAATATATTTTCTCATTGTGGTCTATTTCAAGCCACCAACCTAGCTTCACTGAACACAGCATTGGAAGGAGATAGACATATTAAATCCAATAGACCATCGAATCTCTCCCACTCATAACATCTCAACAAATATTCATTACTTTTGTTGCATTTCTATTTAATAGCATATTATTCTCCAGTTTTTCTGGGCTACAAGCATCTCAAAGTCAGCCTTTCTCCACTTACCGCTCTTCAGCTAGTGCAGCTTCCAGTCAGGAGAAAGCATCTCTCGCAGATTCTCTTAACCTGGGCTCCAGTAGAGTGCCTTGAGGAGCCCTCCTCAATCTGCTCTCCAATTAGAAGTCTTCACTTCTGCACTTGCACTAGGTGTTTATAAATAGAACTGTTCATGGTTGCTTCATTAAAGCCAAACCCAGCTTTCTCAAGGTGAAAGAAAAGAAAAAAAGAAAAAAAGGAAAATTCGACTGTAGGGCAGGAATATTAGGAATAAAGTTGAGATCTGACTTGCAATCCTCTGCCTTCTTCTTGTGAGTTGCGCATCGCAGCTCGCACTGTGAGGACCTCATAGGGATCGTCTATACTGTTATACACTGTAAAAGTACTTTTGAATTTTTTTGCTAGTGCTTACATCATGGTTGAGTGAAGACTGGAGTTTTACAACAAAGCGTGTCAATAACAGGAAGAACTTTGCAGGTAACCAGATGGTGTGACCCTTCCAGCATGAGGTCTGAGTTTTTAACTGAAGTGAATCATGCAATTAAAATTAAATTTTTATTTAATTTTTATTAAATCTGCATAGCATGAGGTTCATAAGAGAAAAAGTTTATAATATACTTCTAGATATTTATATCTAACACAGTTGCATGTCTTTATACCTACCACTTTTGGAAGATTATATTTTTAGAGAAACTTAAGCTGTATAGGTTCATGTGCCTTATCAACATACCGTGACCATAGACAACTGATGAAGATTTATTGGCTCTCAGTTCAGTTCATTTTTTACACTAGACTTCATTTTTTTTCTTTCCAGGGGTTTGATTAAAAGTGTAACATGCATCCAGCATTACAGGAAAGCGTTGAGAATCCTCTGTGCTTTATCACCATGACCCTTGGTGTCACTATGAGAAATACACTCATTTTGAAATCTGTATGACAACCGTGTTCCTCATAAGGGAGTTTCAGCTCCTTATATAAAAGTATAGTAATTTATTCATTCATTTCTAATTTGATCCTGATGAATATTTATACCTGATGTGTATGGCATACAACAAAAATCTGGGAGAATTCATGATATGGTCTAATTGATTTCAAGGTTTAGCTTAGAAATTTCGCTTATGTTTTGTGACAGACAAAATATAAAAATCAATTTACACTGATTTCACATGTTACCATCCTATCTATGAGATCATGTGAATTTGTTGGACTCTAAATATCATATAATAAAGAATTACTTCATTTTTATTTCTAAATATCTGGCTTCTAAGTAAAAGCGGAAAGCATGCTTCCCAAACCCTAGTTCATTGACTGAGAACCAATTTTAGCTTCCTTTGTGCTTTAAAAATGCTAATGAGCTTTGGTGTTCCAACCTAAATTTCCAAGCAATTGCTTCTAAAGAGTCTATCAATGAAATGGCTTCAAGACTGTGGAAGAAACACCTGATTTAAAACTGTGTGAAGAATTCAGGGGTGTAATTTTGTTCTCGACTGCAGGAACTTGGTTGCCTAGAACAAAGAGGAAGAGGAATTATGTCAAGAACAGTGACTAAACTTAGCTTAGAAGAGAAACTGGCCAGACATGGTCGGTGCTTGGCAAAAGCTCTGTCCAGGCTTGCTGCTATTGCACAAGAGTCCCAATTCTGCCCATCAGACCCACCCATTTCCTTCTCTAGAAATAAGTGAATCATATTAGGTCCTGAGTAAGCCATTGTGATCTTGCTTGCTTAACTTCTCTACTGTATTGTTTCTGACAGCTGTTTTCTTGTTCCCTGCCATTTTGCTATCAACCTTACAGCACCTCGACAGAAAATAGGTTTGAACAAACACATTGAATGAGGAGTCACTTTGGAAATAATTTGTCTAGTTTTCCAGACCAGCTGGCTTGGTTCTAGTCCTGCTATTTGGAGCCAGTTTGTTGACCTTGAAAGAATTCTGTGTAAATTGAAAGAATATAGGTCTAAATTATAAAATTAGATTGGAAGGGTCTGTATAAGTATTTAAAAATGGGCTTTGTACATATATATATTTATATGTATGTATTATAGCATAATGATATGTCAGTACAGTTCCAACAGGACACAAATAATTAATAGGGAAGAAGAAAAATGAGGAAAAAATATAAAACTATATACAATGATAGACAGCTTGACCCCCAAAATCATCATGCAAAATTGATTCTGCGTAAAGGAAATGGTTTGAAAGACCAAAAAGTTCTGGCAGCTCTTATGTGTTTTACATAGTTTGAAAGCATCAAGTAAACAGACTACAGCAATTGTAATAACCATTCACAACCACTTAGTATATTTTAGACATTACTGTCTTCATTTTCTCATTTGCATTATGTGTAAATGGTGTCTGTGTCAGCCTGTGTTCCAAAGTACATTCTGAGGTTTGAATGCAGCTCTTGTTAGAGATGAGCAGGGGACCCTGTGGATGAAAGCATGAGAGACCTGGGAAGGGCAGGCAGTGAAGAAGAGTGTGGTGGTGGCCCACTCTGGTGGCACTAATCACGAGTCTCAGGGATTAACTCTGGGAAATAGTGGGAACCGAATGATTCCAATGGAACATCAAGATGCCTGGGTATAGGGTGTTGAAAGAGAACATCAATCTCTCAACGTCTGAACCACTGCTAGTGTTTAGAGCAGTGGTTCTCAACCTTTCTAACACTGTGACCTTTTAATACCGTTCTTCATGTTGTGGTGACCCCACCCATAAAATTATTTTATTGCTACTTCATAGCCCTAGTTTTGCTCCTGTGATGAATTGTAATGTAAAGAGCTGTGTTTTCTGGTGGTCTTAGGTGACTCCTGTGGAAGGGTCTCTCGACCTCCAAAGGGATTGGGACCCACCGGTTGAGAATCATTGGCTTAGTAGACGTGGTGCCCTTCCACACTCAGACTTGTCCTCCTTGGGCAGACGTGAATACTGGCTGCTAGGAGGATGAAGGTCACAGATTGGAGGCTGAAGGTCACAGATTGGCAGGGGAGCTATGAATAATGTAGCCCCTGTCTGCTCCAGATACCACTGAATTACTTTAGGAAAATAAATCTTTCTCTTATAAAAGTAAAATATGTTTGCTTATAAAGGATTAAATAAATTAGAGAAGTTAAAAACAATGGCACAGCATTTAAAAGCTATCCCATACTTAAACCACGTGGTAGCATCATTCTCTCCCTCAGGGGAGCACAGTCCATATATGTGACCTTTTATTTTGTACTATCTCCTCTAAAATGTACTTTTGTGATTATGTTTAAAGTCTTCTTCTGCTTTCTTAAAACCTCAGCTACTCTTGTCTGCTTCTACTTATTTCATTGCATTTATTTATGATTTGTTATTTGGCAGGGGCTGGTTTTCACATGCATGCCAGAGTGCATATGTAGAAATCAGAGTACAGGGCCGGGCCATGGTTGTGCACACCTTTAATCTCAGCACTCGGGAGGCAGAGGCAGGTGAATGTCTGTGAGTTCAACGCCAGCCTGGTCTACAGAGTGAGTTCCAGGACAGGCTCCAAAGCTACACAGAGAAACTCTGTCTCAAAAACAAACAAAGAAAGAAAGAAATTAGAGGACAACTTAAAGCAGAATGGTCTCTTCTGCTATGTGGGTCACATTGAGCCTATAATTAGTGATCCTGGAGAAGCTAAATAAGAAAGAGAACCCAAAGAAAAACATATAGGCATCCTCCTGAATATTAACCTTCAGCAGGCGATGAAATGAGACAGAGACAGAGACCCACATTAGAGCAATGGACAGAAATCTCAAGGTCTAAATCAGGAGCAGAAGGAGAGAGAGCATGAGCAAGGAACTCAGGACCGCGAGGGGTGCACCCATACACTGAGACAATGGGAATGTTCTATTGGGAACTCACCAAGACCAGCTGGCCTGGGTATGAAAAAGCCTGGGATAAAACCAGGCTCGCTGAATATAGCAGACATTGAGAACTACTGAGAACTCAAGAACATTGGCAATGGGTTTTTGATCTTACTGCACGTACTGGCTTTGTGGGAGCCTAGGCAGTTTGGATGCTTACCTTGCTAGACCTGGATGGAGGTGGGTGGTCCTTGGACTTCCCACAGGGCAGGGAACCCTGATTGCTCTTTGGGCTTACGAGGGAGGGGGACTTGATTGGGGGAGGGGGAGGGAAATGGGAGGCGATGGCGGGGAAGAGACAGAAATCTTTTATAAATAAATAAAAAATAAATAAAAAACAAAAACAAAAACAAAGTTGGATTGTCAGTTTTGGCTTCAAGCACACCTGCCCAATTAGCCACTTCAGTAGCTCCTTCTCTATTTTATTTACACATGCACACACACATCACACAAACATACACATATGTGATATATATCTATCACACACACACACACACACACACACACACACACACATATATATATATATATATATATATATATATATATATATATATATATATATCAATTGAATTCAGGTTCTTATTAAGGTATTCTTCAAGGTACCAAGGGGTCATTTGTGAAATTATTCTTTGGTTTGTTGCTTTCTTCTTTATCTTCTTTTTATAATTTTAGTAAGGGAAGACTGACTACTTAGTGTGCCAGTGTAGCACACTAAGCTACAATTACTAAGCATAATTTGAAGTGCTACAGGTTGAAATCATGTCCTTCCCTATGTCAGTATCAGGAGCCATGTACCAGTGAACTGTATCTTAGTGGTTTATTTTCCTTTTGAAAGATACATCCCTTTTTGTTTTATTCCTCTTCTTTGCTGTGGTGCTTCTATTGACGATGCTCATAATGAAGTAGTTCTGTTCAGATTCTCTCTCTCTCTCTCTCTCTCTCTCTCTCTCTCTCTCTTTCTCTCTCCCTCCCTTCTTCTTTCCCCCTCTTTCTTTCTATCCTTTTCCATGTTTTGGTAATATATTGTGAATTCATGAATGAAACTGTCTTTTTAATATAGTGAAGTTTCTTCTGGTCTTCTAGGTAGTACAAGAGAGGCTTCTTTTTCTTTCTATCTTGTGTAGGTATTCAGATGCTGAGTAGGTAGGAGCTCAGCTAATGTAGTTCACAATCTTAACAGTAACATCCCTGCTCTCTCTTCTGAGCTTTTGTAAGTAGTTAGAAGTCTTACAGTAAACGAAGAGACATTGTTTAGCCGTTGAGTGACACTCATACGAGGATGGCCATCCTGACCAACCTACAGATTCCTATGGTATATTTGTCTGCTTTTTTTTTTGTCATAGCAATCATTTAGCTTCTTGGCTTCTGAATAAATGGAAATATTCAATATTCTACTTTTATATTTCCTTTTTTTTTTTTAACAGGGTTTGTCTGTAGCTTTGGAGCCTGCCCTGGAACTAGCTCTTGTTGACCAGGCTAGCCTTGAACTTAGAGAGATCGACCTGCCTCTGCCTTCTGAGTGCTGGAACTAAAGGCATGTGCCACCACTGCCTGGCTCTACTTTTATATTTCTTACAGTCAAAATTTCTCAGCCGTTGATATCTTTCAAATTATGGCTTTATGTATCAGAATACCCAAGAGCCCATTGTGATCATTTTTTTATAGTATAAAAATGTATGCTATATGGCATTGGTGAGGTGTCAACAATTATCATAAAGAAATTAACTTCTGTGGAAGGAAAAAGAATTTGTTATATTTCCATTTAAAGGATTTCCTGCATTTCTGAAGTCCTGGTTTAGAATGGACCTTCAGTTTGTATTCAGCCTTATTCTTGAGCAGTGCTAAGAAATTATGTAACTGATTTTTTTAAAAAGCAATTCTTACAATACACAAAAAGAATTCTTTTATTGGAACAGCTCTTAAGAAGTCTGGGTGTTATGATAATTTCTAGTTAATTCATGTTTCAAATTACCCATGATATAATACAAAATACAGAATTTAGAAACAGGTCAACTTAGAAAGACCCCTGATAGTTAGCATCAATACATTAGAAAAACATTAACATAAACAAAGGATACCTAATTAGAATTCACATAGAAAGACTTATTGGGTCCTATTTAGTGACAAGTCAGGGGAGGTAATAAGGGATAATGAAGCATGGATGCTCAGAAAAGAGAAACAGCAGGAATTCATGCTGCTAAACCAGAAGAAGGGGAAAGATGAGAGTTTGTAAAATCAGGTAAGATTTCCTTGCTCATGTTCTCCCTCCGTCCGCTCCTCATTGGGAACTTGGGAGCTCAGTCCGGTGCTCCAGTGTGGGTCTCTGTCACTATCTCCATCCATCACCAGATGAAGGTTCTATGTGATATGCAAGATATTTGTCAGCATTGCTATAGGTGCACCCAACCACTGAGACAGTGGGGCTGATCTATTGGGAGCTCACCAAGGCCAGCTGGACTGTGACTGAAAAAGCATGGGATAAAACCGGACTCTCTGAACATGGCGAACAATGAGGGCTGATGAGAAGCCAAGGACAATGGCCCTGGGTTTTGATCCTACTTCAAGTTCTGGCTTTGTGGGAGCCTAGCCAGTTTGGATGTTCACCTTCCTAGACATGGACGAAGGGGGGAGCACCTTGGACTTTCCACAGGGCAGGGAACCCTGACTGCTCTTTGGACTGGAGAGGGAGGGGGAGAGGAGTGGGGGGAGGGGGAGAAGGGTGGGATGAGGGGGAGGGAAATGGGAGGCTGGGAGGAAGCGGCAACTTTTTTTTTCTTTTTCTCAATAAAAAATTAAAAATAAAATAAAATAAAATCAGGTAAGGACCACAGCCTTAGATGCGCTGCTTGATGGATAAGGTGCATATCCATGACCAATCTTGATCTGAGAAGAAAGGCATGACTCAGAAAGACTCTCAACCTTTTTTCCTTCATCTCTCCCATCTCCCCAGTGGTTTCCACAAACCAAAGCCACCTCTCCCAAGACCAGGAGGGAGACTGGGAACTGGGCAGAGTACATAGTCACTTGCTGGAGTAGCAGTGGAACAGAGGATGGGAAAGACAACCCTAGAGGGACAAATGAAGATTATCAGGCTAGCACCTGCCGCTAGCCCTCTTCAAAGATCCTGCAGTAGCTACTGAAGGAGGAGCTCTTCATAAAGGGAAAGGGCTTGCTTTGTACTTTCACCCAAACTAGAAGGTGCAGTGAGGAAGCATCAGGAACACAAGGTGTGCCGTGAGTGTTACAATCCTAGGCACGCACTTGTAGAGTTGTTCTACCCCTTTCGCAGCTGGCATTTATTCAGTCCAACATTCAGGGCGCTTTCCAAGGGCCTTGTATGGAGTTATTCAGGTAAAGCTTAGTCATAGGCATTCAATTTCTCTGTCTTCCAGGTAAGGGAGCAGAAGCTGAGTAAGGCTGCCTCGGATTAATAATAAAGGCGCAGAACTGAACCCAGGCACCCACCTTTGGAGCAGTAGCTCACATCCAAACCCTGTGTCTTAACTATTAGTATACAGATTCAGCAACTGCTTGGCAGAAACCAAAGTCACATGAATCTTAAATATCTTTCCTCCCCATTATATATGAGTAATAATTAACCAGTCAGAAAACTAACTTGGACTTTTAAGATGACCCAGTTCTCAAAGTCTGCACATGTGAGAATCATAATCCAAATGGTTCTGCTGGAACTTAGCCAACTCTGTCTTTTGTCATTACTTTCCCGGTTTCTTCCTCCTTTAAACCTCATTAGTTTCACTTGCTCGTGTTCTGGAGGCTCAACCCATCCTCCTGGAAAGCTTCTCAGCTTCTGAGTGTAACTTCAGGGCTGTGAAGACAGTCTGAAATTTCTACTTCTATAACACGAAGTTGTGTCAACTCTTCTAAGAGGAAAAGAATCTGCTTCATTTTACACAGTGAAATAAAAATATTGAGATTCTGATGAAAAATGATGATTTAAGTAGATTTTGAGAGTAAAATTAAATACTATAATCTCACAGAATTTCCTTTTTTAAGTCGTAGGTCAATTTTGGAAAGTATTTTTTCACTGATTAATAAAATAAAAATTATCCTGCCCATTAATTAGTATATGTAAGGAAAGATTGTTGTTCTTGATGCTGTTGGTAAGACAGATTCTTTCTATGTAATCCAGGCTAGTCTCAAATTCAGGAACTCCGTAGTTCCGTCTCCTTATTGTCAGGATTGCAGATGGATATCACTATGCTCATATCTACCCAAGAAAAATTATCATAACAGTTTAATATCTAAAATAGTAATAATAGCCTTAGAGAACTTATTTTTAAAGTTAATAAATGCATAATTATCAAATATAGTCCTAATAATTCATTACTTTTCTTAGCCTAATTCAAGTTAAATTGAGCCATGTGATAGCCTGGATATCATATTGAATATGGTCAGTGTTTCTCCTAACTTTTGCCTTTCCCCTCATTGATGTGAATGTAGATGATGACCTGGCTGTTGGGTGAGAGAGGAGAGGGGAAGGATCGCTTGCTCTGAGGCCTCTGTAACTATTGGTTTATAGCAGTAAATAAACAAAGTGATGGAGAATTTGCATGTGTGTGGAAGCTGAATACTTTTGGCTTGTTAAACTGGTGTGGAATTCAGAGGGAATCAATCAATCAATTCATAATTCTCACAACCCCATAAATGAAGCATTTCGTAGCCCTACAGTGAAAACCTTGGTTCTGTCCTTGTTTGTTTTCATCAGCTTTGAACATCTCTACACATTGTCTCCACCAGATTTCTTAAAAACACTCATACTTAGAAGGAGTAAAACACTTGGAGGGAAGGTTGCTTTCTGTAGACAGCCACATTGCTTGAGAAGGCTTCTAATCAGAAATCGATCAGGCAAGTGTGTAGTTCAAATATATGTTCGCCTTTCACTCAATAGCTTGTGTGAATTTACATTACCCCTCACACATTAGTTTATATGTTTACAAAATGAGTTGTGTTAAAGTAACAACATGGATGGTGTTATTTTGAGCTGAGAAGAATAATAAATATATAAACATATGCGTGACTCTAGCAATTATCTATCAATATTCTATCACTGCAAAGTAGGTTTTCCCTTTTTTTAATCAGTCAGTATTTTGAAGGCTAGTACTTTGAAACCGTGATTATCTCATTCTTCAACAGCTTTTGACGTGCTCATATGTTAGTATATATCTGGATTGACCGTGTTTTCCCATATTATTAAGTGGGCCTTAGCTTTTCAACAGCCATTATTGTTTTTTTAAGGTTGATTTTGTCCTGTACTGAGCCATGCTCTCCCATCACCCTGTAACATGCTCCAACCTCACCCTGCTACCACACTAGGCTGCTCTCAGAACACTTCCTCCAGACTCACAGAGATTAGTGTCCTCATCTAGACCACTGCAGTTGGCAAGGCTGGCATGAATGGCTGTGTGCATATACTCTGCCCAGGGTCTTTAGGTCTAATTGTACAGCAACGAAGAGGAGAGGAAAGAAGGGAGAGAAGAGAGAAATGGAGAAGGGGAGACAAAATTACAATGTCACAATAAAGGAAACTTAAACCCTGAAATTTTGCAGCTTAAAAAACTATCTTCTATTGTCTCAATTTTGATCAAGAAAAGCATTCGTATATTCTTGAATAACTTATATTTCTGTAGTGGTCAGAAATTGTTTCCAGGTTTTTTGAAGTAAATATCTTAATGCTTATCTAGGAGTGCCTACTGAATCTGGCAAAAAAAAAAAATGAGGGAAGATCTAGTCACGCTAAAGAGAGCAAAGGAATGATGGATTTCTGAAAGGATTCTTTCAGAAGCTTTACAAGCATGCAATTTAAACTGTCGGCTCGCTAAAGATAAAATAATAGAGTATGGGAGAAATCAAAGTACTTTTTATTATGAAGAAAAAAACATTTCCTTTTAAGGCTGAGAACGCCTATGATGATTCTGACTTAGGCCCATTCTGCTCTTGCCGTGTAGACATCAACTCTCCTCGAACCTCAGCAAGGTACACGCTGCTGAAGGAGCCTGTGTACACACTTTGTGAAAACAACAGGACAGGGGGAATTCAGCAATAGGACCCTGCCCTCTTTGAATGTGACACTCAACGCTTGGCACGGCTGTGTGGCCTACAGATGCCTGCACTTCTTGGCACATCTACTGCGGGGGCCCACCAGATGTGAGTCCTGTTCCACATTGACCACAGGTCAGAGAGTTTGAGCTTATTTTTACTCATTCAAAGTTGTTGATAATAGGTGTGGCTATAAACAGGATATCCTGTCCTAGGGTGTGGTTCCTTTGTGTTTTGGATTTTAAGATGGTCCTTAGAGGTAGATCCACTCCACCCTGACCTAAGGTCAGAGAATTCAAGGCTATTCCTGCTCCTTTGTTTTAAAACTTTTAAAACAGAACGTTTGACCCAGGGAGAGGCTACCTACAGGATACTTGGTCTATAGTGTATTTTCTGCATATCCTGATCAAAACATCAGAAAGCTTCACTCAAATGGTGGTTTGATGTCTCAAGTACTAAAGCAAGTAACTGTCTGGATTTCCTTTGTGCCGTGTAAAATCAGACTTTTGCCTTCTTTCCCCCTTTTATAGTGGGGTTATAAATGTAAGGAAAATAAACATGGGCAGATTAAATATTCAGCATTCAATGTGTTGCCCTCTAGGTACTATTCTATGTCTATGTATTTCTTTTGTATCTCTGTCTATTCTGCCTAATATTTCTAGTCCATGTTCCCCTACCCTGAAATGTATGAACATTTCGAGGCTGGACCCCAACAATCTACTATGCTGCCTTGTACTAGCTTTCATTCTGGAAAGCATCTGTTAGCTCTGCAGTGTTCATTTATGACAGTACAAACAACACACACACACACATATATAATCCATTAATGGCTATTTTTTGCTTTTGTCTAAATATGATCCAAGGCAGCAGTGAGTATGTATAATGAATGAATGAGACAACCAATGAATAAATTAACTCAAGAACTTGACATTAGTACACATAAAAATATTTTTCCAGCTTTGAAAACCCTTGAGACAGGGTTTTCAAGAGAGAAAAATATATCCTGCACTTAATGATCATAGCTGTAGTTATGATTCTGTGATTTCAAAGCAATTTCATTTCATATTTATGATTTTATATAAGAGAAGGATTCTGGCATTCTTAGGCAATTCATACCTCTATTTATACATTCTGAAAATTGCTAACGCAGTTAAAAGATTATTCTATTGTTGTAAAAGTCAAATAAAAAGTTTGAAATCCAATATTCCTATTCTGCCCCAAAGAAAATGTTTCAGCATCATTAGAAATCTGGTCCCATTATTATAATGTTATGGGTGTCTTGGGGCAAATCAGAGCTGCTCTTATTGTAGAAAGGGTTTGTTTTGCCATGATCTAGCTTCATCAGTTATCTTTAATCAGGAACACAACAAATCTAACTAGAATTACTATGTAGGTGAAAAGCAGACCACCATTTTAGAACATAAATAAACCCAACATCCAGGCTCAGCAAGTGCCATCCTGAAATATGCTAAAAGTTTATTAGCAAAGCTAGCTTTTGAAAACCATTTTGAAGATGCTTATGACATAGAGAGATTTATGTCTGCCTTTAAGATACCTGAAGGTCAGTATTTATGCAAATATAATGAATAATTTCCCTGTTCTTCCTTATTTAATATGCAGTTTTCTACCAATGTCTATTATCAACTGTAACTGCACTGAATTTGCAGGTCCAATACCTGAATAGGATTTTCCACTAATGGCTCTGTTCAACCCTCTCTCCGTCTACTGTTGCCTACCAGCTTGGACACGCGATGCACCCTGCTCCCTGGGCTGATCCATCTGTATTGGTATCTCTGTTTCTTTGCCATTCCGGATTGTGTAGGCCTTCTATCTGCTGGTGTGAGCATCAATACGGCTCCTTCCTCTGCTTCTGCTCTGAGTGGGACTAGTGATCTTCTGAAGTGCGGCTTGGTGGGTGCGAAAAGGGTGAACTTAGAAAATAGTTATTTCTAATCGGGAACTTTTGCACCTGAACTAAAATGCCATTTGATTCCCAGCTCTCAAAGTCTGGCAGCTCACACTGCCTATAACTTTAGTTCCAAGAGGTCTAGCTTTCTCTTCTTTCTCCTTTGGGGTCCTGCACATATGTGGGACACAAATACACACACACCCATACACACAAATTAAATTAAAATAAAACCATGTAGACAGGCAAATAGATGTCACATATGGTTTTCAATTTTTGAAAGAATTTCATTTATGCCCCATCACCACCACCAAGCTAGATATTCCTAAGGTAAATTAAAAGCTGAAATATTTGATAGCATTTTATAAATCACATCAATCATGATTATAATAAAATTAAAAATATATTGTTCATGTTCATATCCTGAAGTGTTTTAATTATGTTGTTCCGTTGCATTTTCAAAGTTCCGGGTCTGACATCATGGTCTTTGATAGACTTTGAATTCACTCTTATTCAGGATGAGAGTTACAGATTTAGTTTAACTCTCCAACAGATGGGCACCATTTGTTCTCGAAGCACCATTTGTTAAAGATGGTGTATTTCTTTTCCACTAAATTCTTCTGACACAAAAATTGAGTGGATGGGGTTTTGTGGCTGATTTCTGTATCCCATATTCTATTCCATCCTTCATATCTACTTTTGTCTCCCTACCACATAATTTTGGTATGGACCATTGGCTCTCTAGTATAACTAGAGATATGGCTATATGCTGCCTATGGTCCTGCTCTTTGGCTATTTGAGGTCTTTTGCTTTCCATATAAACTTTATGACTGTTTTATCTAGTTCGGTGAAAAAGAATGTCATTGAAATCATGAATGAGATTGCATTGCACATGCAGATTGCTTTCAGCCATATGGCCATTTTTGTTCAACTCTGCCAACCAACCGGCATGTGGGGCCATCCTTCTAGTGTCCTCTTCATTTTCTTTCTTTGCTGTGTTAAGGCTTTAATTATTTGGGTCTTTAACCTCCTTACTTATCTTTGTGCCTAAGTATTTTATTTTTATTTCTGATCCTTTTGTTAATGTGCTCTTTTTCTGGTGACTTTCTTGGCAACATGTCCATTATTGATGTATAGACAGGCACGTCGTTTTTTTTTTTTTAATGTTGATTTTATATTTTGCTACTTTTCTGAGTGTGTTTCTCAGGCTTAAGAGTCTGGAAGTTCCTTAGAAAGCTAAAAGCAGAATTGCCACATGATCCATGCATTCTTCTCAAACATATGCTGCATTCCCTGCACCCACCCTCAAGAGATTTACCTGTGCATCCACTTTTACTGCAGCAAAAATGAATGAAGAAAGAAAGCAAGGAACATACAAAAAGAAACTTTATTCTGCCATGAAGAAAAATTGAAATAATGACATATGCAGGAAAAAAGAACGGATCCGGAAATCATTATGTTAAGCAAAACAGGCCAGAGTCAGAAGGACAAATACTGGATGGTTTGCTTATATGTGGAACCTAGATTTAAATGTGTGTGTGTGTGTGTGTGTCTGTGTGTGTGTGTGTCTGTGTGTGTGTGTGTGTGTGTGTAAGTGAATGCACGTGGCTAGGAGGAATTATGTTGTTTTGGTGGGAACAGGCAAGAGAGAGGAGGGCAAGGAGAAATGGATGAATAAAATCCAAGTGTTGTGACACATGTGCAGATGCCCTCATGAGACTCATGGCTTTGTGTGCTAACTTAATAGCAATAAAAAAGGTACAATTTAAGTTTTCCATACTTGTTGACTTAGAAGCTGAAATTGTGTCACTGAATAATAGAATTTGTACAGAAGACAATGTTCTGTTGCTGTTAGGTTGCAATGTAATTGCTTAGACATCATTTTCAAATTTTCCTCAAGAAAGAGAGGAAAAGAGGAAAGTTCTTGAGGGTGCTTCTTTTGGCAAGGACAGACAAAATTTTAAGTAATGCTGAAAGATACACAGCAGAATAGTCAAGTGAATCCTTGGAATTTACCTTATTTTAATGGTGTAATCAGGTTTTTTTTTCCTGGCTCTACCCTTTGCTTATAATTGTGTAAAACTTTCCTTTTACAAAAAATTACTTGTTTTCAGATAAAATAATTTTAATTTAATGACTTCTAGGGATTTTTGGTGTTAAAACTATCATGTTATTATTTACTTGTGCTTCTGAAAGATCAGGAAGAGACATCAAATTTCAGTGTAACAAAGACAGTAGAGTAGTCAAATACTTTACAAATTTGCAAGCACTAAATCAAAACTCCACTAGTATTTTAACCATTTCTGACATATAAAGATTTTTTAAGATTTATTTATTTATTATGTATACAATATTCTGCCTCCATGTATGCCCTTTGCTAAACATCCAATAAAATGTGATCAGTTTTAATAATATAAAAAAATGGTTGAAGAGCAAAAAAGATGAATGTTTTTGTAGTTAATTGTCAGACTAAGTTGATAAAACGAGAAACACTATCACCTACAAGTTAAGATTTGCTGTGCCATATAATGGAACTTGATAAGGCTCAGAGGATTTCAAGTCCTAATGAGTACTGTGTGATGCTAAGAGGAACACAGTGGGGAGGAGCTGAGCCTGCCAAGATCAGATTTGCACACAGCAGGAGAGATAACATCCTGGCTGTAGGGACTGCCTGTTCTCTCAAATTTGGAGACCTGAGTAACTACAGCTGCCGCAGAGACACATGCTCTGTATCATCGTGATTTAGAATCCATCCATTTTGTCACCTGACCATCAGAAGTAGTGCTTCCATTCGATCTGTCCCTGAGAACGTGATGCCCCCTAGCATTTCCTTCTTCCCCTGTCCTGTGAGCTTCCTCCTTCTATTCTAGGAGACTGATGCTTTGTTCCCAGCCACCCTGACCCAAATAACCATACAGAAATTATAATAATTATAACACTGTTGGGTTTATTAGCTCAGGTTTCTTATTAACTCTCACATCTTAAATTAACCCATTTCTATTATTCTGTGTATCACCACAAGGCTGTGGTCTACCGCTAAGGTAAGGTTCTGGCAGAGGTGCTTTCTCCTTTGGCAGCTACATGGCCTCTCTTTGACTCCACCTACTCTCTCTCTCTCTCTCTCTCTCTCTCTCTCTCTCTCTCTCTCTCTCTCTGCTTAATGCTGCCCACTCTCGCTATCTGTTCTGATTTTCTGCCTGGCTTTACTCTGCTAAGCCATTGGCCCCAACAGCTTCTTTATTAACCAGTGGTAATAAAACATATTCACAGACTACAGAGGCAAGTTCCATATCACGCCCCCTCCTTTCTAATCTTGCTATGTTGTCTTCTGTTGCCTTGCTCATCTTTCTCATCCAACTCTGATGATACCCTATGTGTTGCTGTTTCAATTCCCTTTGCTCATTGCCATTGAGCTTCTCTGGCCCTTCTATGCTGGATTCCTTAGCACAGACTTTTGTTTGACTCTAAGCCTCTCAGAGGGGCTTTTCTGGTCCCTAGTCCTGATTCCACAGAGCTCTTTCAGTAGATACCGAACAACTCCATCTCCTTAGGTTCCCAGTCTCACATTCTAGTGTTCACTATCGACAGCAACCCTACGCTGAGCATTTGGCCAGTGCCAGGCAGTTTTAGAAACAACTTCTCATTTTGCAAGAACCCAATGGTTTAATGTCTTACTGATTCCATCGTTTGGATGAGCAAGCTATGGGTCAAGAGAGTTAAGTATCATAGCCTGTACGGAGCAGACAAAGCCCTGAGTGAGTCAAGTCCTGAGTGAATATATAGTGTGATCAGGGGCAGAGCCATATTAAAGACTCCAGTGTCTCAGGCTGTGAGAGTGGTAGTCTTCCTTAGGTGAGACTCAAAGAGGACTCAAAGTTTTCTTCTGGGGTTCACATGTGAACCGGTGACCAGTGTTTACGAAAATCAGCAAATGCAACTTCCCCTCCCTGAATATTTTACCTTCTTAGACTGCTGACTGACAGAGATCTCCATCCAAGAATAATCCCTCCCCCACGTTGTACTTGTAAACACTCTGAGCTTAGGAGTTACAGTGGTAGTAGTGATAGTAGGTACACTCCATCCGAGTGTACACATTACACCTGACAGAGCTGTTCTGCATGTGTCTTTTTCCTCATTCCCTTTCCATCCTTAGCCAGTCAGGGTTCCAGGACCTAGCCTTTCAAGGTATGGTAATACCAATTTCTCATGGCTGGAATTCATGTTTAGATTGCAAGTCTATTAACATGAACTTTGAACACTATAGAATATATTGTTCCCAGTGTTAAGCATTTGCATGATAAGACGTATTCTGTGTGCTATGATTTCCTGTTTCAGTTAAATTCATAGGTGAATGGCTTCCTTTATACCTAAAGTTTTGCACTGTAATCTTTTTACTTATCTTCTTGTGAGTTCAGAAACAAGAAGCCAGAGGACAAAAAGCCTAACCCTTTTTTTCGACACTAAAAGTGGGCCAGTGGTGAGGTAAACCTAGTGATGTGGTTGGTTTCTATGCTTTTGGAAAGTTTTGTAGGAAGGATGTAGAAGAGTTTGCACTTTTGGTCTACAAAAACCACTGAGTACCAAATACATGGTAATTTCAAAAGCAAGAAAACCCCAAGATTGAGAGGGTCAAGGAATATAGTTGATAGCAGGAACTATATAGCCTAGTCAAAGTTCCTGTATGTAGTCCTAAGAGGCCACTGTATGAAGCTGTGAAGGTGAAGTATCAGTTAATATTGGAAATGCTGGGACTGAAGGACATCTGCCAAGGAGAACTTCAGCTATTGAGTGAAAGTTGCCTAAGCCCAAGAGAAAAGCTGTGCTTCATTGGCAGTGCTGGAGGTGGGTGGGTGCTGTAGTTTGATGAGATTGGCCTCATAGGCTCATAGACTTTAATACTGAGTTACAAGGAAGGGTTTTATTTGAAAGGATTAGAAGGTGTGGACTTGTTGAAGGAAGTGTGTCACTGGGAGCAAGCTCTGAGGTTTCAAAAGACCACGTCTCTCTCTTCCTCTGCCTGCAGATCTGGCTGGAAAACTCTCAGCTACTTCTCCAGTACCATGTATGCCTATGTGCCACCTTGCTTCCCCCCATGACCACAATGGACTAAACCTCTGATACTGTAAACAAACCCAATTAAATGATGTCTTGTATAAGAGTTTCTGTGGTCAAAGTGTCTCTTCACAGCAATAGAACACTGACTGAAACAGTAGGGTTTGGTTTGAATAAGAAATGTCCTCCATATGTTTGGATATTTGTTATCTTGATTTCTACTTGGTGGTACTATTTGGGGAGGTATAGATGGTAGAGGCTGGTTGGAGGAAGTACATCACTGTAAGGAGCTTTGAGACTCACTCTCCTTCCAGCTGTGGATGTGATGTGATCTCCCAGCTTCCTGCTTCTGATACCATTCCTATTGCTTTTGCCATGTCTGCCCACCATAACGGACCCTCTTATTTCTATGGAACCATAAGCCAAAATAAACTTTTTTCTGGAAGTCACTTTTGGTTAGGGTGCGGCATCATAGCCACAGAAAAGTAATTAATACCTACCCAAGCCCTTTGGAACCCAGAAGACTAAAAGTTTACAAGCTCCAGATACCAGACACAGATAGGAAAGCTTTTATATCTGCTCCAAGGGATTGTGGTATTGTTTACATAGGATTATTCTCTGTGGTGTCTTCTTTCTTCCCTCTTGTAACAGAAATGCTTACCCTGTGCCATTAGATGTTGGTAGTGTGCAATTTGCTTTTGATTTTATAGGAGCTCAGGGACTTTGGCTTTTGAAAATATTGGAACTATTGATGCCTGTGGGGACTTCTAGGTGAAAAATTTTAGATATTTTTTAATGGACTCTATTGGAGTATCACATTTTACTCTTTTGGCTTTTTTGGGGCCTGCCACCCAGCTTCAGAATAAATCACACACAAGGAGGTTTATTGTTGCTTATGAATGCACAGCCTTAGCTTGACTTATTTCTTGCCAGTTTTTCTTAACCTATATTATCCCTACTACCTTTTGCCTCTAGGCTTTTATCTTTCTCTATTTCTGTGTACCTTTCTTTATCTCTTTCTCCATGGCCTGCTGTGTAGCTGGATGGCTGACCCCCCAGTGCTCTCTTCTCCTTGTTCTCTTCCTCTTCCTCTTTTCTCCTTTAATTTGTTCTCTCTGCCTGCCAGCCCTGCCTATCCTTGCTCCTGCATTTCTATTGGTTCTTCAGCTCTTTATTAGACCATCTGCTGATTTAGACAGGCAAAGAATTACAGCTTCACAGAGTTAAATAAATCTAGCATAAACAAAAGCAGTACACCTTAAAATAATATTCCCCAACACTATATTTACATTGTTAGATAAACGTGAGATTTTGGGAACAAGGATTGAAAGGTTATGCCTTAAAATGATGTCAAAATGGCAAGGATTATGTTATGATGATTAATTTTGTCAACTTGAAACAATCTAGCATCACCTGTGAAAATCTGTGACCAAGTTGTGCTATAGGCATGTCTGAGGAGGGTATCTTGTGTGGAGATAACTTATGTTAACACTGGAAGACCTGATCATTGGGGATTGCACCATTCCTTAGACAGGGAATTCTGGGCATTCACTACTCTCTGATGCTGATGATTTGCTATGCTCTATTCTCTGTTGTAGGGGAAGAGCCTGCTTGTTCGTCCCATCCACCCGGCTAACTTACACCCAAAATAAACTGTATTCATTAAACTGTATTCATTAAAACACTGCTTGGCCCATTAGCTCTAGTTTCTTATTGGCTAATTCTTACATTTTAAATTAACCCATTTCTACTAATCTGTGTATCGCCATGTGGCAGTGGTTTACCAGGTAAAATTCTAACCGGTGTCTGTCTCAGGTGGAGGATCCATGGAGTCTCTGACTCCGCCCTTCTTCCTCTCAGCATTCAGTTCTGTTTTCTCTGCCTACCTAAGTTCTGCCCTATCAACTAGGTCAAGGCAGTTTCTTTATTCCTTAACCAATGAAAGCATCACACTGTTGGGAGCTGTGAACTCAAAGATCCTGAATTCCTTGTGAACAATGTGCTATGCTTGCAGCTGCTCTGAGCACGAGACCCTCAGGTGTTCCTGATGGCAGGGGAGAGGTTCCTGGTGAGTTTGGCTGGGGCGTGGCTATCAGTTAAGGATCCCTATATAAGCTGCCCCTGGACACAATAAAGGGGGCATTCTTGTTTCAAGGATGATCTGTGTCTCTCTGTGTGTCTTTATGTGTTTAAATCTCCAGGCCCTTGCCCTGCTCATGAATGGTCCTGTAGTGCAGGCACTGCAATCCAGGAGTAGTACTGTACTATCATGTAGTACAGGTGGGTGGTACAAGACACAAACAGAAGGAACCTCTACACCAGTTCTCTATTCTGATGGATTCTAAGCTGAAACTATGAGCTCCTTTCCCTCTATGTTGCATTTATCAGTTTATTTTACAGCAGCAACAGGAAATGAAACTAAGACAATCCCTAAGTAAACTCTACACTCAGTCTCCACCTTCACCCTTACCCTAGTAGCACCAATACAGGAACACAAGGACAATTGGAGTTTACCCCATCTTCAGTTCTAATTAGTCTTGGTTTGATCCAGTAGCCTGTTTCCATGCGAAGAGGTTTCCTAAAGTCAATGGTATGAAACAGTCACAATATTGTTTTCTTCATCATAGGTTATCATGGGTTAGAAATTCAAAGAAATCTCAGCAGAGATGGTCTTTCTCAGTTACATGGTCTCTCTGGCCTAGTCAAAGAAACTCTGTGTAGCTGGGGGTAGCTGGACCAACTGGAGTTATGATCACTTTCCTTCACCAGTATGTAGGATATGTATGAGCAGAATGTCTGAATGGCTGGACCCCGCCTCTCTGTCTCTGTCCATCTCCTTTTAAGAAACTTATAAAGCAAATCAAGCCTCTGTGTATAAGTTTTCTAGCATGCATTCTAGGAAACAAATATCCCTTGTCCTTGCCAACGCCGTGTCTCTTAACTTATTACCTTGCACATCAGACAAGAATCCCCCAGCTCCTTGCTGTTTAACATTATTAGACTACATTATACGCTCTTTATTTTTTGGACTAATGCCAGCTAATTATTGCTAACCACTTCCTTCTTGATGCTGCTGTCCACCTACCTAACTTCAAATCCATCTTCCTACAGAACTTCTGTAGTGTTTCTGCTACTCAGGCATCTGGCTATCGTCCCAGACTCACATGATAGATCTCCTGTATTCTGATGGCCTTTGCAGTCAGACTCGGTAATGCAGCTGGAGTTTTCCTTTGACTTTGTTAGGTTGAATTCAGCCTCCATCCACCCAGTTTCCACATGGCTCCTCCTTCCTCAGCCTCTCCAGGAAATCTCTTTATCTGGTTTTCCGTGTCTTACCCTGTTACCTCAAACCAATGAAATATAATGCCTTTTCTCTTCACCAATACACTTCGGGTGCAGTAAAAAATAAATACTTCTTTATGGTTTAGATGTGCCCTCGGGAACATCAAGCCTTTGTAACCTACAAATCCAACAGACTCTTTATGGTTGTTTTCATGACACGTGACACAGAATTATAAATTCCACAAGACTCATTTTAGAAGTAGATTTCCTCTGGGGTGAGGAGCTATCTTGGGTCTTCAATGACTTCAGTTCTTTCTGTTTATCTCTTCCATTTTTGTTGTTGATGTAGCTACAGCTACCATCCACCGACATCCCTCTTCCATTGATCTTTTCTTCTCTGTCTGTACTCTGGAAGGCTGTTGCTACTTTCTTGATTACAGCTAAAATCTGCCCAGGGACAACCCTTGACCCTCTATCCCTTGCCATAAGTCGGTCCTCAACTATGGGGTACTGTTTGCAATAGCATTGCACTGCTGCATGTCAACACTTTGCTTTCCCCACCTGGAAAGTGCTGAGGCCTTTCCTACCATTGCTTTCCTTCTTATTTCCCAGGTAAGCGATATCACTAAAACAGTTTGCATTAAAAAATAATGACGATGGTGATTAATTTTAAAATAAATAAATGAGTGATTGTTTTCATCCCATGTGTTGCTATGTTATTCCGGGAAGACAGCAAAACAACTGATGATTCCCTAGTAAAATCAAATACTGGATAGCAAGACCAGCATCTCTGGGGACATGTCATTCTTTTAGCTGGCCTCTCCTTTTCAGACAAGCTTTTCAAGAATGTCACAACCTTTGTTCTTATTTCAAGCTTTACAGACATCTTTCTAATACGTAATTAGATCCCCTTGAACAAAAAGGCAGATGCCAGTTATTGTGACGGGGATATAGCCATTGTACATTTAAGAATTGGCAATCTAGCTGGTAAATGATTCTCTTGTCAGTTTGCTCAGTGTGAGTCAGTCCCTCAGTGGTGGTGAACTCTAGATGAACTGTTGAGATCAAGTTTCTGGATCTGCACAAATGAAGACCAGACTCTGGGACTGTGGTGACTGAAAATAAACCATGAACTTGAGAGGTAAGGCCTGGCGAGGGAGGTCAGTAAACGCTTCCTGTTAATACGCTTTTAGCTGGATACACTTTATCTTGGGCTTCTCTGTCTCAGTGTAAATAGCATAGGACAAAGCATATAAATGCTCATGTCTTGCTTGTTATGACTTTAAGCATCCAATGAAGCAAGCAAAAGAACAACGTTCTGTGTCCACAGGTCTGACAATATGAGGAGGATGTGGAGAGACTCAGAAAGCCTACCCGTGTGAAAGGAGGCCAAAGGAATCTGAAGCAACGACAGCAAAGCAGCACCTGCCTACAGATTGCCAAGTAAGAGCAAGGAGTGTGACTTCATTGATTCCGAAAGAAAGAGCAGCAGCAAGGACCCTAGAATGCCCTCGTGCTTTGCAAGTGTGTCCTGTTGGGAGTCTCTGTACACCTTGTCTTCCCTTCCAATATCACACAAGGTGCTTATTATTATGCCCTTCTTGTTGGCATGGAATACACAGCTGGAAGGTTTAAATAACCTGACAAGAGAATACAGGCTTTAAGAGCATCACTGAGTTCAGAGCTGGGGCTTTCTGATGGCAAGTTTGGGCTCTTACACATACGAAGGTGACAGTCCAAACCTCAAGATATGGTCAGATCAAGTGCAATGACTTCTGCAG
The DNA here is from genome assembly GCA_025134845.1 of Neodon shergylaensis. NCBI lineage: Eukaryota > Metazoa > Chordata > Mammalia > Rodentia > Cricetidae > Neodon > Neodon shergylaensis. The sequence continues at coordinate 15,969,650 of JABTXL010008166.1, forward strand.
GGACCTCACACTTGGCTCAGAACATCCCTAGAACAAGTTCTTAGCACAAAGGAAATTTATTTGCTCCAGAGGCACAAAGGGCAAGGAGTAATAGACACAGACAGGGGATAGAGGATGAGAGAAAAGGGAAAAGGAGCAAGAGAGAGGGGGAAGGGGGCATTTGTCCTGGGTGGGGGGGGGAACGACAAAAGACTGCCTCTAAGTAGAGAAGAGACAGATGTGGTCAATAGGCAAATGGTGGTTTATGAAGGTAAAAGGGGAAAGCCTGTGTTAAGATGAAACGTTTAATTTTAACTGGGCATGTTAATTGGGCGAGACAAAGGGGGCTTTTGATAGCAGGACCTCGGTAGTCAGTCTCAGGAGGAAGTGACCAAATAAGGGAATAGACTGTAGGGACTAGCTTTAGGGCTGTAATGGAGGGAGTTTTAGCAAGGCAGAGGACAGGGTTTTGGGGAGAAGGGCAAGGTCTGTTAGAGCGAAGTTTGCCATGCTTGAGAGAGCAAGAGACCCTTCAGCTCCAAATGCACATTTTAGGGAATTATGATTGTAACAATATAACATTAACAGTATGAAAAATGATTGCGTGTAATAAAGTTAAGCAAATACCTTTGCATTTATTTAAAAGTAGTTTTGAGAAACAAATGTCTCATCCTGTTTCTTTAGATATTCATGCCACCTTTTACTAGAGTAATGGACAATTTACAATTTTTGATCATGTCTACAACAAAAATAGTAAAATAAATTCTCTAGCAAAACCTAGGACACAAGTAAATGTACACATGCACACACACACATGCATACATAACATGCACACACATACACACTAAAATCATTTACTGATTCTGATTAACAGTATTCTCTATTCTATTTCCTTTGTTGAAGTCAGTCCCTCATAACCTTAGTGTGTTCTTTTCCTCTCCCTGCCTTTGAGCAGAAATTTTACTCTCACCTGTAAACCAAAGTGACAGAATTTGCTGGATCATCTTCAGGGTCTCTGTCTAAGCCCATCTTGGAGGATTTGCCATCTTCATACTGGTCATTTCTAACCAACAAGCAATCCAAAAAAAGTAGTGAGGATGTTTTTCTTATTTTGTATGAAAGACAGGCCACTTGCCTCCGTATCCCTATCCCATTCCCAGCCTTGTTTCTGGGTCACTGTGGTCCGGCCAGCTGCTCAGTTCAGGGGCCTGATGTACCCACAGCTGCTGGTTTGGATTGCCCATCAGTCTCAGCAGCCATGCTGACTGCCCAGGGCAGACCCCAGGATGTGCCCAGAGCACTGTGACTTTGCAGGGTTAACAAGCACAGAAAAAACAAGAACACAGATTTCAATTGACATCTGCTGTGTGCACAGCACTTGTGCTGTCAGAGTTCTGGACCATACCACATGAGCTCCGAAAACAGCAGCAGTTTTTAAATCTGGAAATGGAAGCTCTGATCATATTTGGGAGCAGAATTCTAAATTTCCTAAAAAGAGTATTTAAATTTTCTAAGCCATTGACAGAAGGAAGAGAAAAAAAATGCACTTTTATTTGCAGAAAAAAAATGTTCTGTAATACTTAAAGTGATGCACAAAGTCAAAGTTGTTAAAACTTTAGGACAAAGTCTTAAAATATCAAGATAATTATATGCATTATTCCTAAGTATGAATTAGACACACTCCAGTAACACTGTATCACACATACACATTCACACATACATCCCAATACATACTCCAATGAGCATATACACTCTAATATGCACCAACACACACACACACACACACACACACACACACACACACACTTTACCAACGTTGATGTCACAAATCGTGCAATCTGCCCAGTGCATCTAATGAAGACCTTCCTAAGGACTTACCAGTTTCTTAAGGGCAGGCAGAGATTTGCATGTTCTGCACAGGAATTTCTTATAGGACAGTTTTGAAGATGCCAGAAAACACAGTGCAGGAACATTGCACATTTACCTCCTCTACTGAGATGATTTTAATTAAAAGGCATGGCTTAAACATGCTTTAATTATATATGTATATATATACATATATACATGTATATATACACACACATATATATGTACATCACACACATAGATAGATAGATAGATAGATAGATAGATAGATAGATAGATAGATAGATAGATAGATA